>CM075860.1:54496179-54903679 GCA_037975125.1 Latrodectus hesperus
GAAAATGTAGCTAATTATTTTAATAAATTTATTACCATCAATACTGGATTTAAAAAATATATATAAAAAAGGAGTATCTAAGGTATGGTTATTATGACTTGAAGCCTAACCAATGTATAAGTAAAAAAATAACGGAAAATTCCTAATAAACTTTATGCACATACTTCTCATTGTTAATGTTACATAATGCTTCTCATTACTTAAATTCAGGAATTTCAAACGCACACTGAATTTAAGAAATTCACAATTGTTTTTAAGTTTTTGGAAAATGTTACTTTTTTATGAACATTCCTAAAAATAATATTCTACAGAGCATCTTTTTTACTTGAAAGAAAGTGTTGAAAAAAATTTTTTGCTACGGATTGTAGATCTATAATGGGGATGCTAAAGTTGCTTCTGTCCTGACTCATACTTTTAATTTAATTGAAATTTATATTCATAAGGATTCGTCAATTAAAAGCTATATTTTCTTGATTTTTCAGAATTTTTTCCTGGTTATCTATTTGTAAATGAAGTTTATAGTTTCTCTAACATTAATTGAGGAAGAATTAACATGAAGACAATTTAAGATAATCAATAAGGTTGTTTCTATTCAATTCTACGATGAGAATGTAAAATGACTTGAAATAATTCGTCATCAACGCGAAGCAGTTTTCAATTTTATTTAACTGAATTCGTTATCTACCAAACAACAGAGGTCTAATTATATTTAATATGCTGTGACTTTTATGAAATATTAGAATGATGAGATTAATTTTCGGTTTATCTCTTAAGAATGATTTTATATTCTTCAGTGATAAACCGAAAATTAATCTCATCCTTCTAATATCCCATCAGAGTCACATTATCATTCTAGGAATATAATTCCTAATCAATTTTTCCATGCTGTAATCTTATAGATTTACTAAACACATAAATGTTTTAATCATAGCGAAGAATAATTCCATTTCAGTTAGATGAAAATAAAATAAAAATTTTGAAAATTATATGACGTCAAATTTGATCTGATTGACAATCACTAATGAAGATGATTTGCATTTGCATTACCTTGTCTTGATAGAATATATATATATATATATATATATATATATATATATATATATATATATATATATATATATATATATATATATATATATATATATATTCTTTTGCATTGCTTTTTGGGGATATTTTTTAAACCCTTTTTGCAAAAAGGGCAATGTAATTTGCATATTCCCTTTTAGAAAAAAAATAATATGTTTGTATATTATTTTCTTTTTAAAACGGAGCATATAAGTTATTGTTTAAATTTTAACATTATGAAGTAGGTAGTTTGCAAGCTAGTTTCAAAACATACATTAAAAAAATAATTTAAAATAAAATAACTTAAATAAAGATTCAAAAATATGGTTTTATTTTTTCATTTCATATTTTTTATTAATTTAATATAAAAATTATAGGATAATTTATTATATTATTCATTAAATATAATAATTAACTTGAATTAGACTAAATATTTCTTATTGATGGAGATAGCAACAGATCCTCTTTTCATGTTTGTTTCGAATATGATTATGGTCACCCACATCACTTATTTTGGTATAAATAAATAATATTCAATGATCCTATTCGATTCTAAGAAAATAATGTTGACTTTTCACAAAATACCAGTTCTTGGAAGGGAACACTGAAAATTCCACTCCAATCCTGGAAAATTTTTCATTAATATTTAAATTAAATGTCTAAGAACATTGGGAAAATTCAGTGCCTAATATTTTCTAAGTAAATTCATTAATTGAAGCCCGGTGGCTTAGTGGTAGCGTTTCACATTCCCAACGCAGAGCTCTGAGGTTCGATCTTTGGGCTGGGCAAGGTAGATTCAGCCTTTCATCCCTTCAGTGGGTCCATAAACTGAGTACCAAGCATGCTTGGGAACTAAACACTGGGGTTTTGCATTAGGCTGACCACCTAATCTGGACATATGCTTCGCACCCCAGGGCCTCTCGGTTAAGAAAACAGAGATGGGCTGTCGTGCCACAGAGTTTAGTTTAGTTTAAATACATTAATTATAAAAAACTGTTAGAGGAAATGTGTATGTGAAAGAAAAAATGAATAATATTAAATGGGCAATATGTAAAAATAATGCAAAATAAAAAATTATTTCATGTTATATAAATTTATTGTGAAAGTTAACGCATATATTGCAAATAATTTTTGAGCCTGCGCTTCATATTGCTTTCTGTGATATTTTATTAATTTGTTCCATGTGATATATAAGAAGTTCACTGGAAAATAAACGCATGTGAAAACCGTATGAGTATAAAGGAGTAAATCCAAAGAAATCTGGATCATTCAAACCGATAGACCGATGTGCATTCGAAAAAGAGAAACGCAATAATTACTTCTCATTGTTCTCAACAACGCTAGAATCGAATCAGGAAATTTTCCATATAGAATGCACAGTCTCATTACTAAGACATTGTTATTCTAAAGTAAACATATATGATTTTAAATATTTTGTTGTTTTTAATGACAGTATGCCCTTGTGGATTTAAAAAAATTCGAGAAGATGCATATTTCTCCTCTTTTTTATGTATAAAAAAGATAATTTTACTTCTTTTAGCAAATTAGTAGTGCTTCATAGTTAAATTGCTTATTTTGTCAAAGCAAAAAAAAAAAAAAAAAAAAACATCAATTAGTACGTCGAGTTTTGTATTGAACTTAAAAAGTTGAAATCATGTTATGAAATTAGATCTTCTAGGACAGCTTCTTCAACTGTGTGTAAGACTTGTTACGAAAACCATATTCATACTTCAGTACATTTTAACAAAAACATCATACACAAGTGTAAATTTAACTATCCCTTTAGGAAGATTGGCTCTTCGCTTTATGATTATAAATATCATTTGTATATAGATTTAATTCAATCGATATATATGTTTTAAAATGGATTCCAAATGTCTAAAATTACTTAAACTAAAATTCAGAGCCTTGATTGTTCTAGAATGTTTTGAGTTACTTTATAAAAAAATAAGTCGCGCTTGAACAGGAAATTATTTTGCTGTTAGCACAGTGTAAGATATTTCTAATAATTAATCACAAAAATGGAAGATATTTCTAATAATTTATCACAAAAATGTAAGATATTTCTAATAATTTATAACATTAATTAACTTTGAAAAATTTATTATTTAATTTTCTTTAATTCTTTGAATTTAATTCTTGTTTTAGTTCTTTGAATTTTCTTAAGACAAAGATAGGTATATTTGAAAGTCGTTTGCAATGAGAAAGGTTAAAATTAAGTACAATTAAAGTGGCATCAAGTTTACTCATCTAAAAGCAAAATAAAATGTTCCACGTTTGTAAATACTGTAAAATATTTTCCCCCGCAAAGAGAAGTCGTCAATAATATTTTAAAAATTTAATACAATCGTAACCCTTTTTAAATTATCATTGCAGGGAATTCAACGTTGGTGTGGAAAAATGCACCAATATCTTATTAGTTACTTGCAGTTATAATTAAGTGTATAATCCTTAATCATCAAATAGTAAAGATAACTGAAGCTGTGTGATTATAAATTCTGCATAAGTTTTTAGGAAATTTCCAAGAACGATAGGCTTTTATAAGGAATTACTGGTAAAACTGAAATATTTTATTATATATTTTATAAATGAAAGAATACTGCTTAAATATAGTAAAAAACTTCTTTTAAACTTATTAATGGAAAAAATACAATCAGAAGCTAAATGAGTAGATTTTTATTTTTGAGAAATAAAAAAGTAATTCTCCATCAACATAAATACTTTCTAAAAAGAACAATCAAATACTGACATTAGAATGCAAAAATATTAAAGTGACGTATTCCCTTAATATTTTTTGATAATATTAATTAAAGCATTATATTTTTAATATTTTATTACATTTATGGATTTTATGTGTATGAATGTAATTACAAATCAAAATTGTAGGGATTCAAATTATTAATAATCCTAAACGATGCGCAATTAACCAATCACAACTATAAAATCCATTCTGTACATGTTCTTTCTTCAGTTAAATTGCTTGAATAAAGTAATATGGTTTCAGAAATTGAAAAAAAATTATAAATTTAAAGAAAGGACATCAAAATCCTATCAAGAAATGGTGTCATTTTAAATGTTGGCTACTCGAAGCAATCTTTAGAAATTGTTGTTTACGACTTGTTCTTTCTCTTCTTAAAATGCTGTATAATTGCATCGAATCTATAAGAAACTTGCAATGCACTTCCACGTTTCATTACAGCAATAGTGAAAGGATCTGAATACGGAAGGGGAATTATTTTTTCCCTATTAGGGAAATTGAAGCGTGTCGGGCGCTTCTAATCCATCCGAGAACACGGTTTGGACGATACGCGAGCTAGAGCAGGTACTGAAGCATTCCGGGATCCCTTTTTTTGCTCACTTTCCACATGGTTAAGATACTTTTTTCTAATCTAAAAATACAGTCTAATGCTTCATTAAACCAAAACTTTCCAAGAAAAAAAATCACATAATGATTTGTCTTTTTTTGTTGGTAATAGAGGCCGATGTGTATAAGATTATTCATTAGATTTATTTTATATTGAGGTTATTCAAGTCTACACAGAAACTGAAAATTATTTCAATTGTTGATCAACTGTTATATTTCTGTGTTTGAGAATGAAAAGTACCAAAGATGATTGTGTGATTGACACTGAACTTTAATTTACCTTAATCATCAGAAAACTCGATCAATATTTTCTTAAATAGAAATTAAGTAAAATTTATTATATAATTAATCGATATAATAATAAAAGTTAAAACTGGTAGAAAATATAAAGTATTGAGTGACTGATCATTTGCAAGTAATGTTAATATGATACTATATTAACATTTTCTTAAAGGCGCCAATGAAGACACAACATATTATATTTTACATAATTTTATTTAAATTTATGAGTGTTCTCAAACTTATATGTTCTTGAAATAAACTCTTGGACTAATCCATCTAAAATTTCTATAGTAAAAAAATCATAATTTTTCATATAAACTTATAAAGCATTATCAAATAAATTCAAATCATGCTAATGTTTAAAGTTATAAAATTCATATCTTTTTTTAGTAATTTATGTAATAATATTTTTAAAAATAATTTTTGCTTATATTTGTTTTAAATCTAACATAATTTTGAAATGTTATTTCATTAATTATTTTTAATATTTACTACAATTATTTGATTTTTTGTTCTCAAGATTTTAAAATATGTTAGATTCACTGGATTTTGCTTACATTTCAGAATTTGAGCTCATATTAATGAAAATTTATTTCTGATTTAATATTTTAAATATAAAAAAGTCCCACAGTAGAATGAAAACTTTAAATTTTAAAGATTTTTAGACAAATGAAAGCAACATTGCTCCTTGGATTAATCTATGTTTTACTTTCTTCCGATTTAATTTTAGAAATCTCCTTTTTTAAAGTTCAGATGATGTATAATTTAAAAATTTGGGAACCATAATAAAAAGAATGATCTAAAAAAAGTATCGTTTGAAAACAAAAAACAGATCTTCTAATTTATTATTAAACTACTTTGGAGTGGTTTTAATTGTAAATTGTTTATTATTTAATAATAAATTGTTTATTATTAAAACTACTCAATAATTTTTCCAAAATATGAATTTTAATCTATGAAGTTTCCCAAATGTATGAACCTCCTAAATCAAAAACCTTTCTAACTTATTAGATCAAAATAAAGAGCAATGCAAGATTTTAATAGTATGAACACTTTAATAATTTTAAAATCCTATCAACATGGAAAAAACATATGAAGGAACTTTAAAGAATGTTACACAAAATTTAAAAAGAAATACAAATAAAATTGAGAATCAAATATAAATGTATTATAAATATAACAAAATATTTTAATCACTAAATAAATAATTTTATGACTAATAAATAGGGCTCGTTATATTTCTTTTTACTTATCTGAAATTCTTCACTTACTCTCTTCTTTTAATATAAATTAATGCAATTATTATACCCTAGCACTTTAAGATAATATTGGCAGTGAATTGCTGAAACAATTCTTATTTGAAAAAATTAAATATTACAGCATTTAATGATGATATTAGTATATGAAACAGTTTTGTTACATATCAATCAATTAAAGTATAATTAAAAAAGATTCAAAAGAAGTTCATTTTTATCTGTAACTTACTTAAATATTGCTATTGATTTAATCTCAAGAATTTTTAATGTAGAAAATCATAAATATAATTTGAATATAACATAATAAAATTTGAAAAATATAATGAAAAATATAATTTGAATAATAATTATCAAAAAATAAATGTAGTTATTTTTTAATGATTATTATGATGATTTTTAATGATGATCAAGTAAATGAAAAAACTTTTACTTGGACAGTTTACTATGAAATTTGCATTTAAAACAATTTAGTATTTTAATGCATATATATGTAGTCATGTTTTATCAAAAATGTTTGTCATAAAACTGTTTTTAACAAGTCAATGAGATTACTCATTGACTATTCATATAACACCATTATTTTAATACTTAAAATATATGTCTATATTTGATGTATTTTCATACAATTTTTACTACGACTATTGCTATTACTATTTTCAACTATTTTATTTTATTAACTACAACTATCACTATTTTCGAGAAATTGTTTGAGATAAGTATTTCATGTGTCATAATATTTTTATACCTTTTGGTCTTATTATTGTACCTTTTTATTATTTTCTGTTAAACTTACTGTGAATTATTTAAATTTCGAACTAAAATTAATAAAATAGCACTAAATTTTTTAAAATTTAAATTTTTGTTTTGTTTTTAAAATAATTTTTTTATTGTTTATTTAATTCTATATAAAATATTCATGTTTAATTTCAGTTATTTATTTTCTCTGAATTTAAATCAACATTCTGTGCATATTTTTTAAAATCTTTATTGTAATTTCAATACAATTATTAAATATATATATATATATATATATATATATATATATATATATATATATATATATATATATATATATATATATATATATATATATATATATATATATATATATATAGTTAAAAAAATCCGAAGAGCTAAAAATTTAAAACAGGAATCTCAAATGATTCAGATTTCTTGTTTACTTGATTTACATTAATGGTTCATGTGATTCTTAGAATAAGTTCTAATCTATGGTTACACCTAAGCAGTCTCGAGGTCAAATGGTTGTGTGGTCATACCGATTAAAATTATATTCCTCCTGGACAAAATAAATTTTTGATTCTAATTCGATAACGATGCAAATTACTATTTAAATGATAGATTCGAATCCATCTATCATTTCTATCGAATCGACGTGTCGTATTATAATTTTCATGGACGATATTTTCGAGGAAACATGGTTGGTCGGTGCAAAGCCCTTGAGTATTTACATAGGTTTATTTTTGTGTGTATTCATTTTAATTTTACCCATCGGCGGTTCGAGCATCGTTTCCTGTTTCCGCCACGTGTGGCGCTCGAAACCGACAACGCGTGAACGCCCAAATGAAAATCTCCAAATGAAATAATCAAACAAATGAATGAAAAGAATCCCGACCTTCCTTCCATTCCTCATTGATTGCAGCGTTTGACCGCATTTGTCCGACTGTCCGTCTCGTAATCAGAAAATAAAAAAATGGAAAAAAACTATTCTTCCTCCGGATTACGTCCGGTGCTGTGGCTATTGACCGAAGCAAATAGCTGTACTTCCTTTACGTGATTTCACTATTATCTGATTTCACGCGTTTCCATCAACGATGCAAAACCCGATAATGAAAACAAATGTTTTCAATCGTGGGATGATGCGAGCTCCCAGCTTTAATTAGGGTGTTGGAATGGAATTTTGCTTCCATTCTTAGACTAGTTATATTTTGGGCCTTAACGAATTGGCGTGGCTTAAGAATTCGTGACGAGGTTTTAAACTGATTATATGCTTAATTACTTCGTTGCAAGATCTTGTGGGTGTTTACTTAATTAACTCAATAGTACATTCATAGGTGGTAATGATTCTCTAATTCAAAATACAGTTACACTCAAAAGTGGTACTGATTCTCCCATTCCATTACCAAACTTATTGGAAAGCTACATTGGCAAGTCTACTTCATAGTAGATACTATAATGGAATATGTGAATTCCTACTGGGATTTCACACTCATAACCTTCAAAACGTTTGGTCATCAAGGTAAAATAATGCCTTTAATAAATACAACATCATAACAGTGTGATAGTTTGCACTTATATTACACTATGTTATTTTATTTATGACGGCTGTAAATACATTTCAAGATCTAACTCGAGGTACTGTCTTTAAAAACGATATCACAATAAAATGAAAAATCTAGCAATAAAGTTGTTTTGGTTTTCCATATTCTATCAATCATTGGACGTTTACTACAGACATGAATTTGATTATTTATTTTTAACTATAAGTTTTAGTCCAATTATTTCATATTAAAATATATTTACAACAAATTTTGATCTTGAATTATGATATTTTGAAGCCAAGGTAAAAAGCCCCAGTTTCGACCATTACAGAAGTCTTTCTTATACATCGAATTTATCAGCATAATGAACTTTTAGTGATTTATGATAATTTCGTCCACAAAAGAGCTATTTTTGAACACACACGTAGTTTACACTCTTTTATGGAATGTATAAAAGAGTGTCAAAAAAACTATGTGTGTGTTGAAAAATTGCTTTTTATGATGAAAAATGATCTCTCAGTTTATGGAATGTATAAAATTAATAAATATATAAAAATAAACAAAATATATTCAACTATATGAAATTAATTATACCTGAAATACATTTATGTATTTTAAACTCTTCATTTCGTAGATTTTTTATTTTATTTTCTGAAAGGTCATTTCTTGCGCTTCAGTCGTATATTTTTTAAGTCATTATTTTTATTATAGATTTTAATTTTAAGCGAAAAAATTTCGTAAAGTTATTTGTGATGATTATTTAGATACTTTAACAAGAATTTCAGCAAAATATCATGAGATACTAAAAATTGGTGATGTTTTAACATTTCTTTGAAGTTGTCACTTCAGAAAAATTGATTTTTCTATTTATGAATGTTTTTAAAGCAAAGTATCAAAGCAAGTATAAAGCAAATGTTATGAATAATTTCAATATAATAAATCAAATTCCGATTTACAGAGTGGGTTGGGATATGGGGTTTTTGCACTACAGTAGTGATCATTTTACCTTTTCAAACTATCCTGGTTTTACATAGGAAAGAATTGTGATAAAGCAATACGAGAAGCTCTCGGGTATAGTTTAAGAAATGAAATCTATTTTATTTAAAAGTGCAGCATAATTTTTTTACAGTTTTTTACTGTTTAAAATTTTTTCACTTGCTTAATATGCTGTATTATATAAAAATCGATTTTTATATTCCAGGTAATAATTTGTTACACACAAACAAAAGATAGAATATTTCCGAAGATTATTTCCCCTAGATTATTTCCGAAATAAGTCTTTTCTTTCCAAATTCAAAGATTCTTAGATATTTTTATATCAATTCCATATTTCTAAAATACTGTTCTTTTATGTTTATTTTTTAATTTGGGAATGATTTCCAATTACTTACATATGTCTGAGTAAATAGAATATATATGTTGCATGCACTTAAAAGAGGCTTTATTGTTAAATTTGATATATTGTCTCGGGGAATCAAATTAATCAAGAGCAGAAATATATTAAATGAGCATAAAATAATAATATCAATACGAGCATTTTAATTTTCTAGAATTTTATTGTTGAGTATTCTGATTCAAATATAGTGTCAATTATCTAGTTTCTTAAAGCTTCTTATAAGAATAAATACCTCGTGAATTTAAAATAAAATGGACTTTTCCTCTTAATATTCTTGGGTATTGAATTAATTGAATTGAGTTTGAAAGAGAATACAAAATGCAATTTATAATATTATTGAGTGGTAAGACCTTTTTTATTAAAAAAGTTGTAAAAAGAATAATCACTGCATTTTTCAATTAAATTTAATTAAGCAAATACTTAAAATATATATGTAGTCGAAATAATGTGACATTCTTCATAAAAATGTATTTATTGCGATTAAGTAATGAAAATAAAACCAGAATGAAGTACTAAAGCTATTTGTTCAGAATGCTAAAATGCTAAGCAATAGAGATTTTATAAAAATCAATGCTTAGCATATATTTAATCAAATCATACGAACAGAACAAATGGTAAGCATAAGCCGAATTTTTGACAAAATACTTTATTTCCAAATAATATCCTATCTCTAAATTCTCTGCAAAATATTCGAAAGAATTAATTCTTTTGTAATTATTTAACAGAAGGAATGGAGTTTTATTTTTCATAAATACACATTATAGATTATAATTATTATTTTCTACTTATAATAACCATGTGATGAAAATGACTTGCATATCTTCTAAATGTTTTAATTTTTGTACAATTCCGAAAGCATGCTCTTTATTGTAAAATCAGTCAAAATTCAACAACTTTTATTAAAGAAATTAAAATGGATCTCTTTTATAACTTGTAATAGCAAGAAACATTTTAGCACATCATATAACAAATCAAATTCTGCAATAATTAAAGAAATTTTATCTATTCTACGATGAAAACGGCGTATGCGTCAAATATATCCGTATTTTCTAAGCATCTTCATCTGTAATATTTACAGAATTATAATCTTCCAATTTAAAGACACCTTACGTTAGGCTGACCACCTAACTGGGACATATGCTTCGCACCCCAGGGACCTCGGTCAAGAAAACTGTTATGGGCACTGTAGGCCTTGGCCCATATGGGCTGTCGTGCCGTGGAATCAAGTCTAGTCTAGTCTAGTCTAGAGTCTAGAATCTAGAGTCTATTTAGAGACACGGGACTGTTTTTATAGAGATCCTACAGCGATCAACTGAAATGCTTCATACATTGAATCAACTCTTTATAATCCGAGGCGATTTTTTGATCAACCTACCGTTCAACACACATTTTTGGATAGAAACATCATACCTGAATTCTTCTTCAGTATCGAGGCGGATATTCTTCTAATAGAGTTTATAGATAGTAATCAAATTCTTGTATCACAAGATAAGAAATTCTGAAAACTACAAAGCTCCTCTTCTCGATAGAAGTACATGTAAAAAACAGAAACACGACGAAATCCATCTTTCATTGATCACCAGGAAAGTAGATTAAATTAGGTATTTTCCACTCTAAAATGAACATAAAATTAACTCCAATTATTCTACTAGAGGATAATCTATTTTGAAAGTTATCTGTGTTTGATTTCCAGAAAGTTTTTATTCCTAATCAACAAAACTTTAATGCAAAAAAAAGAGAAGATTTTTTTTAATTAATTTTCTGAAAAAGTTAACTGGCGAAAAATTTGTAAGTGAGTAATTCAAGGAATTTTTTTATTCCTTGAATTATAAAGATGTTTGTATCAGTTATTATTCTTCTTCTTCTAAACTGGCGTTACAACCTTATGCAGCCCTTAGCCTCCAATACAATCTCCTTCCACTTTTCCCTCTTCAGAGCCAAATTTTTCCAATTCTTTATTCATAATTTTGTGGATTATCAATGAAATCGTCTTAAATCCATGGTAACCGCATCATTTAATTTCATGGATAATCTGGAATTTATTGTTAATAAAATGTTCCACGATCTATATTTCTAATCCCTCGTAGTAATGAAGGTAGAAAAATAAGCAATGAAAAAATGTGGCCATAGTTTTTTTATTAATTATTCAATTAATTAATAAATTTATACGTACGTTATCTACGATTTTACTTAAATTTCCAGACATACAGCAAATTTTATAATTAATTGTTCTTGATACATAACTTTTTGCTAAATTCATAATTAATCGAAAACATTATCAAGAATATGACTATAATTAAATAAGATTTCATTTGTAGTAAGATTTATAATGATGCTTTAAATTAAATTTTTACGATCAAAGATTTCTTAATAACATGTTTTGATTAAACAAGAGACGCACAATTAATGTAAATTAAATATTGCTTGTAGATAATTTTCTTAAAATATATAAAATTGATACTGAATTTTATTTCCAAGTCTTTATATGATATACCGGGTGATCCAAAAATCAGGATGAACTTTAAAAGTGAATAATTCGCAAACGAATAGAGTCACAAAGATATGGTTTGCACCAAACGAATGGAAAAACAAAACCTGGTTCTGTGTATCAACAAATAAATAAATAGTTTCACTGGCGACCAGCAGATGGTGCTGTCGGATTTCTGATGTAGTATTATGTAAATCAACGAATGATAAAAAAAAGGGTGCAACTGCAGCAGGTGATGGTAGTCGAAGCTTACATGCATCGAAATGCTGTCCATATCTAAGAAAACCCTCTTAGTTGAACTATATTATAAGAATATGGAAAGCGGAATTGCGAGCGTATCGCTGCATGAAGGTTATGCGAGATAGAAAAGTACCAATTACGACCTCTGCATTGAACAAAATGATGAAAATTTTGAAGCTATAGGATCTTTCGCCTCACGTCCAAAAAGTGGAAGTCTCTCATCAGTAGATGCTATTGCCACGAAAGTGGAGCAGACGGTGCAATCCATGAAATTTTGCACATGAGGAGGGCTGTGTTCGAGATGTTTCGAGGTATACAGAATTGTCTGGAGAACACTGCTAATCACTCGGAAATGGTATCCCTATAAGTTGCAACATAACCAAGAACTGAAAACTGCTGACGTCGAATCTCACCAAAATTTTGCGAATTCGGATTTCACTAAGATGGACGAGCAGTATGACTGGCTTTACACTGTACTTTGGGCAAGTAAAGCGCATTTCACACTTTGTGGTGCTGTTAACAACCACAATGATCGAGTGTGAACCACAAAAAATAAACATGCATTTTTTGAGGTACCCTTGCAACGGCCTAAAATGACAGTCTGGTGTGGCTTCATTGCAGATTTCATAATTGGTCCATTCTTTTTCTAAAAGGTCACACACACGGGTTTCAAAACATTTACTGTCACTAGTCAGCGATATGCAACACTGTTATAGAACATTATTCCTAAATTGCAAACGTGACAGGCACTTCAAATAGTCACATTTATGCAAGATGGAGCACCATCTCATATTGTTCTGCCTGTGCAATGCCTGCTACTCTCAATATTTGATGATGATCGCATTATCAGTCGCAACTTCAATCACGCATGGCTTCCAAGATCTCCCGATCTGACACTCAGTGACTTTTAACTGTGGGGATTCTTGTTGTCAAAAGTGTACTGCGAGCAACCGGCATCACTATCAGTACTGAAAGATGGCATCAGCGAAAATGTACTTGACATAATAAAGAAATGTTACTAAATGTTGTGAACAGTGTAGTGGCTCGTCTCACAGCTGTACTTCTGAATGATGGACAGCTCATTGAACATTTACTGTAGTACTAATTAACTGTAATTAAGGTGATTTGAAAATTGTCAACATTTTTCATTTGTAAATCATCTTTTGGTAAAATAAAACGCTATAGCAAAACTATTTTTTATTTGTTGTCACACATAACCCGTTTTTTTCTATCCGTTTGGTGCAAATAATATCTTTGTAATTCAATTCGTTTCCGAATTATTCACTTTTAAAGTTCGTCTTGACTTTTGGATCCCCCTGTACTTTTCAAACAAGTGTTTGATTAAAGTTTTTAAGATTGTGATAACTTTTAATTCTGTAAATCAAAGCGTGGTTGATTTTTAAAATAAAGGAATTTGCATGCTTATAGTTTCAATTAGTTTTTTCCCATAATCTCTCTGTTTTAGATATAAATTTTTCAAGCCTTTTCATAAATAAACGTTAAAATATGTCAAATATATAACAAATGTCGAGTGGTTCAGGCTTCCCCATCTCATATTTTTCAGTGCATTGGGTGTGAAAGAGGGGACATGGATTTGAGACTGGAGGTGGTGCTTGAGAGACTAACTATTTTTGGATTCATGAAGCTGGTGTGATGGTACTGTCACGCAAGTCGGGGATAAGCAAAAACAACAACAACAACACGTTAAAATATCTCGATATCAAATTAGTCTATGCTTCACCGAAAAATTCGTAAAACTAATTTTTGAAACACTTTGATTACTATAATTGATTGTTACAGATTAGAATAATGTTTGCATAAAGCTGTTCTTTTTTCAGTCGTTATCTAAAAGTATATGCTGTATTATTTTGCCCATTTCTATTTTATTTTATTTTCATTAAAAGATGGAAACTTTCGTGATGACAAGAATCTTAAGGTTCAGGATAAGATTCTTGAAAATATAGGATTCATCCCACCTCTAATTATTAAGTGGTTTATCATGTAATGTCATTAGTTATAAGGAAACATGAAATTATTCGATTTGCAATTTTCTTACATATTACTTATTCTGCACTCGCAACGCGATTCCTAAGAAATACCACGCCATCCCTGTTTAAGGAGTAAAAATGCAATGCCTAATCTGTCATTACCTCGATTTTATCTTTTTAATATTACACGTTTTCAAGGGAGCTAATTGCATATTAATATAGCGATTGCCCTCTTAAATGCAACGAAATAAAAGGTAACGTCTCATTAATATCCGAAATAATTACTGCATCGACATGTTATGAATTGCGCAGAACTTTGGCTGAAACCACCGCAGGATGTATTAAATCACCAGCCCAACCGTTTGGAGTCAATTTTTTACCCACATTCACCTCTACTTAATCACTCTTGGAATACTTTTAGCACATCGTCACCATACCCCACCGGGGCCCATGCCATGAAAGCAATTCGGATTCGCCCCACGGAGCGAAATGTCAGCAAACGCTTTTCCGCACCGCAGTGGTACGCCATCGTCATCAATTTAATCTTCATGTTCGAGAACTGTTATCATTCATTCATTCCTCTGATGATAAACGGGAGCGTTTAAGTGGTCATCACAGAAAAAGCGGCGACAACATCATTTTTTTTTCGTTGGGGACGCCGTTGGGTCAGATTTGTCGGGTGTGTCTGCGAAATAAAATTAAGTCTCTAATGGATGAATATTGCCCCATTCTGGACAAGGATGGAAGTTTGAGATGTCCCACCCTATCACTTTGGGCGATGAAAATAGATAGTAAGCGCGTTGGATTCATTTCTCGTCAACTGTTTTTCCCCCTTCTTTCACTCTATCCGAGAATTCATCAGGAATCCAAATGTAGGCCCTAGGCCTATACGGTCGGTGAGCAATGTCATTTGAGAGTTAATAATCATTTCATTCGTGATTGTTACTACTTTCAACGCCGAAAGAAATCCCTCAATTTGCGGTTCTGCAGCTAGGTAAATTTAATATTAAATATTCGCTACCAAGCTATAATAATCATAATCACTGGTCTTAGTGACGTGATTATATGCTAAATGAGCATTCATCATGACTGTAAGTTGAATTCAGATTGCATACATTTCAAACGGCAGTATTGAACGAATATACAATATTGGAAGGTAAAAAAGTATTGAACGAATATACAATATTGGAAGGTAAAAAAGTAGTATTTAAAATTTAGAACATAGCAAATATTGTAACTAAATTTTACAGACCATAAGTAGTCTTCGTGTTCTTGTTTTACCATATAATTTCTTTCTCAAAAGGTATTTTATAACGTGAATTATGGCAAGTATCAGTCAAATTGGTATGCAAGATTCTTTCTTCGCTGTATAATTTAAATTTTTTGGAACTTCAGGCAACTCTCTTCTTAGTTTCGGTCTCTGCAATGATTAAAAGGTAATTTTTCCGATGTAAAAGTATACAGATACGATTTTCAGTACATCATAATAAAAAAAACATAACAATTGTTATCATTGATTCTTCTTCAACCAAAGAGTTTCAATGATTTACCTGTTCTAAAAGTTTGTGAAGTGTGACATTTTGCACAATAGGGAAGGAAATAATGGTGGAAAAACGTAGCAAGTACTTATACAAGTACTTATAACTATAGTTGACGCTAGAATAATGCATCCCTTATTCTAGAATAATCTATATATATTTGTAATTTATAAAAATATATGAGAAATTATGGGGAAGTTCAGTTACATAAATTTTATGGATAGTCTTTCAGAATCACTAAACTTAGTCTTTCATATTGAGAATTGCCACCTCTTACAGATGAATAACATGGAACAATTAATTATTTTCTTGGACTTTTTCATCATAAATCAGGAAAGCATTGGTTAGCTGAGTTGATGGCATATGCATTTACTTACTTATAAGGAATTTCAGGTTTTTTTTTTTTTTCCCAAATTCGGTGGTGGAAACCCAATGAACTCCAATCCTGTCTCTCTATCCAATGAATTTCTCAGAATTTGATCACATGGCGGTTTATTCTTTTAACAGAAAATTAAGAAAGAAAGACATAAACATGTCAAAAAAATAAATGAATTAATCAAATAAATTTATAAATTGCATTGCTAGATTCCATTATAAGGATAATAGAAGATTCCTGAACTCAAAAGAGGGCCAATGACTTTTAGAATAAAAGGGTTTCTATTAATTTTCCACAAGCAAAATAAACATTAAGTATACGCAAAAGCTTGTAAATCAAAATTGAAACTGTTTTTTCACTTTTCTAATAAAACAATATTTATTTGATTTTTCTAAAACTAATATGTATGTTTTACTAGTGAATTATCAAAAATAATGTTGAATAAAAATAAAATTTGATATATTTTACAATAACAAAATTATATGCTGCGATGGCAATATATTTGGCATTGTATCAATATAATCAATTACTGGTTAATTCTTCTTTTGAATTCAAAATGTAAATATTATCAAATTTTATTATATCTATTAAAAATTGAGAGAATGGTAAGGAAAATATCCATTCAGAACGTGAACAATGTTTTAAAATTGAAAATTTTTTCACTATTTTATAATCGTTAGAAAAGGAATATTATGCGTAATATGCACCAAATAATTGTTTTCTTTGACAGTGTTTTGTTAAATTCAAGCAAAAACACAAAAATCACATAGAATTCAAATCTATATATTCATATACACTTCATTCTTTAGAATACTTAAGAATGGACTTCTATCATTACTATTATATTCGAGTCTTGGATTCAAGCTTATAGGTGGTCTTTAGTACAAAAATAAAACAAAAATATTTTTTCTAATTGTTAAGAAAATCTTGTAATATTTATGGAGTCTAAAAAATCTTTTTCTGGAAGTGATGTCTCAAGAAAATGCATATAATTGTTGATCACGATAGCACCTGACATAATCGTTCTTTCTCATTAATATTGATTATTTTTAACCATTCACTTATTGCAAAACTGTTACCTATTTATGTAGTTAATTGAATACAGTAAAATAAAGAGGATACCCCTAGATCTCCCATGTTCTAAATCATGATTAACAATCTTTAACTTGCAAAGAAATGAGCTAAAAATTATTTCGAAGTGTGTTTTCGAATATCAACTTTACAGAATTAAGCTTTATAATAATATGTTTAAATATTCAAAAGTCCTGTTTTCAATGCATTCATTGAAATGAATGAATGGTTTTCATAAATATGTGTTAAATTTCTGCAAGGCGATTGCTAAAATGAGTCTATAAACATATATTAAAGCTACAGACTATTTGTAAAGTTTATTTCAAGCGCCAGTTTTTTTCTGTATATATATCCTTTAAAATAATATTAATTGTTGCTAAAATTTTTACATGGTATGCTATAGTAGGTTTTAATTATGAAGTAATGATAGATTTTCAATATATAAGATAAAAATGCTAAAAATATCTATTATTTTAATATACATCTAAAGCAAAGCAGTTAGAGAGTCATTAATTTCGAGATAACAAAAAATTACTTATGTAAAAAAAAAAATAGCAGCTCTATCATTTAACAAGTTCACATCAGACACAACTTAGTGATATATTTTATTTCAAAAAAACATCCACGCAATAAAAAGGCTCAAAACCTTTGTCGGAAATCGAAATTCAATTTGAAAGTTATTTCATTTTCGACAACTATCATGCGGAAAATATATATTATTAACTTTATAGCACAACACACACACACATACACACAAACCTAATTTTTAATTTCATGTTCAAAAAATTTGCATGCAATTGGAAATTATATTAAGTTGTTGCAGTTATTACTAAGTTGTTACAATAATTATTAAGTTTTCTAAATGGACCAAGTTTCGGCAATTTGTCAAACAACAGTAAAATGTTGATTAAAGGATGCTAATATGCGTTCTTTTTTATTCACCACGATTACTTTTTTTAATTTTTTTCTTCATTCAAATAAAAGAATAAGTTAAATATGTGTAAGAAAAAAACTGGAAATGAATCACAATGAATAAGTTTTTGGATTACTATATAAAATTGATAAAATTTTATTTTATGCAAAAGTACATCCTGAAATCCTTCCAATTAAAATTTGGTAACTAGCAATTGATGTCCAGACAAGCACAAGATATTTTAAGATCAAGTAAATTTATATTTCTTAATAGCGTACTGGAAAAATGGAATTTTCGTGTTATTAATAATTTAATAGGAATCTTGAACACATAATAATGGAATATTAATATTGATATTAAACTTTCTTTTGAATTTAGATAGTGTTCGTTTTATGAATATTACCCATTCTATATGCATATTGAGCGTCATGGATCATGTTATTGAAATCATACATTTTTAAAAATTTCCGACTCTGTATTTGCTTTGCATTGAAATTCTACCTCCTTGTCTGATTTAATTATTCTCAATTAATGTTATAATTTGTTTGACCTGCTCAGTAATTTACTTTTTTAAATAATTGCTTTTAATGATTTATCTGCTCTAATTTTAATAGACATTGGAATACCTTTAGTTCTATATTTCTTTGATTGTTAAATTAATTTTTATTTTATCTTATTTATTTATTTATTTTTTACAGATGACAATTGAGAAACTTAACGAACTTATTTTAAATTAAATCCTTATTATGATTTAAAAAAATATAAGAAACATTCTGTTGTTATATCAAAATAAATCACTGTTTTTATTGTGCGTTTAACTTTACAAATAGCATAACAGCTTTACATATACACAAAGTTACACAAATGTCTATATTTTTAAAAATATGATAAAACTTTTAAAATTATATTAATGAGATAAAAGAGAAATTATTTTACAAATAAAAGGGAGAAAAGTTATCTAGGAACTATAAATTAAAAATATTTTTTATGTTGATATAATTTTGAAACTTGAGCTACACAATATTCAGAGTCAATTGAATCACATTTCTAATATCATCTCAAAAAGGAAATAATGTTCTTATATTATTAACGAAAACAAATTTATTATTTCAAAAAATAGATTTTTAAATGTCTTCTTTGAAAATAACTAGCTCTAGTACATTACATTGTCCTTTACTAGCACTCATTAATATGTATTTATATTTACTCATCAGTGTTATAGTTATATGAACTCATAAAAATCAAAAATTGATGAATATATTTATTTGAATGTAAATGAAAGTGATCAGTTGCCCAGTAAACCCTCAATGAAAGTTTGATGTGAAATTCTTGGAGAAAAATGTGAAGACAAATGTTTTCTATACAGTAATGGAATAAGGAACCATCAAATATTTATACTTTTTAATAGAAGTTTATTAGTTGTAAGAATGTAGTTAATTTTTAAATCTATCTAAGAAGAATTCTATATTTGGTAGCCTTAATTTCTCTATATGAACTTAAAAAATATTTTAACTGATTCCTTTGTCTCCCAAACAGCAATTTTTTGAAACCTAATAAGTTGCCAACAGTTTCGCAAATAATGTTGGAAGAGGATTTTCTCTAAACAAAAAGAATTAAATCTACAATTTTTTATACTCATTTATCTCAGTTCTCTATAATTTTAGATTTAAAAGAAAATAAGATTTCATTTAAATCTAAAATTATAGAACTGACTGTATTGTGTTTCTAAAGAATATTTTTATTTTTAGTAAATCAAGTGTTTAATTTTGATTTTACTCTATATTCCACTAAAGTGCTATTTCTTTTTCTTTAAGTCGAAGCATGCATTAGGTTTGGGATTTTTTGATTCTTAAAGTTAATAAGTGTAGAGATTTTTAATGGATATTATCTTCTAGAAGGAAGAGTTTCATTTGTTGAGAAAATAGGAAAATCTGAGTGAAGATGAAAATGCCAATCCTGCATTTTCATAAAGATAATTTCTCTCACTGTTCATAAAAGTACACTAACTTTAGATCTGTATCCAAGGTCTAAAAAATATCTGTTTTGATAAAGATAATTTAAAATAGTTCTTTTTTGAAAAAATAGTTTAGTTTTAGAAGTAGAAGAGGCACTCTATAAAATTTAGTATTGATTGCAAAACAGATTATTAAAATCAAAGTCAGAATAATGTTTCGTAAAAAATTTAAAACATTTGTCAGATTTTCGTGTGAATAAATAAACAGATAAAGTATATAGTGAGTATACTGAACTATATCGACCAGCTAGATGAAATGCTTCATAATTTAAAACTATGGTCTGATGAACAGCTAAAGCTCTTTTTCATTTTGCATTGCACAAGTATATTATTTTCACACCGTATTTAATACCATGTATAGATATTTTCAATATAAAAAGACTGATTGTGCGAAGAAAGATCGAAAATTTTCACAGCATCCTAGAGACAAAATCACGTTCTTTGAACTGTAGGAACCTTGATTCAATCTCAGTTGTCATTGAATTGAGATAAATGTTGCATTACTTTGTGAAAATGTCAACTCAAACAAAATTAAAAAAATCTCCAATTAATTAAGGTTTTATAACTCTAATCCCCAAGCTATACAATAATGACAAAGTGATATTTGAAATTTTTTATATGCAAGAAATATTAGATATAAGAATGCTTTTATTATTCGAACAACTGAATCATCGAATCAGGTATCCTAAAACTTAGATTTTATTAATTTTTTAATTCGAAGCTTTTGAGTACTTAATATAAGAAATCACTTCTGGAATTTAAATAAAAATTAATTTTAATGGGAAGATATTGTTAAAAAATATAATAAAATATTTGTTCTTATATTTAAAATTTTAAATTAACACTATTATTTAATATACTGTGAATAGTTTTATAGAATATTAATCAAATTTAAATTCAAAGTATCTTTGCATGTGCGTTTTAGAGTTATATCTGAATTGCTGATAATAAATTTTTGATAAATATTGATCGTAATCCTCAAATATTAATCGAAATCGATTTTTAAGTTGTCACATGCTTCTTAATAAATAAAGTAAGTCAGCTTTGGACTTAATGGCATTCTCCCCCATATTTTATTTCTTACTAATATTTGTATTTTATTGAAAATTAAAAACAGTACATGTAATTCTGTACAGTATGTAATTCTGTGAGTCAATAAATTCAAATAGTTTCCCCTATACATCATTGTTAGTTTTCTTACTTTCCTAAAATTTTTATTATTTATTTCTTTTGTATCTGAGAATAGTTACACAATTTGGAGCATGGTTTAGGTTTAAATTATACCATTATAAACCTAGCATTCACAAATTACCTGAGTGTTAACCTCAATTATCAAAATTTAACACATTCAAGGTTATACACACTGATATTACTCCCATATCCTAAATATAGTTTCATAAATATTTCATCCTTCACTTATACAGCGATATTCTATTAAAAATTATGAAATAATAATCATTATGAAAACATACATTATTACAGTTTTAAAATTATTGATTTTTAAAATAGGAAAAAGGCCAGAAATTGCAACTGTTTGATGAGATTGCAGAAGCCGAAACTTACAAAAGACTGGAAAATTATTTTGGATAGATTACACTGAAAAATGAGATTTAGATTCGCAAATATTCTGGAGCGATTTCAAAAGCACAGCCTCATAAATTTTCTACAATAAGAAATCATAACTATCAGTTTCTTTGGAAGTAAAGCAATTGTTATTAATGCGAAACACCACATATAGCCCCCATGGGACACACCTAGGCTGTAAACATATTAATGAATTCCATGTCAATCCATGGCAGAATTTTATAAATACTTGGCTCTTTTTCGTTTGGATGGCACTTTCACACTAAACACGTCCCTCCAGCAACATATAATGCCCCTATGATGTAAGGGAAGTTAAAAAAAAATCGAATCATTTCGCAAATTACAAGAGGCGGCTATCTGCCAACTCCGCCTAGGCCGTTCAACACCCATCGCCCTAGGCTCGGGCCCAAATTTCTCGGGTGGAGTTTTGAAAAAGTGCATTCACCTAAGGGGCTGAGATGGTGCTTTCTGATAACTTCTGATTGGCAGAAGCTCTAGCAGAGGAAGCATTCGATAAATCATGGGGGAAAAATCATGATTTTTGGGGAAAACATTTTTTGGCTTTATTTTTTTTTTACTCATCAAGAATCGGCCAAGAAGGTGATGAACTTGAGAGGTAGTTATAACTGTTGGGTGTAATTTAACAACAGGCTCCAATGCCGACACGTGAGCTGGAAGGTATAGTTGATAATTGCGGATGGGTGTAATTTGTTTCACATTACGCTCAGCATAAAGAAAAGTATTCAAGTCATCTAGTTACACTTAAGATATCGCAAAAAATTGACCGATGAGGTCTCACTAATGTATAGAAAAAGAGTTCGCTTTCAAAAAAAACTTAGTTTTATAATAATTTAAGAAGTTGAGGAAATTTTTTCGGCTGAAAACAACGAATCTCACGCTATTTAGTGAAATGCCATCAATCAAACTGCAACTTCTAAAAAAAATGCTCATCTTGCAGCTCTCAAATTCACGATTTGGTACTCTGACCTACTCATCAACTAAAATAACACTTATTGACGAACAGTGGCTGTTAATAAAAAAAATCTGCTTCGTTATTTTTTCTTTTCATTTAAATTTCGGGATCTTGGTATTAAACGTTATTATAGTTCACAAATGTTCTTTATTTCCCAAGCATGTGTTTTCTCTGTCCTGAGAAAATAATGAACTTCTACATCATTTACTAATTCACCTAATTTAATCACGTAATTATCTACGGCTCGGGAGTAATCCTAAGCATATTATGCTAAATATGCTGCCTCTTATTTTATATTATAAGCAATTTTTTACTAAAGAAATTATAGTAATTTTTCGATTATAATTAGTGACTATTTTGTTGTTGTAGTGATTGTATATAATATTTCCTTGTAAAGCTTTTTCTTTTCTTAACAATATGAATCAAGGCAAAAAGTCTCTTAAGAGCATATGTAACTTTAGATTACTCACATAGAAATAGACAAGGAAGTTATGGAACTTCATTATAAAACATTGTGGTAATTGATCCAATAAATTTTCACTACCAGGGACTATTTTCTTAAAAGCAAAGAGGTTATAGTAATTTCCTCTTTGATTGTTTAAAAGTCTTTTATTTTGTTAACGATATTTCAAATTCTTCGCATGGTCTTTAATTTAATAGCATGATGAAACACATTATATTGCCCTTTAAATTACATTACAACAAAAAGAAAACACATTACAACAAGAAGGGCAAATAATTAAAGAATATTGATTACATAAATAAAATGCACTAAAAATATAAAAAATGTTTGAATTTTCAAGAAATTTGGAAAATTCATTATTGGGAATAAATCATTACCCAAATTAACTAACACTGCTAACAATAACTGCACTTAAACCTGGATACTGAGTCACATAAAGATTAAATGGTAGGTCCACGCAGTTCTAACCCATATCATAGTTCATAAACCTTAGAGACTAGTATATGTTAACAAATGAGTCCCTTGGCAATTATTGACCAGATGTCTCCTATTTCTGAGTGATCTGGTGAAAGTGATGGCCAAGGCAGCAAGCGAACATTTTCGACATGAAGGAAGGACTAAATAAGTGCATTATTCTCCCGAAACATTTCGCAGATTCGAATAAAAGTAAAACCACGAGCCTCAACGCAATAGAAATACAAACTGTTCAAAATGTCATTGCTTACAAGAAATTGTGTATTCCACTAGGCCATAGACCAATATGAGGATGTCGAATACACGTTGCAAATCTGTATTCCCGAGACACCACCAAATGCGGATGCTACAATTATTATACTGTAAATTGAAATGGAATTCTTTTGAAAATATGTTACATCATTTCTAATTCAAAGTCTGTCCTTGATCACATTACTGAAGGTGATCTTATTTTTAATGTACCGTCAAATGTAGCCGAAACCGTAATCGCCTAAATGCTATCTAAAATGTCCTCGAACTGTTCGTCGACCTCGATCAAAATTAGAAAATCGTTGGTAAGAGTTTCTCTTTCTTGCACAAGACATCGCAATAATGTTTCAACAAACAACAACATTGAGATATAATTTGTAGTAAAAAGCCTACTAAATTGTTTTTATTTGTTTTATTAAAAACCTTTATTAAACACGTTATTTTTTTATTATTTAAAGATATAAACATTGTATTTTTTATTTACACACGAGATAATAAACAGTAGCATTACGGGATGTCAATGCAGCCATTTATTATGCCGTGTGTGGGGAGATAAAAATTTATATTTAACAGTTTCTCCCAGTGGTATAAACTTCACGTGTGTGGGGCGCCGCATTTTTAATGTAGAAATTATAATGTCCAGCAGTGTATTAGCTTTTGAAAAATGCGTCAAAAATTTAATTCAGTCACATTATATATCAGTAAACTATATAAATAACAAGAAAAAACCTTTTAATTATTGTATTCAGTATTCAGCATTTAATTAAGAGTATTTTATATTTTAATATATGTTGACATGATTTCACTCTTGGCAAAAATCGATTTTGAAAGTAATTATTTTAATATACACAAATACACATAACAGGAATATTAGACAGTTTTATTCCTTTTTAAACTTTAATTTTAGCGTAAGAGTGCTTTATTAGAGCTTGTTCGAAATAAAAACCTTCAATAAAAACTCGAACATGCATTATACTATATTTATCCACTTGGCGTCTTTGCTCGTGAACTCGGAAAACTATAAACTTTATTTGTTTTAAATTTCTGAATAGTTCAGAAAAATATAAATGTAAGGATTTAAAAGTTACAATTTTTAATTTTTCATATATTTTGAAGTTGATTGGTACATACATACTTCAAAGATCTTTTAGACATTTCAATGTAAAATTTGTTTCATGTGTTTTAACATTGCTTTGGGAGTTGTCAATAGAACATTTATAAGTGTTTCGAAATTTTATTGAAAAATAGAAAGCATAGACTAGGAAATATAAAAAGCTAATTCATCATCAAATGATAATGAATATAAACAGAAAGCTCTCCTGTTTTTATGCCAAATCGAATCATAGAACGGTCTATCTTACATCATACGACAAATAATCGTAATTGCATAGAGGTGATTGATTGCACATTTAAAAAAATCTGAGTTATAATTATAATCCTTAATTTTTTTTTTTTCTGAATTTAATATTGCAATCAGAGTTTGAAATAAATTTTTTTTGTATAATCATAATTATGAATCTGAATAAATGCATTTTAAGACTCGTAATTATAAACAAAAATTTCTTAATCAAAAGAACTTATAGATTCAGCCTATTTTTTTTTATCTTATATAATTACTGTTTATTTGAAATTTTTGGACAAAAAGATTGTTTATTAAATAAAATAAAAAGTTTTTATTGAAATCTTTTAAGCAGTTCAAATGAAAAATATTAAGAATAATATTTGAAATAAAAGGAAAATATTCTCATGGAAACTCAATTCCGATTCTACAATTTAAAAATTCCATATAATTATATAAATTCAATGTAAAATAGAAATTAATAAAACAAAGCAATATTTTAATTAATTAAATCAATTTATTTCTATAAAAATAATGTTTTCATCAATAGTGTTATAATTTCAATAAAATGTATTAATTAAATTACTCAAAATAATTATCAATAACTGTATATGTCAGTTGGACAACTCGTTTTAATATAGATGATAAAACTTATACCGCTACAAGTATTTTTAATGCATCTAATTTACGAAAACATTATTTTTACAAAATGAAAAAAATATCAATTAAATTGAATAACAATTTTTGATAGAATTGTTTTATTTATAATATTAATTTTTTCTTATTTTTCTCCATGTACATAATCAAATTTTTATATAATTGTAATTCAGAATAGTATTTTTTTACATTTAATTTAGAATCAGTCAATCTAAATCGAAAGCGGTATTCAATTATAATATTAATAAAAATCAATCGTAAGTTTTTTAAATTTTAGCAAAAATAATAATCTTAACTAGAATTGCTGCAGTTTGATGGAATAAACTACTGTTTCTATGGCCAGAGGACAACAATTAATTAATATTTTAATTGACTTGAGGCCTGCTTCTGTACCACACTTGTGGTTCGAAAATCATTTTAATTTTAATTTAGAAATAGATAAGGAGTTTTATAAAAAATTGTTTTATAGATTACGTTGAACCATGAGCAGCATGATTCTTTGTTCCCATCAGAATACCAAAATCAAGCATTAATACCAAACAATAACATTTGAAAGGGCTACTGTTAATTTTCTTAACGTTTTACTAGTTTGACGTGATGATTGTCCAAGCCATAATGATTTTATTTTCTTGTGTCTCAATAACAGTAATACCCCGTTCGCACTGCACTTTATAAATCAATTTAAAAATAAATTTAATTTAACGTAATCACCACACCGAAAACAGCATTTAAGAAATGGTGTTTTTTAGTCATCAAAACTTTATTTATCTTATAAATTACATAATATTTTTGAAATTATTATATTTGAAAATGTTTTTTAAAGCATTTACTGAGCAAAATGATGATAATTAAGATTATGACATTTCAAATGATGAATATAAATCCATAGAATGCTGTTGATAAATATATTTCTTCTCAAACCTATCATAATTTTTGATGTTTAGCTAATACTTTTATAAATAACTCTGTTTCATTATTTTCAAATATATTTTTTCTAATATTTATTTCGATTGACTTCAGATACTTTAACATACTCAGAAAATAATATAGCAGAAAACAAGATGGCACTAAATTATTTCAAAGGTATTTAAATTAATTCGCAAAGCTAACTTATGACAAAACAGTTCCAACTTATTTAGATCACAAGTTGCCATGGTTGTTCAAGCCAAGAAAGTTCAGTTGGAAATTATACGCGTTTATTCAAGTGCAGTGCGAACGAGAGAGTTGTTATTACATTACATAGAAGAGTTTCCACGCTGCTTTGTTTTAGTTTTGGGAGAAAAAACATCACTGATTTGTTAAGCCGTCACATAATTTACTGTGAAATTCTTACATTTGACACCTCTTTCGATTTATTTCACTGAAAATAAAGGGAAATGTTTTTATAAATGATGAATTTATCATGATTTGGTATAATCAAAATATTAATAAACTTAAATCTTATAATAGATTTCTTTTAAATTCCTTATTGAATCTTAATCAATATATCAAAGAATGTTTATGAAAAAATTTTTGCACCACACAATTGGATCAAATAATAATTAAATTAACTTATTAATGTTTAGCATAATAATAAAAATTAGTGACGTTACAATTTTAACGAAAAATTCATTAACAAATATTAACTTTTCAAATAATTTGATCTTATTTGAATGAGGTACTTTTCATTATTTTAAATACGAAATCTAGTAGTATAATAACACAAAATATTATTTCCTTTCTTTTTTTATTTTTAAAACATCATAGTATAAAAATAAAAGTATAATTAGGATTTTGCACGATAATAATTTTAACTAGAAGGATAACATTTGAGTGTATGTCTCTAAATGTATGATAACGATTTTTATATTTTCAAAATGATAATGTATATTAATATTTAACTATGAAATATACATGATAATGTTTATAGCTTAAAAAATAACATTTGACTTTTAACATTTTGAAATATAATAAATGTGCGCAATAAAGCAATGTCATTCACAAAAATTTTGCGCACACTGTCCAATGAATTAGAAACCTTTGAGTTTTTTATTTAAATGTTGTCTAGGAAGGTATTATATAATTGTTTTTTATGGTGTAGGTTTCGTGTTGCTAGAATGTAAAGTGTAAGAGGGCATTTATCAATCAATGGAGTAAAGAAAAAAATGACAGATAATTCCCCATTTGAAAAAATGCTTATTGTTGATGACCATTAGCAGATGTTATGATTATGAGGAAAGCAAATCTCACTGGATTCTCAAAAACAGACATAGCAAATGTTTTCAAAAGTTAGAATAAAAACCTACGCCCTTGTTAAGAAGACATATATTTGAAGTTTGAGCACAATTTTCCAAGAGCCTAATCACCAATTATGTGTAGCAGAGAACAGAAGGGGATTGGAAAGTATAGTCAAGTGTCTGAAAAACCACTCATTTTTGTCCGAAATGCAAAAATTCATTTGCAGTGATGTCGAAATAGTAGACACGTATGTTCTGCTCACATGGAAGTGGTCTTTTAGTGTTCTTCGAGTATGAGCAAACAATCAAGTTATATACTCACAAATCAATTGCATCCAGGAATGTTGCAATTTTTTACTTTGGTGGCGATGGATATGTCATGGACGACGATATACCTTATTTTACATTGTGCAAGGCTCTGGTGAGAGTATCATTATATAGCGTATGTTCTGCTCACATGGAAGTGGTCTTATAGTGTTCTTCGAGTATGAGCAAACAATCAAGTTACCCTAATATACTCGCTGATCAAGTGCATCCAGGAATGTTGCAATTTTTTACTTTGGTGGCGATGGATATGTCATGGACAACGATATACCTTATTTTACATTGTGCAAGGCTCTGGTGAGAGTATCATTATATAGCGTATGTTCTGCTCACATGGAAGTGGTCTTTTAGTGTTCTTCGAGTATGAGCAAACAATCAAGTTACCCTGATATACTCGCTGATCAAGTGCATCCAGGAATGTTGCAATTTTTTACTTTGGTGGCGATGGATATGTCATTAACGACGATATACCTTATTTTACATTGTGCAAGGCTCTGGTGAGAGTATCATTATATAGCGTATGTTCTGCTCACATGGAAGTGGTCTTTTAGTGTTCTTCGAGTATGAGCAAACAATCAAGTTACCCTAATATACTCGCTGATCAAGTGCATCCAGGAATGTTGCAATTTTTTACTTTGGTGGCGATGGATATGTCATGGACGACGATATACCTTATTTTACATTGTGCAAGGCTCTGGTGAGAGTATCATTATATAGCGTATGTTCTGCTCACATGGAAGTTGTCTTTTAGTGTTCTTCGAGTATGAGCAAACAATCAAGTTACCCTGATATACTCGCTGATCAAGTGCATCCAGGAATGTTGCAATTTTTTACTTTGGTGGCGATGGATATGTCATGGACAACGATATACCTTATTTTACATTGTGCAAGGCTCTGGTGGGAGTATCATTATATAGCGTATGTTCTGCTCACATGGAAGTGGTCTTTTAGTGTTCTTCGAGTATGAGCAAACAATCAAGTTACCCTGATATACTCGCTGATCAAGTGCATCCAGGAATGTTGCAATTTTTTACTTTGGTGGCGATGGATATGTCATGGACGACGATATACCTTATTTTACATTGTGCAAGGCTCTGGTGAGAGTATCATTATATAGCGTATGTTCTGCTCACATGGAAGTGGTCTTTTAGTGTTCTTCGAGTATGAGCAAACAATCAAGTTACCCTAATATACTCGCTGATCAAGTGCATCCAGGAATGTTGCAATTTTTTACTTTGGTGGCGATGGATATGTCATGGACGACGATATACCTTATTTTACATTGTGCAAGGCTCTGGTGAGAGTATCATTATATAGCGTATGTTCTGCTCACATGGAAGTGGTCTTTTAGTGTTCTTCGAGTATGAGCAAACAATCAAGTTACCCTGATATACTCGCTGATCAAGTGCATCCAGGAATGTTGCAATTTTTTACTTTGGTGGCGATGGATATGTCATGGACAACGATATACCTTATTTTACATTGTGCAAGGCTCTGGTGGGAGTATCATTATATAGCGTATGTTCTGCTCACATGGAAGTGGTCTTATAGTGTTCTTCGAGTATGAGCAAACAATCAAGTTACCCTAATATACTCGCTGATCAAGTGCATCCAGGAATGTTGCAATTTTTTACTTTGGTGGCGATGGATATGTCATGGACAACGATATACCTTATTTTACATTGTGCAAGGCTCTGGTGAGAGTATCATTATATAGCGTATGTTCTGCTCACATGGAAGTGGTCTTTTAGTGTTCTTCGAGTATGAGCAAACAATCAAGTTACCCTGATATACTCGCTGATCAAGTGCATCCAGGAATGTTGCAATTTTTTACTTTGGTGGCGATGGATATGTCATGGACGACGATATACCTTATTTTACATTGTGCAAGGCTCTGGTGAGAGTATCATTATATAGCGTATGTTCTGCTCACATGGAAGTGGTCTTTTAGTGTTCTTCGAGTATGAGCAAACAATCAAGTTACCCTAATATACTCGCTGATCAAGTGCATCCAGGAATGTTGCAATTTTTTACTTTGGTGGCGATGGATATGTCATGGACGACGATATACCTTATTTTACATTGTGCAAGGCTCTGGTGAGAGTATCATTATATAGCGTATGTTCTGCTCACATGGAAGTTGTCTTTTAGTGTTCTTCGAGTATGAGCAAACAATCAAGTTACCCTGATATACTCGCTGATCAAGTGCATCCAGGAATGTTGCAATTTTTTACTTTGGTGGCGATGGATATGTCATGGACAACGATATACCTTATTTTACATTGTGCAAGGCTCTGGTGAGAGTATCATTATATAGCGTATGTTCTGCTCACATGGAAGTGGTCTTTTAGTGTTCTTCGAGTATGAGCAAACAATCAAGTTACCCTAATATACTCGCTGATCAAGTGCATCCAGGAATGTTGCAATTTTTTACTTTGGTGGCGATGGATATGTCATGGACGACGATATACCTTATTTTACATTGTGCAAGGCTCTGGTGGGAGTATCATTATATAGCGTATGTTCTGCTCACATGGAAGTGGTCTTTTAGTGTTCTTCGAGTATGAGCAAACAATCAAGTTACCCTAATATACTCGCTGATCAAGTGCATCCAGGAATGTTGCAATTTTTTACTTTGGTGGCGATGGATATGTCATGGACGACGATATACCTTATTTTACATTGTGCAAGGCTCTGGTGAGAGTATCATTATATAGCGTATGTTCTGCTCACATGGAAGTTGTCTTTTAGTGTTCTTCGAGTATGAGCAAACAATCAAGTTACCCTGATATACTCGCTGATCAAGTGCATCCAGGAATGTTGCAATTTTTTACTTTGGTGGCGATGGATATGTCATGGACAACGATATACCTTATTTTACATTGTGCAAGGCTCTGGTGGGAGTATCATTATATAGCGTATGTTCTGCTCACATGGAAGTGGTCTTATAGTGTTCTTCGAGTATGAGCAAACAATCAAGTTACCCTAATATACTCGCTGATCAAGTGCATCCAGGAATGTTGCAATTTTTTACTTTGGTGGCGATGGATATGTCATGGACGACGATATACCTTATTTTACATTGTGCAAGGCTCTGGTGAGAGTATCATTATATAGCGTATGTTCTGCTCACATGGAAGTGGTCTTTTAGTGTTCTTCGAGTATGAGCAAACAATCAAGTTACCCTGATATACTCGCTGATCAAGTGCATCCAGGAATGTTGCAATTTTTTAATTTGGTGGCGATGGATATGTCATGGACGACGATTTACCTTATTTTATATTGTGCAAGGCTCTGGTGAGAGTATCATTATATAGCGTATGTTCTGCTCACATGGAAGTTGTCTTTTAGTGTTCTTCGAGTATGAGCAAACAATCAAGTTACCCTGATATACTCGCTGATCAAGTGCATCCAGGAATGTTGCAATTTTTTACTTTGGTGGCGATGGATATGTCATGGACAACGATATACCTTATTTTACATTGTGCAAGGCTCTGGTGAGAGTATCATTATATAGCGTATGTTCTGCTCACATGGAAGTGGTCTTTTAGTGTTCTTCGAGTATGAGCAAACAATCAAGTTACCCTAATATACTCGCTGATCAAGTGCATCCAGGAATGTTGCAATTTTTTACTTTGGTGGCGATGGATACGTCATGGACGACAATATACCTTATTTTACATTGTGCAAGGCTCTGGTGGGAGTATCATTATAAAGCGTATGTTCTGCTCACATGGAAGTGGTCTTTTAGTGTTCTTCGAGTATGAGCAAACAATCAAGTTACCCTGATATACTCGCTGATCAAGTGCATCCAGGAATGTTGCAATTTTTTACTTTGGTGGCGATGGATATGTCATGGACGACGATATACCTTATTTTACATTGTGCAAGGCTCTGGTGGGAGTATCATTATATAGCGTATGTTCTGCTCACATGGAAGTGGTCTTATAGTGTTCTTCGAGTATGAGCAAACAATCAAGTTACCCTAATATACTCGCTGATCAAGTGCATCCAGAAATGTTGCAATTTTTTACTTTGGTGGCGATGGATATGTCATGGACAACGATATACCTTATTTTACATTGTGCAAGGCTCTGGTGGGAGTATCATTATATAGCGTATGTTCTGCTCACATGGAAGTGGTCTTATAGTGTTCTTCGAGTATGAGCAAACAATCAAGTTACCCTAATATACTCGCTGATCAAGTGCATCCAGAAATGTTGCAATTTTTTACTTTGGTGGCGATGGATATGTCATGGACGACGATATACCTTATTTTACATTGTGCAAGGCTCTGGTGAGAGTATCATTATATAGCGTATGTTCTGCTCACATGGAAGTGGTCTTTTAGTGTTCTTCGAGTATGAGCATACAATCAAGTTACCCTGATATACTCGCTGATCAAGTGCATCCAGGAATGTTGCAATTTTTTAGTTTGGTGGTGATGGATATGTCATGGACGACGATTTACCTTATTTTATATTGTGCAAGGCTCTGGTGAGAGTATCATTATATAGCGTATGTTCTGCTCACATGGAAGTTGTCTTTTAGTGTTCTTCGAGTATGAGCAAACAATCAAGTTACCCTGATATACTCGCTGATCAAGTGCATCCAGGAATGTTGCAATTTTTTAATTTTGTGGCGATGGATATGTCATGGACGACGATTTACCTTATGTTATATTGTGCAAGGCTCTGGTGAGAGTATCATTATATAGCGTATGTTCTGCTCACATGGAAGTGGTCTTTTAGTGTTCTTCGAGTATGAGCAAACAATCAAGTTACCCTGATATACTCGCTGATCAAGTGCATCCAGGAATGTTGCAATTTTTTACTTTGGTGGCGATGGATATGTCATGGACAACGATATACCTTATTTTACATTGTGCAAGGCTCTGGTGAGAGTATCATTATATAGCGTATGTTCTGCTCACATGGAAGTGGTCTTTTAGTGTTCTTCGAGTATGAGCAAACAATCAAGTTACCCTAATATACTCGCTGATCAAGTGCATCCAGGAATGTTGCAATTTTTTACTTTGGTGGCGATGGATACGTCATGGACGACAATATACCTTATTTTACATTGTGCAAGGCTCTGGTGGGAGTATCATTATAAAGCGTATGTTCTGCTCACATGGAAGTGGTCTTTTAGTGTTCTTCGAGTATGAGCAAACAATCAAGTTACCCTAATATACTCGCTGATCAAGTGCATCCAGGAATGTTGCAATTTTTTACTTTGGTGGCGATGGATATGTCATGGACGACGATATACCTTATTTTACATTGTGCAAGGCTCTGGTGAGAGTATCATTATATAGCGTATGTTCTGCTCACATGGAAGTGGTCTTCTAGTGTTCTTCGAGTATGAGCAAACAATCAAGTTACCCAGATATACTCACAGATCAAGTAATTCAAAAATGTTGCAATTTTTTTATTTTGGTGGCGATGGATACTTTATGGACGATAACGCAACCATACATCGTGCCATTATAGCTTCCTTGAACATTAGTCTGACTTCCAACACCTTCGCCGAGCATCGCAAAAACCGGATTTTAACCCTATAAAAATGTGAGGGATATGGTGAAAAGGCACGTTTTCTCTTCTTCCTCTAAATCGCAAGATCTGAAAAGTTGCATAGCCAATGCATGGTATTCCCTGCACACAAATGCTATCCTGATGGAAGTAGATTCAATATCCAAAATATAATAAGAGAATTATCCATTTAAAATTTGATCCAATAAAATATTGATTGTGAGTTTTTATTTTTTGGATAGTTTGTAAATATAATTTGTACAGTATATATTATTTTCGCAAAATTTGATAATATTTAGTTTTGCATTCAAGATCTTAATATACTGCAAGTTTTGTTTATATTTACTTTTCTAGAAATTTTTATACAGTTTATAAAATTTCATAGACATGAGTTATGTCTCAATATACTTTTCCATTGATTAATATGTAAGTCATAGACATGACTTACATATTATTCATTATTGTTGTGCATCATTACATATAATTCATTATTGTTGTGTATCATAAAAATGTTGCGTAATTTCTATAATAATGTTGCATTTTTACTTGACACGTTTTTCAATTTTGAAGTCAAATGTATTATTTATTCAATTAAAAAAAATCAAATTAAGAAAAAGAAAAAATTTCAATTTACATAGTTTTATGTATAAATAGTAACCTTCTTATAATTGAAAATCATTTATGGATAACATTTTATTTTAAATAGTTTTTTCCATATTAGTGTAAGGTGCTTTTCCAGGTGAAATCTAGCATCGTTACAGCTCATTAATTTATTTCATTTACTCAATAATTCATTCGGGCTACAATAATTTTTGATTTTGCTTTTGCTTGTAGAATAAGAGAAGAAAAATTACTACTGAGCAGAATTTCCTTGTACACTGGATTTTGATTGGGGAAATGGTGAAAAACTCGAATGTCATGGAGAATCCAGGAAGTCAAAAACTGTATTTGTATGCTCACGACTAATCAATACTGATGCTTAATATAAAAACAAGAAAATTCCGTGGAACGTGCTCGTCGTTCTGTTGTATAGAGTCATAAGAAGTTATTCTGCTGAGAGAATCAATCCATATCAAGTATTTGAGAAGTTTTAAGTACTGTCTCTGATATGGGCTGTATATATAAGATAGCTCAAATGAGCTGGGTTAGGGCACTACTTTTTTGACCGTAGCTTAAAATTATGAGGTATTTGATGCTCGTAGAACATAGCCTAGTTACCAATTAATATAATACACAGTACCATAACCTTGTTTATTTATTTAAGTAATTAATATTTTTATTCAAGATTTTTATATCTAAAACTATTTCCAGTTAATTAATATTTTATTAATTAATACTAATTAACTAGTAAATTATATACTATTTTATTTACTTATAGTAAATTAATATTTCACACAATAGATGGGCTTGCGTTGCTAAAAGTAGCATTAAAATATCGATTTTTAACAAATTTAGCAAAGAACAATTCATTGATTTATAAATCTTCCAATGTAATAAACTACATATTAATCATTTATGTATTTCATTTTCTTATGGGATATAGTAAATCTTAACAATTATTAAATGACATAAATCTTATAAAATAAAATTCCAATTATGTATATTTTTTATTTAATAATATTGATCATCTGTACAAAGAATAAATAAAGTCTGTTATTAACTTACCAAATATCTTTGTGAATTCAATTTATAAAATAATTTCTGTTTGGATCATGATATTTTATAGCTAAAGACTTAGAGATATCTCTTCTTTGCAATTCTGTTACGATGAATTTGATCATTGGGAATTAAGAAATTCTCAATAGTCAAACTAGAACAAATAACACGTTTAGAAAGAAAATTTATTCCTTTCTAACCGTGTTATTTGTTCTGACAAAATAACCGAAATTATGTTGTTTATCTCAGAAAAAGAAAATCAATGGAAATAATGTGTTTATTTTAGCATGTCACATTATACAACTTTCAACGGTTTCAATTCATTTTAATTATTATTCTTCTTTCATTTCTATTAAAGTACATCAGAAATGTTTCATGAATCATTTTTCGCCGCCAAAATTTTTATTCATTATATTATTTATTAATTCAATAACCTTTTTTCAACTAGAGATGGAAATCATTCCATGTTGATTGATTTCAGATGTTCTTCACTCCTTGATTTTCAGCAATCAATCAATCAATTCTAACGTGTGATTATTTATCACTAAGCGCAGAATAGTTTGATATTTTTTTGCTTGCCACGAAGTTCAAAATGAGCGATTCTCATTAAAAGCAAATGTTCCCCTCGCATGTTGCTCAGACCACCATATCGATAATTGGTCATCAATCATTACTTGACAGATGAAAATAATTAACTGATGCAATCACATTTATTTTTAATACCAAACTAGAACTTGTCTGCAGTTTTAAAGACGACTGATGTTCCAAATTACAACAAGCTCTGTTATTAGGATCTTTGAAGTATGAATTTTACTAGCACATTTATGGATTGATTAAATGAAATCCCCATTATAAGATTAAGTTTGTAATTGAATATGGATGGAAATATGAACTTGTAATTATTTCGTGCAAAAATGCGGAGAGCATTGTTTGGAATATAAACGTCGATATCCATCATTCGGTACATACATTTATCTTATAATTTCAAACACAGAATAGTTCTGAAAATCGTATGTATCATATTAAAAAGCAAGATAAGTAATAACGACAAATGATAGCAATAGGAGTGATCAAAGAGATGCTAGATGTCATACTATCAATCATTACAAGTCCTTCTATGGCAAACTCTCCTGAAAGAATTGAATTCATTTTAACTGATGTGGATCTTTAATGTGAATTCCAGGATCATAAAAGATTTCGTAAATAGTTCAAGTTGTTTTCAACAATTATTTAATAATGATTCATAGAATATATACTCCAGGTTACCAACATTTAATAACAATGTAAAATCAATGCAATAGTAATAATTACTACTTAAATATTTATAAATTGTTTTGTCATGTTGGCCACTAGAAAGCAACAAATATATTAGATTAAAAAAGAAGGCCTTACAGTCAACGGGCTCGTGGATCATGTCTGACTCCGTCAGACAGTGAAGATAAGAAACAACAACAACAAAAAAGGCTATGTATTTAAAAGATAAAATTCAGATATTTTTTAATTATTTCTTCATGTTGGTTAAATAATAGACAGTAGAAAAAGGATGTTTTAATAAATATAACGTACATGCAATTCATCGATTAATTTATTGTATCAGGTCTAGCCTTTCTTGAAACACTAAGGAAGTTCAAGTTTTATAAACCTCTTATGTTGAAGGGGTACTTAATGATTCTTTTCTGACAATATAGAGGATTCTTAGATATGCCTACGTAAGTTTCAAGAAAAAAATGAAGAGTGTAACAAATCCAAATATTAAGTGATCTAAAGAGCTTTACTCAATGTTGTTTTTAATGCCTGTGATGAGTTATAGTTAGAAATCGCTTTCATTTTCTGTAGTTATTAAATGTTTAAGAAATAGTTTTGTATTTCCCATAAGAAAACAGTAGTAAATATTCAAATGAGCTTATAGATTTATCGCTCTTTTTTGCGTGTGTAAAATTAACGCTTGATAACATAAATTAGTCGATTTTTCACTATATTGCCCACTTTTTTGAACACATATAAGAGGTAAATGAACAAAGATCTACAACATGAAAATCATAAAAGTTTTTAAATATTCGCGAAGTTTTAAAATCATTTACAAAAGGATAAAAAGAACAAAACCGAGGCATCGAACATTTTATGTATTCCCTATAAAAAGAACAAAACCGAGGAATTTAAATATTTTTAATTATCGATTTAAAACTAAGTTAAAATAATAACGAATACAAAAATTACGAAGTTTTGAATAATAATTGGCTTATTTCTAAATATTTGTTCAAACATTTGTTTAAAAAAAACATAAGTTCATGTTTGGAATTAGCATAAAATTTATTAACTGACGGACAGAGAATGCTTTGCACTGGGTAGATGTAGATGGTGGCGGTTGATTGGGACTGATTTGGCCTGGAGCAGGATGAAATTTGACTCGTAAGATGCATTCATAAAAACCTAAAATAAAAAAAATATTTCAAAGCAATATCTGATTAAAATATGAAATTCACGTGTTTATTCAAAATAATCTCCAGAGTTGATGAATAATTATCCTTTGAAAATCTGAGAGAACTAATTATTTTATTAAATTGAAAAAAACATTTTAAAACTTCTAAAGCTGCTTTTATGATTTTATTTAATTCATTTTAAACTTTTTTGTCTAAATTAATCTTTAACTTAATTGCTAGACTTTTACATTTTTTATTAACATTCATTTTAAACTGAATAAAGAAATTTTTAATTATTTCTAATTAATATAATAGCGATGTCCTAAAGTATTTTTTTCTTTTTTTAGTTTCACGTTATGTTACTTTATTTTAAATTGTAACAAATTAAATATTACACATACACAGATATATATATACATTTGTGTGTTCAAAAATTTCATTTCAATTTTAGTCAAATAAATTTTATATTTGTATATTGAGATTCTTTAAACTGTTTGCATACCGTATCGATGATCCTTATGGTTTGATAATTCGATAGAAATTTAGCAACTATATTTGAAAGACAGGTATTAATGTGAATTTCTGAATATTTCCGAATTTGAAAGCCTGGATTATTCTTTAATTTAAAGCAAAGAATTCCTCGTAATATTTTAGATATTGTCTTTAATCTCTAAACCAATTAACGTTATCGGAACGTCTTTGGTGCAACGATTAATTTAGAGGAACCTCGTGATTCTCGTTTTCAAATAGCTTCGCAGAAGCCAAGACCAATTCTGGCTTGACAAGCCGTGGGCTCATCACAGTTTGAGAATCAAACACTTTATTCAGTACAGAATCTAAATCAATCAACACTCGTCTTAATTTAAAAGAGTTTTTCACTCAATAAATTATTAAAAACGTTGTTTCCCATTAGAATTCCTTATAAATTTTGCAAAAATTAAGGTTAAATATGGTTTACATTTTGCGTTCAAAAATATTATTTAAATTGATTTTTTCTTAATATATTTTTACCCTTAATTCTTCTTATCAATTATAGAATGAAACTAGATCATTAAAATTATTTAAAATCAGTCTATATATCTCCAAATTTTGTTCTTTTAAATTTACTGCGTAAACAGATTATGCAATTTTTCATCTTCTACTAAAGGCTTCTTTACTTAAATATCCTCAATATTTCTAGTGGTAATCACAGTCTACTAGAGAAAAGAAAAATTACTAAATGCATACAATTAATATATTGTTTCAAAATATATACAAATAATACGTGTACATTTCGATACAAGAAAATTCCTTAATTATTTCTTAATATTTAATTTGTATGATCTTTCTTCAGCATTATATATCTAGACTTCAATAATTTACGAAACAAAATATCAATCGCGAAAAAGGAAGTTGTGCATGTTCAACTGATAGTAGGAAGAATAAGTTTCAGTTCGCGTTAAGGCAATCTGGTAGTCTATTTAAGGAAGTCACTGGCCATAGTTTTGATAAAGTTAGCTAAACGTTATCTTTACCAGTAGTGTGGAAATCCAAGGACAAGTGAAAAACTTCGTTGGGAAAATTGCTCTTGAAATTTAAAAAGTAAGCATATTTCTCTGTACTGGAATTCAGTATCTTTTACTGGAAAGAATTAAAGTGTATAAATTAACCTCGAAGTACTGAGTAACTCTAAAATGTTTAAGAAAAAATTATATTTTTAATGTTTTTTAATGAAGAATAATTCAATAATCTGATGAAGAGTATTTAAACATTGTACAATGTAAACAATATTAAAGATCGGGCAAGTAAACTATTTACACTTTAGAAAAAAGTATAGAATATAAGTTTCTTGTAAATATTTTATTTCGATTGTCGTTTTAAAAAACACGTTATTCGGATTTATAAATATTAATTTGTATTTAGTTGATTTGTCAGATATTTTGCGATAAAATTGAAATCAGATTAGATGATTTTATCCCGTATATATATATAAGTATAAAATAAAGTTATCTTCAAAGGTTTCAAAATTTTTAATTAATATTTAAAGTTTTAATGCCCGAAACAAATTTTAAATTAACATTTTTATATATTTTAGTATGTAAGATATATTGTGATATGACCATCAAAACTCTTTTTTCTTTCGTAATTTTTCTTACATTTTTAATTATAATTATTAAATATATTGCTTAGTAAAAATATATTTCAAAACTTATAATATCAAGAAGAATATGTATTGCTTATTTTACAATAATCTTTATAATTTTTAGTGTTAAAATTATCATTATTAAATCGTTTCACATTCAAAATAATCGCATGTTAAAATTTTAGCAATAATAAATTTTTAATAATGTAATGATGCATATATAATAGTGGGTTTTTTAATTTAAGAAAAATGTGATTCATGTAATTTTATCGTTGCAAAAAAATGTTCCTTTCAAATCTTGCACTGTAAATTTTTAAATTTTTTTGAACTATTATCTCATTAATTCTTTTATTATATACAGATTACTGAATGTAACAGGGTTTCTTTTTCTGTTATTAATAGAGATATCAAAATATTTTATCTGAGTTTTTATAGTTATTTAACATAATCAGTAATTATACAGTAATATTTTTATGTCCTAATAAATTAGCATTCATTAATAAATGGGATAGAGCTTGAAACTATATGATTGTCAAAATATTGAAGTAAAAGAATAATTTAAATTAAATTAACACTAATGAATCAATTGCATTTATTTAGAGTTATTTTTTGATTGTAAGTTAATGAGATGTTTTTTCTCGGAAGTTAGCAATGATTCAAGTTATTTGTATCTATATTTTCACAGGAGTTAATAATAAGTTTTTTCTGACTAAATTATTTTTCAATTAAAATTATGATTGATTATTATTAAAATCTTAAAACCAAGGAGTTTAATTTTTTGTGATGTATTAAAATGTTATAATTACTTTTAGAAAAGGACAAAATCCTACTGTGCCAATTTATTAAAATACTTTTTGTTACAAACAATTCATGTTCAGAAAATAATTGCTAAATCAGACTCGAATAGTTATACTGCATATCGAAATTCCTTATAATTCTATTCTTTATAAAGAATATATTTTAGTTTCAAGAAAAGATTCAAGTCAAGAAAAACATTTAAAGGAGACAATTTTACAAACAATTTACTTGCTTATCAGCTTTTAACATTTACCTAAGAAATCGAAAATTTTTATAGGGAGAAATGGTTGTGTTATTTATTATATTCAAAATACAATTAATTCATTTATGTTAATTTTCGTGTTACCTAAGCAATTTAAACTTTCAATTCTTTTAAAAATTATTTTTTATTATTTACTGCTTTTATTTTTATTACAAACAATTCATAATATGTATTTCAATTTATACGGAAAAAATTTTGAGCCAAATATATTAAATTTAGAGAAAATTTATTCTAAAATTCTTTTTATAAAGTATTCATGTTTATTCTGCAACATTTTAATTAGAAATGTTCATTAATCATTTTTAAGAACAAGTGCCAAAAATATAAATTAATTATCATTTTCTCTTTTTTAAAAGCTTGTTCTCTTTCATAATAAATTTTTGAATCAAATAATCATAATTTGTAATATTTAATGAAAAAATGTAAAGAAAAACACTTTAAGGAAGTAAAGAACACACAATTTAAGTTTTCTTTAAGTATTCGATGGAAGTTTTACAAAATATTTAAATGTAGATGCAGAGTTATGTAAAATGTAATTTTAATATTTTAAAGAAGTGATTTGAAAATAAGAATATAGTCAAAGGGAATTTATACATACATAGAAAATGAAACAATTATAATTTATTCAATGATTTCTAAAGGAAGGTCAATATCTTTTGTGTATCAAAAATTATTACATATTTTTCCCTGCAAAGCATTAAAAATTCCGAATTCTGCAAAACTGATCCAAAACAAAATTATATTATTTTGTTTATTATGTTAACTTATCTAAACATTTGTGAACAAAACATAAAACCTTATAAATTCTTTTAGAATTTAAAATGAATTATTCGAAATATTTACATATATTTTGAAATAATATTATTGATTTTTGTGAAGAAGATGGTACAATAAATTTAGCTTCTTAATAATATATGCAGCTAGTCTATATAATTTTAAAATATATGCTTATGGATTACTATATATATGCAAACAAATAAATAAACCAGATGACTAATTAATAAATTTGAGCGTCCCTTTAAATTTTTGAAAATGCAAATCGAACATATACAAATACATTTATAGGTGAGCTAATTTAAATCTCAATATGCAAATGCTTTGAGTTTAATATTTATTCAATACAACTTTGAAAAATATTTGTTTTGCTCAATTCAGTTTTAAATTTTGTTTCATGTGAGGCGAAAATATTTCATTTTAAGTTTTCTTTCAAATTTCTTTCGATAATAAGGTTTAAATAATTACAGTGGGAATAAAATTTATTAGAAAATAACAAAATTAACAAAAAATGTCCTCTTAATATTAATAGCAAAAAGAAAATTATAAAATTTTTTATTTAAGTGTCTCGAGGTATGTTTTTTTAAATATTAAGGGAGTCATAGATCTTTTTCTTTCATTAGGTAATTTTCATCGCAATTTTAAGTATAATTTTAGAACAAGAGTAGATGTCTCTTATCTTTGATACAAAAGTCTTTAACAAAGATTATAAGTTATTCTATGCATTTTTCATTTAGTTTCGCTTGAAATAATTCAATACTAAAATGTAAGCCAGTAATTTTAGTGTATTTCTACATATACCACAAAAATTTCTATTGTTATGTTGATGCTCCCAATGAAACGACAGTTTTAATTTATCAACTATGACATACAATTTTAATTTATTGTGATTGAAATTTAAAAACATATCTGGCACAACAGCTGAGAAACACGAATACTTTCAATTACAGTGAATGAAACGAAATATTAAATTTACATACATTCCAAAATTTTTCAATGTAAATATCATCTTCAGATAACCAATATTTTTAAAGAATTATATTTACTTTTCTTCATTTCGACATATTTTAAATGTCAATAAGCGAATAAGAATTTTGATAACTATACTGTTATATACAAAATTGTCTAAAATATCTTCAACCAGAGTGAATTTTTGATGATTCTAAATAAGTGACAAAAAAGTGCTTTATTTGAGAGCATATAAATCTATAATCTGAAATTAACAGTTTTATTAAAGTAATTTTAATTATTTTGAGTATAATAAATTAGGCTTTAGGATCCACAAGTTAAAAATTTTTAATTTAAACATACTTTATCAAATAATTTGAAAGTATAGTAAAAAATAAAAAGTCACAAGCATGTGAAATTATTATTTAGCTGAATTATGCTGATAATAAACAATATGCTATAAATCAGTAGACAACCTTAATCACTTTAAACACAGTTTGAGATGCGTAATGTCACGTAAACTGAATATGTGATCAGGAATAGTATGCAATATCTGAAATATCTGATGAGCAGGAATTAACAATCTTTTTCTTGGAGATGCTAATCCCTGAGAAATGATCAACGTAGGATGAAAAATCAAAAACTTTTCTCAGAACATTTATATTCATCAATAAAACATTATAGTACAATTCTTACAGCAAGGAGAATTATGTCACATAGGTAAAATGAGAAACTAAAAGCGCTGCAAATCTAAACTTTTAAATTAAAATCCTTGGCACAGAAGCCGTATAATCCAGGAGGCCAAATTCTGAGTTTGGTGATTTTTTGGTGGATTTTTTATGTATCTGGTAACTTGGTTTTTATTACGTCATAGATATGGAAACCAATAAAAATTTATGAAAAAAACTCCATTTGGCAACCCTAGTGCTTACGTCATCGCACATGTCCCAATACGTCATCTTGGCAACATTTCTTCATCGCCAAAAAATTCACAATTTAGAATCCTGGATTATACGACATCTGTGCCAAATCCTTTCCATTTTGCTTCTGTTATCACAGCATTTTCAATTCACAGTAGACTAATGTGTATATGGAATACCATAACATACCGCGCAATAATTCTCATCGTATTTAACAATATACCCCTGAAAACTCAATTTTTCACATACTTCTCAGTTTTTCCTTTTAGAATGAACTTGTGAGTCTTGAAAGTTTTCAAAATTTAATTTTTACTTAAATAAATTCATTTACAATTGAATACAAATTTAAATGAAGTAAGAAAATTTAAAATCTGCGTGTGTGTGCGAAAATATTTGTATTTTTTCCAAATTTAAATTCAAGTTCTAATTTATTTAATATTTTGGTGCTCTAATTTCCTTTGATTAAACAGATAAAGTGTACTAAAAATATTTACTTCTTTTCAGGGTAACTAATAAAATGGCATACCTATATTTGATCATAATAGACCTGGTCATATTTCTGTTATCACGTCTTATGCCATTGGATCATCGTCCAGAAATTGCTGATAAGATCATATTCTGTTTATGTTTTGTTGCTCATAGGAAATTTTGTACTTGAATTTAATATGGGTATAAATTAACTTGCGGTGTATTGAATTTTGCGCAAATTGGTTTTTCAGTATATTTTTTTAAGGTTAAAGAATTGGAAAAACAAAGTCTCATGAAACTGCTAAACTCATTCGAAATGAGTTAATTTAAAAATTTTAAAAATGAATAACAAAATGAAATAATTTAAATAATTTAAAATGTCAATTCGATGAAGTTTTCCATTTATATTACCTGACAGTGAAGAATATAATGTATTAAAAATTACATATTATTTAGATGAGAAAAATCAAATTTATTCTTATTCCTTCATGTTCATATTAACATCTCATGATATTTTCAACATGTATCACAAAATAAAAAAAAATTATTCAATTGGTATTTAAATTATAGTTTAGAATTTAGTTAAAATTTTTGTATCCTACTTATCTTTCTTGTATAGAAGGTACTATGTTATATAATTTAAAATTTCAATCTAATTATTAACAATTTAAAATAAGTGAAAGACATTTACGTCTTACTATATTACATTCTAAATGCGGAATATTTAAATGCATTAACCATGCCAAATTTGGAAAACATATTCCATTTGTTCTTTTTATTCTCTGCACAGGAAACCTTATCTTTCAAATTTTATCTCTAAGGACAATGCAGGCAGCCTCATCTGTTAATCTATCAACATATTAACGAATAACGTACATAGACGTTGAAGTATAAAATTTAAGCGGTGTAAAACATGGAATTATAGACACCCTATATAATTAATAATAAAAAAGAGTTTTTAAAGTTACTAAAGAAATCAATGTACTTTTTGTGCAATTTAATTTGATACATCAAATTTATATCCCATAAAAATTAACAAAATAGTTAGTATTAAAAATTTTATGCAGAGTATATTAATAAACTTCAAAAGTGTATACATAAATAAAAAGTGTAATTGAACAAAAATTTATGGGCATCACAAGACTCATTAAATAAAAAAATTAAAAATTTCATTAAAATAAAATTAAAGGATCGTATGAAAGAATTGAAAATCTCATAATACTAACAAACACGTTGTAAATTAGTATGAGATTTGATACCATATCAGTCAATAGTGTTTTACGGAATACGAAAAATAGAGTATACGTCATCATTTAGCAAGCATGAAACTAAACGAAAAGTTTCAGTTTGCTTTTTAATAAACCGCGCCTCTCGCAGTCCCATAATTGAATGCGCAACGGATCACTCAACATAAGAAACAGTAAGTAAGACTTTTATGAGTTTCAGTTAATATTTAATCTAAGCTTTTCATATGAAATTTTTTCAAATTATAATTTCTAAACACATTAATTTTATGAAATAGTATATTGATTAACCGTAAATTTTTATCTATAATTACCTATAGAAAAATACTGAAATTTTTATTATGAATATACTAAAATCTTTAGATCTGTAAAACATTAAAAAAATGCAAGAAGGAGTAATCTTTCAAACTAATGGGGAAGTTTGTAATAAAATTTTTACAATTTTTGAATAAATTGAGAGTTAAGCGTGTATTGCAATTTATTTGAAAAGAAAAATGTATAAAATATGTTGCTAAGTTTTAAACCTAACTGATAATTTTAAAGAAATAAGGGAAAGAAATATTATATTTATATTAAATTATGTACAGTTGCTGATGACAGAAAATAATATAATTCTAGATTGTTTATTTATTATACTTCATGTACTCATACAATAGCCATATGAATTTGAGTGATATCCATATTCATATTGTATAATTTAAATATTCTAAAAAGTATATCAATAGCCAATAGCATTATAATACGGCAATTTAATAAATTTGCTTTTTTTCATTGTTCAATGGTCATTTCTAGACACGCGAAATCAATTTCATAGAAAAAATTAGAAGATAAAAAATTATGTAAATTATTATCATACGTGGAAACATTATATGTTAATTACACTTAAATGTGTATTAAAGAAAAGTTTATTTTAATTTTAACTATGTTTAATTTTTATTTTTATCTCTTGATTTTATTCCTCTTTTTTATATTTGTCGTAATATTGTTGCTGAAAAAGTTGTAAGAAATTTTTTTATCTAATAACTCATCTGTTTTTACTGATTTCATTTTATTACTTATATATAGCTCATTATTCACAAATTAATATCTACACTCTTCACTTATTTGAACAGTATACTTTCATGTTTCCTTTGAATATTGTTTTTAAAAATATAGATTATAAGACATTAAATTTTGAAAACCATTTCTAATATTATCATTCCAATTTAAATTTAAAATTTTCTCACAAAATCACTCTATTGCCTTATTTAACAATAATCAAATTAATGAAATTTCCCGTTCATTCCACTTTTATTTGAATACTTCATATTACCCTTGTTCAATAAATAAATATTTTGTTATATCGTTGCCAATCTACATTGCAAATTTTTATAAAAGTTTTCTGTTTCAATTTTCCTATGTGCTACCTTCATTTTGAATATTCATATGATATATATTTTTCTCTACTTTAAATCTCTTTACTTTCTAGCATGTTGCATTACAAGTTTCTTTGGTCTTTTTAATCGATTCTGATTTATGCTTAGATAATATTTTATTCTATGAAATTTTTCCCAGGAACACATCGTTATTGGTCATATATTAGATAGATAGATATACAATTATAAATTTTAGACTTTTCTCATTAGTTTTAATTTATTTATGCATATATTCCTTATATTCTTGCAATATGAAATGCTTTTAGAAGGAGTAAAATTTTTTATTTAAGCACAAATTACAAAATATCGAAAAAATATCTGGAAACTATTACACATATTTTTATTCATACAATCACAGTCATTCAGGAAATTTGTAAACATCATCTTTCATGACACTTAAAAATGTTGTCATTTCCATTATTTTAAATTGAAGTTCATTTGTTGTTATGCAATGCTGCGGGTAAGCATGTTTTGGTCAAAGGAAATATATTAGTTAGCCAATGCACCCGTCAGCATTTGAAGGTATTTTCAGAATGTATTCTATAAGTAAGCGTATTTTGCTTTTTAAACTTCACGCGATTTAATATTTTTTTCTAATGATGGGCATTGAGTGCAAACCCAGAAACTGCGACTCATTTATCGTAACCCGATGAACGCTTGTGAACCAAGTCACTGAAGTGAGTAGCATTACCCACGTCACTTCACCACAAACCCGTTCTACATTCATTCATCATCTCAGCAGAAGGGACATAGAAACACAGAGTGAAAGGAGCCTCCATGCATGTACCGGGGCTCGAACCCGCAGCTTAGGAGTCAGGAATACTAACGTTCTAGCCATTGGCCGGCAGTCAAATATTTAATTATATATAGATATATTCCAACGGCGGCCACTTGGGTGATGAACCCTACGCCACAACAATGCCAGAAATTGTTACTTATTTGTCGTTACGCAGCGGGCACCTGTGAACCAAATCACGAAGGCGAGTAGCGTTCCCCGCGTCATACCACCAAAAACTCATTTATAGGGTGGACCACATTCATACATCATCACGGAAGAAAGGACAGAGAAAGAAAGTTACATCCATGACAGAACCGGGATTTGAACCCGGGACCCACAGCTTAGGATTTAGGAACACTAACCACTCAACCTTCGGTCGGCTAATTTTATGTATATATATATATATATATATATATATATATATATATATATATATATATATATATGTGTGTGTGTGTGTGTGTGTGTGTGTGTGTGTGTGTGTGTGTGTGTGTGTGTGTGTGTGTGTGTGTGTGTGTGTGTGTGTAAAAACATTATCTAAAAAAATATTTTAAAAAATTAAAAAAACAAAAACAAAAATAAATAAGTAAAATGTTAAAAAATTCAACGGCATAGTAATTTCACTGTAGCTTTTAAAAAGAGGTATGAATAGTTTTTAATTTTAAAAATATTTCTATCTCTAATACTTAACATGTTATATTTTCAATTTTAAATGTATGTTTTGACAAAAAATCCAAAACGAATTTAACTTGGTTTTCCTAATATTTATTTACAAAATGTAATGTGCATAAATAACTACATTTAAATTAAATATGCAAGTATAAGAAAAGCTTAATTTTTTAGCATTTAAATTTTTCAGGATTTCGGAAAGTCTAATTTAAGAAATAACTCTAGATTTTCTAATTTCATTTTACAAAGCTGCAACAAATATTGAAAAATACCTCAAAGCATACTGTGTATACGAAAAAATTTTAAAACATTTAGTTTATTTGATGAGGATACCAAATTTTAGTCTTTTCAAAATGGATGTTGCTACTATTTGTTCCCCGAAGTATTTTGACTAAATATTTGTTACATTAACTATATTAAAATGAGCGTTCAAAAGTGAACAATTAATTAAATTTAAAAAGTAATTTTGTGAATGTTAACAAGATATTGAAATTCCACTATTTAAACATTTTATTTTCTTTAAATTGAAATAAATAATATTATTTAATTTTCTTAGTTCATGAACTACAATTGTAAATTCTGACTAGAATAAAATTACATATCTTACTTTCAACTTCAATTTTAGATAACATTATTTAGATAAAAAATTTTTAATGAAAATTTTCTTTGAACCTTCTGTCAAAAAATAACTTACATAAATATATTAGAATATTAAACTTGATGAGCGATTGTTGATCATTTTAAATTAAGAATTTCACTTGGAATATCAGAAAGATTGCGGTAAATGAGTTGAAAAATAGCTTTTAAGATGAAAATTAATAAGAATCTGTTCATACTTAAAGGAAAAAAGCTATATACAAAATACATAAGTCTGCTTATCATAACTTTATATTCCCAAATTTCATTTCATTATTTTTTAAATTCCATTTTGGTATAGATTCACATAAGTACTTTAAATTTACAATCACATTCTCTAAGTATTTATCAATATCATCTTTATTTGTTTCAAATACGGTTAATGTTCAGTATTATTTTAAATAGTGAACAACTTCCCCGTTTTAATTTATAATAAGTTATAATACTTCTCTCTAATCTGAACTTTCAAGCAACAACTTACTAATAATATATATGGGGACAACTTTAAATTAGTTAGCTTAAAATTGAGATGATTTAATAAGATGATAAATCAATCTAATGAATCACTTTTACTAATAATAATACTTTATATCATTTTAGAATGCCGATTCCAATTCTGATAGTGAAAAATGTGCTCATGTTCGCGATATCATGTTATATCGCAGGGAGATATGCAACTGACAACGAAATCTTCTGCCATCTCCTGTGTCTCGCGATTACAACACTGTGCGATATTCTTGGAAAAGCACCAATCAGTTTAGTAATAAATGTTGCCGAAATATTTTGTGCCATTTGTTGCAAGATAAATTAATACAACGCTTCAATAATATCACATAAAGCGCAAAATGTATTTTTCTTCTTCTTGTATAATCCAATGATACGAAACCCTGTAATCAAAATTTGGCTTGATAAATATTTGTAAATCCAAATTCTTTGTACTTCTAATTTTTAACTACATGATAATAATTCAAATCACAGATTCATATGCGTATTTTTATTGTGTACTGCACTATAAATATTATTATAAAATTTGTAAATAGTTTCAATTTTATTGTTGCTGATACTAAATTACAATCTAACCATTAATATTTCTAATTTAAAATAAATATTTAAAAAATAAAAATGTGTGAAGTCTAATGGTAACTTCTTTCATGTAATTTTTTAAAATAAATATTTCAAATATTTACTTTTATTTTATCTAAGCATTTTTAATTACAACCGAACCAAATTAGCAAATATTTTCTTAAACCTTAACTGCCAATAAAACTGAATAAATAGTTTCTATTTGTACCAAAACTTTGTTAGAAACAATTAAAAATGTTGAATATGTAGCTTGTAAAATGTTTAATAATACACAGATAAAACTAAATATTTCATTCAAGTATTTTAAAACTTAAAACTTAATATTTCATATAAAAATGATAAGGCTAGAATATTTCCCAGAATACATTCTATGATCATTTTTTATTCAGTATTACATTAATGACATAAATAATCAGTAATTATTCATAACAAACCAATTATTTTAAATGACTATCGTTTAATTAAACTTTAAGAAAAGTCCAACAACACTTTGAAAACAACAAATGGATCCATAAATTATTTGACTAAAATTTTTTTCCTTTGTATCAACCCAATTTCTTTCAAAATAATTTTGAGAATCAACTCAATGTTGCAATTGAGCTCATCGTACAGCAAAATATAATATATAATTTGCTTATAGGAATTCGTATAAGTCACTTATTCAGGGCTTAGAATATTAAATTCTACGTGAAATGTTTTACTAATTATTTTTAAATTACATAAGTTTTCAAATTGCGTTTCTCCAAAGACCACACTTTCTGTAATTGATTTTAGAAATGATTTGATGTATTTGTTCAAAATTAATCTTAATAATATTTATTTTGAAACACAATCGCTGAATCAATTGAATTATCTTTTATTCATATGTATCTAAATTAAACTTTATTTAGATACATATGAATAAAAGATAATCAAATTCTGAAACTTAAAATTCAATGATGTGATCCATAAACTATAATTCCAATACCAATATGGTACTTTTATAAAAAAAAATTAAGTATCAACCTATAATCTATAGTTTTTATGAAGGGATAAATGATAATACTTCTTAGCAATTTTATCATAGAAAAAATAATGAAATTTATTCGTGCTTTAATTAACATTGTAATTTTTCAATCTTAAAAGACGTTGAATTAATTTAAAAGTTGATATTTTTAAATTTAAAAAATTATAATATTGCTTCTGAATAATTCGCAGTTAGGAAATTTATAATTTATAGTTAAAACAAATTATAAAATCACTCTTATGGTAGAGAAACTATCAAAATTATAATTATAATTAATTGTATTCTCTCTATGAAAAATAAATATTAATAATATTTAACATAATATAAGATAATGTTTAAAACTCAATAATTATCAGAATTATTCTCTAAATATGAAACGTTAAAAACATACTAATAGCAATAATTGTTTTCATACTTAAATTGATATTCATTAAAATTATGTGAAATTAGTACCATCAAAAATGTAATTGGAAATTTCGTAAATTGTGTATAAATATTTATGAGAGAAACTATCTATTAACATTATGAGAGTTGTCATAACTTTTAAGAAAGATTCAGTCTCAAATTTATTTACTCTGTAATTTTACTTTATTCATATATAAAAAAATAAAGTTTATATTTTTAAATAACCTGAAACTGAAATAAATTTCTTTTCAAGTGAAGGAGTATACTTTACACAAATTTCTTTAAACATTATTTTACATAATTTTTTTCAGAAGAAAATCTTAAAATATTTTTTTTCGAAATATTACGCCGATGAACAAAAAGTTAAAACAGTGTTCTTAATATTGGAAATAAAAAATATCATAAAAATATTTAAAAACTAAACTTCTTTATTTAAATGAATTTATTGAATTTTTTATATCCGAAATAAAAATGAAGAAGCCTATTAAATTATTAGCAATGAAACACTTGTTATATTTAAGATTTTATATACCTTATTTTGGCTTGTAAATAAAGTTTTAAATATTTGAAAGCTTTGAGTTTGAGATTTAAAGAGCCTCAATAAAAATAACGAGTTCTACGCACCAAGTTAAAAATATTATTTTGTAATTTTTTAAATATATCATTACATTTCTCTCTCTAAATGTTAACTGAAAATAATATTAATTATCCACAAATATTTATTAACAAGGAATTCATTTTTAAAATTATTTTATTCTGAATTCTACGCATATTTAATGCATCAAATCTGCCTGCAGGCAGAACTTCATGTATTTTACTTTCACTATTATTAATTGAATTATTTGCTTAGTGTAGAAAACAGTATATATATATACCTAAAACAAATTTATATTTTATTGCAGAAAAATATCTCCTCTAAGTGACATTAGTACAGCATCATTTAATAAAATATTCTTAGTATTTTAAAATAATTTTTAAAAAAATTTATCATAGGACAAAATAATTTGCAAAAGCAATATTTCAGTATTATTTTATCAATATTTAAAACTTTTCTAGGGAATATTTCTCTCAAACTTAATGATAAAAATTATAAAAAACAATATTAAGGCTTCTTTAAATGCTTGATGCTTTCTTTCAAGGAAAATTCTTCACTGATGAAGCAGACTTTCACCAAGCACTCACGGACTTCTTTGTGTCCAAAACACCCGAGTTTTACCACAAGGAGATTGCGCAACTGGAGACATGTTAGCGCAAGGAAATATTTATTTGTGAAATTGCCATTTTGCGTATTAAGAATATTACATTACAAGACTATTAGAGACACTGCGTTCTGAAACTAAAAATCCATTGAGTTTTTATACAGTTTTAAGCAAAACATATCAGACAAATGACGTTGTTTCTCAGTCAATTATTTTTGCATCTCATTTAAAAAGATATATTTTATTTTTTAATGTAATTGCAAATATTAAGGCTTTGAATGAAGTACTAAGAACACACAATGTTTTATAAGTAAATTTGCCATGAAGACAATCTTCAAATAAAACTTATAATCCATCTACAAATATTTATAGATGTAATTTCAGGTCATATTTATTTGCTAATTCTAAGCTATCAATCCACAATAAGAATTTAGGATTCCTTCCATTGAAAGTAAAATATAAAATAATATTCTGATTTTAACTTCAAAAATCAAACAAAAATCTGCAATTTTTTTTTAAATTTGCCTATGAAATGTTTCAATGTGCATATATAAATAATGACAAAAAAACCAGTAGAAATAATTGTAATTTTAAAATTTTTCAATATGCATGTAAATAATGTGAGAAATCAACAAAATGTTTAGTGATTAATTTATAAATAAATTTTTATGTAAAGCCATAAGTTATAATACTCATTCTCCAAGTTTCCGAAGTTGGGGAAGAAACTCTGAACTTCGAAAATTATTCCCAAACCTTTTATCAGCGTGATTATCAATTAGATTAAAAGACTGATTTCATTCATTTCTTTTCAAGCATAAGTGAAAGAATAATGAAGTTTCAGCGTTGTAGTCAGCTTTCTCTTACAGAATGAAAAATAGATAAAAATGTAAATTAAACATTTCTTACATATGCAAATTTTTAAGAAAAACTAAAATCATATTAATAAGAAAAATAAAATCATCTTTTTATATGAAAAAAAAATATTTGAATATAGAAATATTTAACAATAAAGTAATTTTGAGTAAAAAATTTTTTTCGAATGAATCTGAGAATATCCATTTTGTGTGAGAAAATATTTTCTTTTAAGTATTCCTCAACTATGTTTTACACTACACAAAAATTGTGTGCTATGATTTATTAATAAGTCTGGAATACAATCTTAAAAGTATATCCTGCGACATTTTTCACTGTAAACAAAAAAGATACATACTCAATAAAGATGCATAATTTCCCCTTGATTATTAATAAGTAGAATGAGTAAAATAACTCCAATTACTAAATCAACTTGATGCCATGATCTTAAAAAGATTTAAAGAAACCAAATATAAATTATCGTGAAGAATAAAATACATTTACTTTTTTAAAAGAAAGAGTTTATTTTCAAAACTATAATATAAAAAATGTATGATGATTAAAGAAATTATTATGGTATATTTTTCCTATTTTTTTGTTTATTTTTGTTTATATTTACATTTAATATTGATATGCTTATTCTCATAGATTAATTGGTTAAATTAACTATACTCATAATATATATATAAATGAAATCACAAAGAATTGACATTATAAAATTTATACACACAATTTTAGTTTTAATGAATTTAATATTCAAAAACAAGTTATTTTTAATTAAAAGATTAATTGTAATTGTACAGAAATCATTATTGATTTGTATTGTTTTGCAAGTAACTATATTAAATATATCATGTCTATTTAGAAAATTTGAAAATATGGAAATAATTAGAACATTTAAATGTTTCTTTAATATATCTTAATTTGCTTTATGAAAATAAACTTTATTTTGCTATTTTATTTAAGAAAAAAAGCTATGCAAAATTTTCTGGGTACATTATTTTTACTTTAGAAATTAAATATTTGTTTTTCGAACCAATTTAGGATTTTAAATATTTAAATTCTACTACTAGATAAATTATTGTGCATACTTAAAATAATATACATATGTATGTATTCATAGTTTGTCTTTTTAACTGATTTTTAAATTTTCACTGATTCTTTTTGCAGAATTTCTATAACAATATCAATCAAGACATAACTGAAAAATTTGGAGACAAAATTTTCTATTTTGGTAAGAAATCACAATCACCAATAATGCTTTATATGGATGAAGAAGATAACATACATTGTGAATTATTCGATTGCTTAAAAGAATGTTTGAACGGGCGAAACAAAAAAGAACTTTTTGTAAAAAACATTTTGGTATTTGTTGCATCACTTGTAATAGCGAATCTCAACAAAAAGGCTCATCAACCTATAAAAGATGAGGAGATTTTCTGCCATTTAGCTTGTGCCTGTCTGACCATCATGCTGGATATGTTGCATTTCTTAAATCGTCATTTGAGCCTTAATTTATGGAGCTTTTTCGTCAATATATCGGAACTAGTTTGCGCAATATTATGTTGCGTTTATCGGGTGGAAGATGCCACAAATTATCATAATTATTGAAACCATACTTTCTGTTTTCGTTCATGTAATTGTACAATAAATTTCTCTTGTAAACATTTTTAGCATTGCCTTAAAATATTGTTATCTCTATTAAATTTGTTTTTTCTGAAAATGCTTGCATTTTCTAAGAAGAATGTTTAAAGTTATTTATGCTTAATATATCATAAATAGTTTGTACTAAGAATTTTAATTATGTAAATAATATGCCTTAACAAGTTAATATTTCTTTTTATGCTGTTATTCTAAAAACTAATTTACAATTCTACAGTTCATTTCTGTAAGTTTATGTGAGAATAAAAATCTAAAATGTTTAAAATTTAAAAAAAAATAAAGCAGTAATGCAATTTTGCTACTTTTTACGATAAAATAATTCTACTATTAATGATTCTATTATTAATTCTACTATTAATGTTCCAAAAATAATGCACTTGGCAAAACAAGATGACTCAGACATTAAACTATTGCATACAGAATCTTTTTTTTAATTTAAAATATATGTTATCAAAAGATCGTAATGTTCTGCAGATTGTGAAATTTAAAATAATATTTCACGTACTATGAAAAAGTTTTTTTTAAAATGAAACATTTACAATATGAAAATTTTTTTTACTATGAAATATTTACAGTATGAAAATTTTTTTACTATGAAACAACAATATGAAAATATTTTTACTGTGAAACATTTACAATATAAAACATTTTTTTACTGTGAACACACAAAAATTTTACATTCTATGAAACATTTTTTTTAATCAGTAGGTACTTTCACTAATATGTATCAAATATGTATTTATCAAAGCTTAATCAAAAATCCTAAATTCTAACAAATTTTCAATCATTTTGATTGAGTTTAATTTTTATTAAAATGATGAGTGTGTTATAACTCAGTACAATTTAAAATATTCGAATAAATATTTTATCATTTTTCCTATTTTTATTCATAATTATAGTGAATACAAATAGTATTGAATATAGTGAAATGCAATAATATTTTAATGAAACCAGTTATATAGTTGAGGCAGTTAAAATCAGTAGACTAAAAACTGAATATTGAAATGTCGTCATTGAACACTTACACTATATTGCGGTATTAAATTTAATTTACTTCTGTTTAAATATAAGTAAATTTTTCCTTAGTTCGTTGTATTTGCAACGGAATATTTTTAAGCAAGTATTAAATTTTTTTTTTTTTTTGTAAATTTTAGATTTAAAAAAAAACTATGAAATTATTTTGCAACTAATAATACAGATAAGAATCAAAAAATTATTTATCATAATATAGAGCAAGAGTCGGCAACCTTATGTACGCGTGCCAATTTTTACACTTAATACAATTTTCAATGATTATCTACAACATTCTCTGCATCTTATCTTTATTATCTGATTATCTACTATTTAATGCTGCAAAATTAAGTGGAGCAGTGCATAAACTAGTTTAATATTTAAATTTTAATTTTTTTCAATTTAACTATATTAAATTAGTACTCTTTTATATTTTATGTTGCTTAGTTTTTCTCTTTGTAAATATATTAAAAAGACATAGATAATATTGGTACAGTTTTAGACTTTTTTATATTTTTGTTGACAGAATTTTTATATTTTATGTGTTTATTTTTATGCCAGTAAGTATTCATAAATGATGTAAAATTAATCTATAATAAAATTCAAAATTTATATTTTTAAATTCTATTTCCTACTTTATATTTATTGTTACATAAATCAAATAGTTTGAAATATTTCTCTTATCTGGATCCTTGCATAATTGGTTGATTGGAGTGGCAAATAACATCTACGAAGTTGCCAATCCATAATATAGAACCAAATTTAAAGTTTATTTAGATTTTATTTTATCGGTTTTAATGCTTATTAATATTTGTGTGACTTTTGTTGCTTTATATTCAAGAGTCAATGATTAAATTTTTTGTCGATTATAGTGTAAAATTCAATGATGCGATCAAAATACATTTTAGCTTTATCAACAACAGTGTTGAAAAGTAAGATAAGTAATGACAATTTTGTATGGGAAATATAAAAATATGGAATTATTACAATTAAAAAAATTAGGAATATCCCCAATTTAAGAATTAAACATAAAAGCAAAAATAAAAGTTACATAAAATATTAATATTAATTTTCAAAGATAAAAATATTATAAACATCGAAGAACTTCATAAAATTGTGAAACACTTCTCAGCTACTAAAACTTTGATTGCAGTGAAAGGACTAATAAATCTAATCAAATGTTTATGTTTTCATTACAATGTTATCATTATTCCACATATTAACAGTCTGGCCATATTGTTGCTCGAAATATGTATAAAAATTTTGTGCTATATTTAAAATCAGCAAGGTAAATTTTTTGTTTATGAAATCAATTCATATTGTTGAAAACTATTAGTAGGTTATAGTTTATATATAACTAATAGTAACTACTTATACTACTACAATAAAGAAACTGTTCTTTATTTTAATAGCTTCCTAACCAAAGTGTTTTTATAGTTTAAACCACTTTATTTAATTTATTGCTAAGGCTCTTGATGGAACCTTAAAGATGCTGTACTAGATTTGTACTTTTTAAGAAAGTACTTAGTTTTAAAAATATTTTTTTATTTTGGTTCTGACATTCATACAATATATACAATAATATTTTGAAAGTCCTAATAAAAGAAGATTCAATGCTTTTATTTAAATCTTCATTCTACTTGTTCTGCAGTATTTCATAACATTTCAGTTATCATGGACTCACATTGACATGCACATTTGATTTTGTAGATCCTTATTACTAATAAATGAAATAAATATTTTCCATTTTTAAAGTATAAAATACAATAATTGTCAAATAAATATATTTACTAATGTTCTTCCAAAAACTAGACACTAAGATTTGTTTTCTAAAATTAATTTAACAATAACATAAAAATGCTCAAAAAATATTAATTTTAAATGTAATTTTCTGGAAAAGTAATTTCCATTTATAAAATGCCTTTCTCTTTTTTGAAGTAAATTCTTGACAAGTATATCAATACGCATTCAAATTATTATACCAGAACATATGTAACTTTTTTAATAGGTGATTTTTTTATCATTTAAAAATATTGTGTTATTTTTTACTTGAAATAATTAATAACAATCATTTAAAAATGTTGTTATTTTACTTGAGGATGGTAATGAATATGCTTACTAAATAGTAAACATATTCATTACCATCTTCTAATGTACCCGTAACAAGATTTGTGAATCTAATAATCAACTAGTAAGCAGATTAGTAAATAGATTTCATTTACTATCTATTCCAAAAATGACAACGATTTTCCTATTTTGACAATTACGATTTTAAATTGACAAAACGATTTTCTTTAATTTGATTATTAAGAATAATAAGGTGCACTATATTATGCGCTTTACATGCTTTTTTGAATGTATATTCTAAATGAATATACATTCAAATATGTATAAGTCTTTCTTAAGGAAATCAAAGAAAATTTCGAAGTAGGTTAGAAATGTTCGTTGCTCACACATAATATTAACTACTGTTTTGCTAAGCATTGATTATTTACTTCCATATTATTGATGAAGGTAAATGATAAAAGGAGTTATGTTAAGTTATAATAGAATATTTCTAATTGATGCACTTCATTTTTAAGAATAGTTTACTATGTTACTTAATTAACTATAATTTTTTTTCAAATAATTTTGTAACATACAGATAGCTTTTTCACAGGAAAAAAATTATTAATAGGTATATTATACCTATTAAAAATTTTGTGAAAGCAAATATTCTGTACGACATAGAATTTAATTTATTGTTATGCATATTTTAAATGTGATATCTTTCAATTTTTTCATAAATTTATTAATTTTTAATTAAGTTTCGTTACCTAATAAATCCAGATTCAATATTTATCTTCGATATCTTTAGAGACAATTTACTGAAAATACATGTTTATTACAAATATATAAAGCTTTCCATTCACTTAAAACAAACATTGTAATAATGATTTTATCATATTTTATTGCATCATATTTAATTAAAATTAATGTTATTGTTACTCTTTTGCTGAGGCATTGGAAAGTGTTACAATAAAATCAGCCCAAGGAATGTTACATTATACTTAGTTCTTTCATTATTGTAGTTTAAAAAATAAAGTAATGTGTAAAAAAAGAAAGAACATATGTTTTTATAGAGTGAGATTCATGTTATAATTGAAAAGTGCATTTAAAAGACCACATGAAGTATTCTAAAATAAGTATGAACCCATATAGATGTTATACGGGAAAAAAGGATCTTTCTTTTATTTTACATAATATAATTCTAAAAATGGAGTATTTTGCAGTGTCCATCTTTTTTAATATAATTTCATTTTGTGTGATAAAGCGAGTATGATTTTCTTTTTATCTTTAATTCCAACAAGTCCGTTTATAATCGATTATCATTAAAAACATATACTAAACTTAGTTGTAGGACAACTCCCTTGGGACCAAGGCCTACAGTGTCCATATCTTTTTTCTTGACCGAGGGCATTGGGGTGGGAAACTTACATCCCGGTTGGGTGGTTTGCTCAAAACAAAAAACCCCAGAGTTTATTCTCCAAGCAAGATTAATTCTCTGGTTTATCGACCCACTGAAGAGATGAAAGGCTAAGTCATCTATGAGCAGCCAGAGGATCGAACCTCAAACCCTGTGTCTTGGAAGCACAAAGGTCTTACATACAATATCGGGTTTCATATATATATTTGATGTTTTGCGTTTAATTGAAATTTAGATTCCCCCAAGCCACTTTTATTATCAAATCATTAATAAATCGCCACAAAGATGCGCATTCATTACATATTATCACCGAATTGTCCAAAAGGAAATCAAGATTAATACCAATATTTATGAGCAAGCAAATTTAGTAATCGATTTGGCGAACATGTCGTCTCATACACATTCATTATAATTTGTTCTTACTATTGATGGAACTAAAAATTTATATTGATATTGAAATGTAATAAATCACTTAAAACATTTCTTTGAAGCTTTAATAAGAAGTTATTAAATCTGAACAAACTTTTAATAATTTAATCGCAAAATAATAATTCTTCTAAAAAACCACCAATTGTGTGATAAAGCTTCTTAATTCAATGCCTATTTATCTTAAAATAATTACAATTAATTGAAATTACTAGATTGGTAAAAAAAATTTCCTTTTGGCGTTTTTTTTTCTTTAGTACAAATTGACACAAAATCCATTACATTGAAATACTTTTGTATCTTATTACAGGGCCGCTAACGAAAATGACGAATCAACGATCTGTTTTGATGGCGAAGAATGTACTCATTTTCCTAGCATCATGTTTAATTTCAGCCAGTGGAAATCAGAGCCAGCATACCGCTGGTGACGAAATCTTTTGTCATTTTTTGTGTCTCATCGCCACGACTGTGTTTGACTATTTTGGTTTAGATGAGCTCAGTGGGGTGATAAACGTTAGTGAAATTATCTGTGCAGCATTTGGTTACAAAAAGAGAAATTATTGATTTATTTACATTTTATGTAACAAAATGAAATAAAAAAATTTTTTTACACGTTACATTTATAGAGTTTACATTGCTTATTTCTTGTGGTTAGACTATCTTATATAACTTTATTTACATCAATGTAGTTTAACTTAAAATTATTTCATTAAAATTCAGCACTTCAGTAAAAATTCTTTCTACTGGAAGAGAATTTAAAAATAAAGGCTCAGGTGCCGTACAATCCAGGATGCCAAATCTTGAGATGGAGATTTTTTGGCGGATTTTCTTATGTATCTGGCAACCTCTCGTTTTTATTACGTCATACATATGGAGACCTATAAGAATTATGCAGAAAATTATATTTTGCTAACCCTAGTATTTAAGTCATCGGCACGTCACGATACGTCATCTTGGCAACATTTCTTCACCGCCAAAAAAATTCAGAATTTGGAATCATGGGTTATACGGCACCCGTGCCAAAATAAATTTTTATGTATGTTACTCTGCTGAAGTTAATAATAAAATATGTAAAGCTTGTTCATTCAAATTTATTAATCAAATTATTAACTACGAAATGGTTGTTTCTTTCGTTACAGTTGAGATCCTAAGTACGCCACTTTATTTCGAATCTCATCGGTTTAAAATATCCATGACGTCAGAAAACGTTTCATCTACGTCACACAGCATATTGAGACGGCGTTGTAAATCCGGGCACAGGTGCCCTATTATCCATGATTCCAAATTCTGAATTTCTTTGGCGATGAAGAAATGTTCCCAAGATGACGTAACGAGACGTGCGCGATGACGTATATAATAAGGTTACCGAAATAGAATTTTCTGCATAATTCTTATAGGTCTCAACATGTATGAAGTAATAAAAACGAGATTGCCAGATACATAAGAAAATTCGCCAAAATATCGCCAATCTCAGAATTTGGCATCATGGATTATACGGAACCTGTGCCTAAATTCGACTTGTCGACGAATTTGCTGGTTGTCATCAAATCCCTGAGAATATTGTCGAAATCCATTTTGTTAATAAAATGATTTTTTATATAAGGAGTAAAACATCTGTTTGAGATGCCGTTTTCCATTGATTCAAACCATTTACACGTGGACAATAGAGAAGCAGAAAAAGCAAAATGAATAAAACATGACAAAATACCCAGTTTATAGTTAGTTTAAATCTGCAAAGACGATTTAAAATTTAAAAAAATTTCCTTAGTTAATATAATTTTAAATTAATAATACGAATATTTGTAAACAATCTCTTTTGAGTCTTAAGACTTTTGCTTTGATTACGCCAACATTAAGAATTTTCTTTTAATTAATATTGCTAAAATAAAAAAAAAGCAGATTTGTAAAACATGTGCTTAAAAAGTTCGTTAAAATTATAAAATTGTTTTTTTAAGTTTTCCTTATACTTAAAAAAATTGTCAAATTTAAAAAAAACTCAACAAAGTTGTGTTAATTTCTATCAAATAAAACTGCAAAATGTCTAATTTAATAAATATTTTTATTTTTACTGTGGATATTCTGAATATCTTAAAATAAAGTAGTTCGCAGATATGCATCGACGCATTAAAATAAGCTCAAATTGTTGTTTCATGACGATAAATGTAGGGAAATATGGTAAAACTAAAAAATATATAAAAAAATACGTAAAAGAAATTTGGAATGACTGGTATTTATGGAAATAGAAAAAATTATTAAATTGAGTTTTCAAGCAAGTATCTCATAAATAAGGCCTGCAATACTAAATACTAATATCATTTATTAGTACATGAATAGAAGCATTTGTTTAGTCAACTCAAAATCTTGAATTGCAGAAAGTTAATTTCTCTCTATTTCTCTTCAGTATATTAAGTTAAAATGAGTGATAGTTTTAAAAAATATGCCAATAAATTAGATCTCATATTCAATAAACTTTCTTTAAAATAGTCATTTTATTTCTATCAATGACTCTCTAAAAAATTTGTATCTTCCATTTGGAAAACATCAACAATAAATATATTTGCATTTAACAATTTAATTGTATTAAAATTTTGTTGGATATTTCAAAAAATTATCTATAAAGAAAATTATCACCATGTTTTATAATAGGTTGTATATATACTTTCACAAAGGAAACCCTTTTTGTACATTATTAAGTGAAAAATTTTAAAAAATGAATTTCATAACAATAATAAATAACCAAAATTAATGATAGAAAACAAGAGTTAAAGGAAGTTTTAGCAGAGAAACAAACGCAAATAAGTAGGATAACTGAAATAAATATTTTTTCATGTATTTTATTTATTTCTCCCCAAATTATACTTCCTGTTTTATTAATGAAATATTTATCATCAATATTTATTTCAATATTTTTATTGATTCTAAATGCTTAAATTTTATGCAACAGATATCTATTATTACTTAACAGGTAGCTAATGTTAACTAATAGAATTAATTACATCTAGTATCAATAGAATTATTTAAACTGTATTTAGCTCGAGAATGGTGAAGATGCACAAAAAGATAAGCAATTTAAATATTAATTTATTGTTAAAAACTGTTTTCTGCAATTTATTATCCGCAAATTATTTTTATTCTGTTGTTGAAAATATTCAAAAAATTAATTATAACTCACAAACACATATATAGTCACACTTGTATGCATATACTAATATATATATATATATATATATATATATATATATATATATATATATATATATATATATATATATATAATAAATAGTTATTAATTAAGTTTTGTAAACTACATTTTGAATTTTTCAGGATATTTACCAAAATATTGGGGATTTCTAAAAAAAATTGTTATTAAATCTATAACGTCAATATTTTCAATAAAAAAAGAACTCATTTTTCGAAAGATTCGAATTGAATAAAACAAATGGTCTTCTGCATCTATAAGCAAAACTGTAATAAATTAATGCAAAATTTATTTTTTTTAATTTCACATCCTTTTTAAATGTCAAAAATTTTGAATTCTTATGTATATATATATATATATATATATATATATATATATATATATATATATATATATATATATATATATATATATATATATATATATATATATATATATATATATACATAGAAAATTCTGAAGTAATCTTAAAATATGTGAATTCGAAGAATGAAATATCAGAATTGAACTTTAAATACTATTCGTACACGATTTATCTTCTTGTTACAAATTCATTTTTGTTTCCATTCAAGAAAATTAAGTTTAAAATTCTCGAACTATCTCAGTTTTAAAACACTGTGAAGGATTTCATTTCTCGGAATATAATAATCTGTGGTTTTTTCGATCGACCACAAATCAATGTGGTACTTTTCTGTAAATCTCTTCTTTAGAACATTCCGCTCGTGGAAACCCCCGCGTCTTCAAATCTACTCTTAACTTTTTAAGAACCATGGGCTGATGAATGCTTATTAACGCTTGAAGAGGGCTAAATAACACTACCAGAAACTCGTGGCTTCCATTTCTCGGTAATTGAGCTTCGATGTTGGATGGTATGGCTTCAAGGCTTTTAATGCAGCGTTTTTAATGTCAATGGATGGGAGGTGCCACTTTCGTAAGGCCTATCCTCGTTGGTGCTTTCTGGCCAGTCGGTAATTTGGCGGGTGAGGTTGATTTTTATCGCAGCTTAAATAGGGTGATAAATAAGCGCTGTCCACGCCATAAATGATCTGCGTTTTGCGTGCCGAAAGACGATCGGATCGGTATTTGATAGATTCGTTGTGAAACCGGCATTGACAGCTCGGACATTTTTCGTGCTTCGTTGGCGTTTTTGAATGGTCCACGAGGTAAACAGGCAGGTGTTGTGTTTCGAAATTTAGCTCATGATTTGAATTCCTCTCGCTGTGCCTGTGGAGGCATGATACCACTTCATTAATAACGATCCTCCCTTGGGAGATTTGCGGCCCACGTGAGACATAGCTGAACTGAATCATGCAAATAATTGAATTAATCAGTTCAAAGGCTTGAAAATAACGATTTCGATATCAATTATTGCACTTGCGATGAATATCTAACTTTTAAGAAACAAAAAATCCAATGAATTGTTTTTCTGATTAGACTCGTCTTTTTTAATACAGTTTAAAATATTAACACAGTGAATGGAAATATATTTCAAAATATAATAAATATGGTTTCAAAAATCTATTCTTGTTTAGAACGAAAAATACCAAAATTACATTCTTACATATATACATATCGTATAACTTATTAATCGAATCAAAGGATCTAAATTATTAATATCTCTTAGATATCAAGAATAATAATACAGATTTTGATCGATATTGCATTTTTAATGGATATTAAAAATTTATTTCAATGTGCTTGATAAATTGTATTTTAGACCAAAATGAGAATGACTATTTAATACACTTAATTTAGGAAACATTAAAGGAAACAAAGAAACATTCATCACTAAATATGCTTGTAATTTAAAGAATTTTAAAATGATTGGATAATTGTAAATAATAAAAGAAAAACTTAAGTACATATTTTTTATGACAGCAAATGATACTATGGACATATTTTTGCTAGAAAAATATTCTTTTTGCTTAACATTAACAAATATTTATTATTTGAAAACTTTTTACAATTTTCTGCGTGTAAAAGATATAATTAACTCACTTTCAAAAACTTTACAATCATTAGGACTGAATTAAAGATATATAACAGGTTGAAAATTGTCCTTTCTGGAGTAATAAATGATTTTCAAGTCAAAATGATAAAAAGCTCACATTTGTACTTTGTGTACAGGAAACTTCCTCAAACTTTGATGTCTCAAAATTCAAAAGCAATCCTAGTTAAGGAAATTCGGAAGTACTTTTAAATATATTATTCATTACTGAATATTTTTGAAAAAAAAAGTTAGAGGGAAAAAATACGAGGAACGTCTAGGAAAAAAAAATGGCTCGCTATTTTCTTTTGCCTGTACTAAAATGAATTGTTGAAAAAACGTTCTTAGCTAAGAAATATTTAAAAATTTCTCGAAAAACTATACCCGAAATATGTTTGAATGCGAATTTTCTTATAAACGCATACATATGTGTATATATTTACGATAATTTTTGCTACGAAATTGACTCTTTTTGGTACAAAAATTATTTCTTTCAAAATAAGGATAATGTATCTTCTTCTTTATAAGCAGAACAGTCTCTTATATACCATTATTGTCTCGACTATATGACTTTTCCAGCGTTTTCTCAATCCAAAGCAACATTCTTCAATTCTTAACTTTTAAAGCACTTCGATATTTTTCAATGTCATCCATTCATCTAGTTGGAAACCTTCCTCTGATCCGAGATCCCATATAATTTTAAAAGTGGCAAATTTAATTGTATTGTCTCCTGGTCTTCTACAGATATAACCAAGCTATTTTGACCTAGTACTCCAGGTGACCTAAGTTATCTGTGATTACTTCTAGAATGTATGTAACTCAAGGTTGGATCTAGTTCACCAACATTCTAAATTTTGTACCGCGCCAAAGATATCTCTAAAAAAACTTTCTTCCAAACACAATAAAAGTATGTTTGTTATCTGTATTAAGAATCCACATTTCACTGTCACAGAATAAGACAAGCAAAATAAGGGTCTTATAAATACTATACTTAGTTTTGTGAGTGATTAAGTTTAAACTATAGATTGTTTTCTCTATCCAAAAAAATATTTATTAGACATTTTTATTTTGTTGTCAATTTTTGCCTTAAGCTTCTTTTCGTTGTTGAATATCATGCTAAGGTATTTAAATTCATTAAATATTTGTAAACTGTAGCTGTATTGCATAGGCTTGCAACATTATTTTCAGCTAAGAGAGGAAGTTCCATAAATTTAGTTTTATCATCATTGACAATAAGGCTCACATTTTGACTGACTTTTCCAGGTATTGAATGATTGATTATATGTACCCTTAAAACTATTTTATGCGTGAGACATTGATCAGGTTGTTGTTGTTGTCGTGTGCCAGCTAGGCTGGCAATATGGGGTGCGCTGCTTCACTTTTCCAACTGAACCATATTTGGTGTGGAGACCGACTTCTTCAGTACACACATGCCATAGGGACCCGGTTATAGCGTAGGCAACTATTCACACCTCATTCATACAAGGAAGGGACAAAGACAGGATAGATAGAGGGAGAAAGTACATCCATGCCCGAACCGGGATTCGAAACCAGGACCTTTTTATCCGCAGTCAGGCACACTGACCACTAGACAAGATGGACGGCCATTGATCAGGTATATATAATAATATTTGTTTGTGTAAGTGTTGATATGGAGTTATAACTTCTCAATAATTTGGAGGATTCTTAATCGTCTTGTAATTTTTGTCAATTAAGAAATTTGAAGCCTATCTCGTACGCATCATATAAGAGTTCCAGACAGTGTAAATATATAAATAAGGCCTGCAAAGTAGAAACGCATTGGAATTAATAACACAGTCGTTATTTAAATTACTTAATTTTCAACCCATCCTGTTTTGAGCAAGAATAAAATTTCTTTGCTATCTATTATAATGTCCAGGTTTGAACTGTTCTCTTCGAATTTCTCTTCTCTTCGAATTTTCTTATCACAATAGTTTAATGGAATAATGGTTCCACAAATTTTTACTTTATGTAGGCTATTACAACCTGCAGACTTTGAATGTATTTGGTCTACAAATCGTATATAAACTGATAAGAGATTACTGTTGCCTTAAAAGTTGAAGAAAAATATTTTGAAGTATACTCTAAAATAATTGATAAATATTTTATAGTGCTTTGCCAACAAAATGCCCTTTTTAGATAGAAAAAAGATACTGTTGTTAAATAAATTTGATTGTCATTTATGCTATGCGTTGTAAGAAAATCAATGGAATATAGCAAAATCTTGATTGAAAATTCATGTTATTTCTTCATAGTGTAATAGTTTATTTTTCCACAATTTAATTTAAATCTAACATTTAAAAAATACATAAGGGGTCAATTTAATTTAATTTTTTATTCAAATATTTAAAAAAAGGCATGCTTATTTTTTATTATGTAGATACCAAGAAATGCAGGCATTATCTTCAATTCATGAAAATAATGATTTTTCTATGCCAAAATTTAAATACAACATTTTTTTTATTAATTCTTGATCAAGACTAACAAAAATATTCGGCCTCGATCGTTTTAAATGTCACCACTCCTTAGGTAATTATAATTCAAATATCATCTTTTAGTATACATATTCTACATTTATAATTTCATTTAATTTCATTTATTTAAAATATTATTAATTAGTCCTCACACCTGTTTACTAGTAAAACTGGGCACTTCGGAATGAAGTCTCAAGATTCGAAACAGCATTGATAAAATAATGGGAAACGGATATTGCACTTTTGGTTTCTGTATTAAATATCGGCTAGTAGGAGGCTTTGGTCATTTTTGCGCTTTCTTTCTTTGTGACATATGAGTTCAGCCTACTTTAAATGAAATGTCCTTCCGGGAGAGACATTCTGCTGCTAAAACCTAAAAACTCAATAACAGTCCTAAATCCTATTTTTAATTTGTGTTATATGTTTTCATTCAACTAAAAAGATGACAGAACTTTTCTTAAAATGAATATCTGAAAAATTGGTTGAATGTAAAGGGTCTTCTTGAGAAGTTTTCAGAGCCATGCATCTATAGCCATAGAATGTATTAAGTTCCTTTTAAATAATTTAACAATAAACAAATTTTTACTTCATATTTATGCTGCAGTTCAATTTCTAAGTATTGTTATTTTATACTGACTGGACACACACAGAAGTATCTTATATATTAACCATAAGATAAGTACAAAATTCTGACAAAAGCAGAGGTTCCCAATGACATACAAACCCAACTCTAAGAAGAAGAACTATAAAATACTTATATCAGAAGTATCTTATGATATATTAATAATATATGTCCTATATAAAAGAAAAATATGTCATGTAACTATATACCATGATTATTCTTTCATTTAACATTTTTTTAAATAATTATTATTTTGATTCTTTATATTCAAAATTTAGTTTCACTTCTTTGCTAAAATCTCAGATTTAAATTTTAAAAAAAAATATCCTCCATTATAAAGAATTACTTGGCAATCGAAATATTTTTCACTTAAGGAATCACTGTATTTTATATAAAAAACAAAATATATATTATATTTTTTTATCATTTTTATATTATATATAATATAAAATTTGCTAACCAAATAACTAAATTTTGAGAGTTTGTAAAAGTTTATAAAACGGAGATTTTGAACTTTTAAATTATTCACACATTTGCACAAAAGAACTTAGATTTACAATATAGAAGAGTGTGGTGATTATAAATCTCCTGTGAAAGCCTCCCATAAGCCCTCCTTCCCTCAAAAAAAAAATATGAGCCGAGACATTGCAATTTTTACGAGTATTCAAATCAAAATCTAAAAGGCTTATTGTGGTATTCTGAAACCATTTTTAGGCATTTGGAGGCGTTTCTGAGTGTCACGGCTATAGCATCTTTATCATACTGGCATGGCAACAATCCTTTTCATTTTGATCTAGGTCTGAGATTAGAAGCAGTCACCCAGGACAATTCCATTATAGCCCATTTCGGTTTCGAATTGCATCCCCAGAAGATTCGTCCGCTAGATTGCACCTAAATCACACATATTCTATACTTTTCGCACCCCTCGCAGATCCCTAGATATCAATAGTCACCCCTCACAGGTTAACAATACCAACCCTTTGCATCATTCCTTTTCATTTCCCCAGCCGAAAAAACCGTAACCGGACCACAATAACAACTCAGCAATTCCGCAGACTGCTCCTTAGAGGTGAAATCCTTTTGGTATAAAATGAAGCCATATTCCCGATAATGGGGTATGATTTATCAAATGTTCAATGGGTAAGTTTCTACTCAGATCCAAACAAGTATCGGGTTTAGGTCCCGTATTTCACCCAAACCCTAAACAACTGCTTTTTTTTTACCACGATCCCACAAAAGGTAAAAATATTTATTTCTGTCCACATGTATTCGTATGCTCTTTGGCATCGGAATATACCACAGAAATGATCCTTTAATGGAATCAGCCGTAAAAATGTCTTGTTCTTTTGTGAAAGGGCTGACTGAATCATAGAAGACTTCTTGTCACACAAGAGCATGAGAGAATGTTTTATTCTTCTCTTTGAAATATTACATACAATAATCGATACGAATTCAATTTTGAGTCACAAAGTGTCAATGACCTTTACGAAAGTACGCAAATATATTAAAATATCGCTCCTTAAGAAGTTAAAAATAGTAATTAAAATACAGACTACTTTTTTCCGTGTAAAGAGCTGATTTTATAGAGTTTTTTTCATATTTCTTTCATGTTCACTCTTAAACAAAGATAAACAAATTAGCCAAAAATTCACAAATCTCTTCTTTTCGTATCAATCAAAAATAAACATGTTGATATAATTTGTAGATGCTGATTAGTCATTTCATAATGTTCCTCCACTGAAATTGTGATTAATATTGATATGTTTAATGAATGAATGTGTTTAATGACTTGGAACAAATCAAAAACAAAAAATTTATAGACAAAATTAATAGAAATAGGAAAATAATTATCAAAGATTTATCATGGAATTTAATTTTTTCAATATTTAGGGAAAATTGTGAGATTTTGTCCAGTTCACTGGATCCAAATAATCACTTCCTTGTACATTTTTAGTTAACTGTATATTTGTTGTGTAATTTGTCAGAATCTAAATTGATCAATGTAAAAGGAAAAAGTAAAAGCCTATTATTTTACTACAAACAAGAAAGTTCTGGCCGTTTATAAATAACCCAAAAGAACATGACCTACAGAAAATGTTACCTATTGGTAAGTTCTCGAAGAAATCACCATCGGCATCGAACCTTTTTGTCAACGTGTGTCCAGTTGTGCATTTCCTTTGCGGTAGAACTCGGAGGTTTTGTACGCAAATAAGTTCGTGAGCGCTTGGAGCAAGTCTGATTCATTGGTGAAATACTTTTCCCGAAAATGATTGTCCACGGAATGGATGAGGTGGTATTCTGATGGTGCAAGGTCAGGTGAGTAAAAAGGGTGGCACAAAGTTTTCGTACTGGGTCGCTGTATGTTATTCTTAGCCATCCGTGTGACTTACTGCCACGTGCTATCGGCCAAGAACAGTACACTCTTGAGAATTAGCTAGTGCTGGCTACATTTGTTGCAATGCCTCATACACACGTTCCTATTTCTGCAAGTACAGCTCCGCATTGACTATTTGGCCTGTTGGTAGCAGTTCATAGTGAGCCACTTGACGACTAGTCCCCCAGACTCCAGCTTCAACAAAGAGGGACAAATCTCTTGATCTGAATTTGTGAAATCAATGAGTACGTTCATTCACAGAACTATCCCCAAACGCTTGTTATATTCGGCAACTTGATGCAGCAGTTGCTAATCCCACATTGAATTCGTAAAGCCAACAACACTGAACGTGCCCCTGTGAAACGTCCATTTCTCTTCTCTACTGTAAGAGTTACGCTGGACGAATGTGCGAGGTGGACCTACTTTAATAACGACTGATATTCCTACTTTCTACCGATCGATGTCTCATTCATATTTCACTAATTTACATATTTTATATTCACTTCATTCAATGGCAACGCAAATAGGGCAAGAACTTTTTTGTTTACCTTATAGTTATGTAGACAAAAAATACTGATTATTCAGAAGGCTTCTCAACAATTTGAATATCTAAGAATTTTAGAAACAAGCAGGAACCATGGACATCAGATGTTTTTTCTATGAATCCCAAAAATTTTAAGACTTAATAATTTAATCACTTTTAGAAATTTTAATGTTTAATATTAATTATTAAATGCAGAACATTCGATAAAAAAAATACAAATTATATAATAGAATCAAAATTTTATTTCTTAAAATGTTTCTGAATCATTTATTTATTTTCTTTTTCTCTTAAACTATTAAAATCATTTTAGACTAATTTGAGCACCATGCCTATAATTACAAAATGTTTCCAACAAGTACTTACAAAAATACTGTATGAAAATTATATTTTATAATAATCGCGTTAGGAAACTATTTGAAGAACAAGATTATTATCATGCAGAAGTAAGATATAAGAGGGGCCCTTGGCTCAGTTCTGTTATTTGAACTAGTTTTACATCTAGAAAGTACAGCAATAGATGGCCAAACACTCTGATATATGATAATGATCAATATTTGAGATTATGTATGAAGGAATGAAACCATAATTTTATCTCAAGTTAGTTGTTACTGTAGTTTATCTAAAATTTACATCAAGGGTTATCTTACCTAAAAAATTTCACAAAGTCAACAAGTTTGAAAAATATCCAGTCTTTTAGCGTGCTATTTTCATAACGTCACCTGAATAAGCGTTCTCAATGGCCATATCATAATGTCTCCTGGTTCAACGGAAAATTATTCTTTTAAAGGATAAATTCAAATTTATCTTTCATAGGATCACTGGAACTATTTTCTGGAAAGGGAACATGATGAAGTACCTTATCATCTATCAATAATCAAATTATTACTCAGAAGTCAGTGTCTATATTATAGGTGGTATTTTTTGATGACACAAACCTATACATCTATTCTTTAGAAAAAGTAAATGCAACCTTATACTTGGCAAAAGAAATTTATTTATTTTAGACGTCAGTTTTATTAGATCACATAGCGCTAGATTTGTGCATCGCCATATCCAGCAGCAGCTAATTCACTGCATGGGATATTTTATTTGATCAATAGATCAGAAACCCATCTAAGATTTTCTCCCATGGAAAAATGGTTGCCATTGCCTCCGAGGAGGTTGAACTTCATCCAGGGTCAAAACATTTAGGAGGTAGCCATCTGTGTTTTGCACCTCATGGTCATCTATAGCTCTCCTCATGAAGACACCAACCATCCAATCAGAAACCCATGGTGAAATTTATGGGGCTACAAGAAGCTATATATTTTTTTCAATGCATATATTCAGATTTTTGCTACTCTTCCAACTATTTTGCAAAACCAAGGGAGAACTTAATTCCTCCAGAATTCAATAAATAGATTTTTTTGCAATTAAGTTCTCAAATAACCAATTAAGTATAAAAAATATTTTGAGATGTTTTCATTTTCTTCCATGCCTTCTTTATCATTTAACTGAATTCAGATAAATTAAAGTATTAAATAGCTCAAAGTTCATATTTTAAAAGAAAAATAATGTGAGAAAATATTATTTTGAATATTTATATCTTACTTATCTTTCATTGATAACAAGATAAATTGTTACTGCACTAATTTAATGCTATACAAAAGATGCATTATTATCATGTAAAAGGTTTAGTTACGTTTTTTAGAAAGTATAAATTTATAATCCGTAGGTTGGAGCTTCTGAAGAGCAACTAAAAGGATTTCTAATAGAAAAAGATGAAAATTGGCAAAATTAATAAGTTTAATTTTTTATTAAAGACCCAATTTTGAAACATATATATATTTCTGAAATTTTTAAATACTTCAATGTGAGGAGAGAAAAAGGAGAATCTATGCAAACTATGGCAATATGAGTAACCAAGTCTTTCAAAAAATGAAAAAGCACACAGATGAGAAATCAAAGCTATTTGAAATCAATTTTTTGCATTGTTATTTTTTGTTCTGTAATATAAGAAAGATCAAGTAACTTGAATGTGTATGGGGTGTCATTATTATTTTATAATAAAAAAGCCGATCACATTGTATTTCTATTTTTTTATTCAATAGTTAAAATGTTTATTTTGAATATAAGTATTCAACATTTAGTTAGTAAAAAAAAACGTGATATTATTATTGGAGGTAGTGACAAATATTTTCAACATAAATTTTTATGAAATGATTCTTAAAATATGATAAAAGGATGTTTTTTTCATCTTTCAATTATTTTGAGCTAAATATTAATATTTAATATTAATATTAATTAATATGTTATTAATATATTATTAATATGTTGATATTTATTTTCTTAACAGTGTATTTACAATAAAATTCCACACTTATAAATACTAAGGGTGTAACATTATATTATAATACTCATACAGATAGTGAATTTGTAAAGAATTTTTAGTCTAAATCATGAATTATATGTCTACGAATCTGGTCTAGATCATAATCATGATTTAGAAGGCATTCACCAACGGCATTCCGTCTAAATCATAAATAATATTGCATTAAAAATCATTCAGAAAAAATCATGTTCATGATTCAATTACAAGTGAAAGACAGTTTCTTAGACAGTTGATCTTAGAGATCATTAACAAGATCCCCTATAATGCCATAAAAATGCATACAGAAAAACTATTGATCAGCTTTCGCAACCCTGATTCATCCTCGGTCTTCAAAAGTGGATTAATGGCAATTGAACGAAGTCTTGAAACTATCCTTAATGAAAGTGATTTTGGGTATCTACATGGATCCTTTCGGACAGTAGAAGCTCCCTTCAGCAGCTCCACAACTAGATTGCAATTAAAAATCAAACTAGCACTTCGATTCTTCTCAAACTCAAGCTCATTTCGGAGTCTCATGAAGTTTATTTTCAATGGATTCCTTCTCGGTAGACATATACGGCAATGAGCAGGCGGATAGACTGGCCAAGGAAGACTGTTATCACGATAATCCTCCCTCTTCAACACTTACCTTTGTAGAACATCAGTCCATAGATAATTCTGAAATTTCGAAAGAGTGGAGGATTCCTCCCTACCACCACTGGTACGCGGGCTAAGAGCCTGGCTCTTCATTCGTCCTCAATTGTGATAGAGACTCTAGAACCGCAATTTCCAGACTAGCAAGCGGACACACTAGGGGTCTCACGTATTTCGATGGCAGGAAAATATTTGAGGTCTGCTCTAAATGTAAAACAGAGTGGGCTTCTCCTAATCACATCCTGGAGTGTTTGGGACTTTCCAGAGAGGATATATACTCATCTCCCCTTCTGGTTCTCGATTTTTACGGTCTACAGTCTGATGGACCTTATCTGACTTCGTCAGACATTTGGAGGATAAGCCACAACAACAACAAGTGAAAAATCAAGTAATAATTTTTAATCAAAATACTATTCTTGCAATTTAAAAAAGTAGTGAATAATTCATTTTCTTTAACAGTACAATATATAAAAATATCCGAAAAAAAGCAAATTTAAATAATTTAAGTTAAAAAAATGCATGTACTGAAATTCTTCTTCGTATAAATTTTCTTCTACTTCATCTCATTTTAATTAACTCGCTGCGTTAATTTCGGTTGTAAAGTCCATGGCCAGCATGACAGTCACTTAAAATTGAGACCATGACTTATGCAGTGAAATGACTGCGACTAAAAATGAATCGAGGTTACTTTGATTACTTAATTACAATTCAAGCATCGGATCAATGCCTGTGAGGTCTTCAAACATTCAATTATCCATTTGACATCCCTTCTTTGCACACTATCAAAAATTCAAGCCATGAAAAGAAGTTACCTTCAAATGAGAGCCTCCAGCACTTGCAAGTGTTATAAATGAATCATGGGAAGTGTGATGAATCGACATTTCTGTCCGAAGCAATTCGCAATTTCGACTCTGGGAAAGGACAGAAGAGAAATAAATTGTCAACTGATAATTGTCACGTCGGCTGTTTTTATTCAATAATTAAATATGTTTTCCTGGTGGACGAAAAATGAAGTGTCAAACTCCTGAGCGGTTTATTTAAAAGAAATCACTTTTATCTCGGAGAAAAATTTATTTCTGTTTTCGATCAAAATATTTTTCACCCAGCTTCCATTTATTTTATTATCTGTTTTTTTTATGTTTTACTATTTCACGTGTTATTAATTAAAATCTCTGGACCTGTGAAATAATTTTTTTACTTATATAAAACTTTTATGAAAATTGATACGCTTTTCATTCAAGAGAATTTTAAAACCACAATCATATTTTGAAATAAACACCTTCAAGTATATCAGCAAAATCATAAATATGAAAAGGAAATATTAATTAGGATAATTGTGTATTCATTTATATTAGAGGAACTGCTTAAAAATTATATAGATAGCACCGATAATCCATACTGATACGAAAGAAAACAAAATATATATCACCTAAAATTAAAATAATATATAAATCACCTAAACTATAAAATAATCTATTCAAAAATAAAATCTACTATTTAAAAGTGTTGTGTGTCCGATGTTTGAAATATTGCCCTGGTGATAAATCAAAGTAATGATATCTACATTGTAGGTTTCTCTCTACATTCTATGCATCTCTGTATGCATATATATACTATGCATACAGATTTGCATATATATATATATACATATATATATATATATATATATATATATATATATATATATATATATATATATATATATATATATATATATATATATATATATATATCCATATTCAATGTATCTCTACATCCTATGTATCTCTCTACATCCCATGTATCTCCTTACATCCCATGTATCTCTCTACATCCTATGTATCTCTCTACATCCCATGTATCTCCTTACATCCCATGCATCTCTCTACATCCCATGTATCTCTCAACATCCCATGTATCTCCTTATATCCCATGTATATTTCTACATCCCATGTATCTCCCTACATCCCATGTATCTCTCTACATCCCTGCATTCTATGCATATTATTATGACATTTAAAAGCTAATTGGAAAATAGTTTACTTGTCTACAACTTTCTTACGATTGAATAGACTTTAAAGACCACAAATTTAAATATGATGCTTAGAATGAAACTTGCACAAAAAAGCTTAAATTATAATAGAAATTACATAGAAAGAAAAGAAAATATGATTCAAAATCTAGTACGTTAAATTAAAGTGGTTATATTGCATTGCCTGAATTATTTTACAGATATCGAAGAACAAATTGGAAAATTACTTGTTTGTAAAGATTCTGATTATTTATCAATCTGGTCATAGATCATACAATCATTGATTATCATTGTAAAGATGTGACATACATATCAATAAAACCAATGTATTAATTGATATAAATGTAATTTTTCTGTTATTGGTAAGTATTAAAACAAATGTTTTATGCTTATTAAAAATTTTCTCTACCTTTCCAATAAAATTTAAATAACTCAGTTAATTATATACTTCTGAACCAAATTCTTTTGTAAAAAAAATTATATATTCTGAGTATATCAAAGAAGTGATTGAATTTGTTATTTATAGTTTTTAACAAAAATTCCTTTAGTTTTTACAAAATTAATTGAATTATCAATATTTATGAAACGTATATATGCATTTTGAAAGAAATATACGTATTAAAAGAAACGTTGAGAATACATTATGCTCAAACATATATAAGAACATACAAAAATACGGAGAATATAAAATATATGCATCACAATTCTTATAGAAAACACGTTACATCATAATTTTTTTTAATTTTTATTCATAATAATTTGATAATTTTAAATATCAAATTTATGAATTATACAAATAACTTATGCAAAATTTTCGTACACGTTTTTTATTTCTATATATACAGGTACTCTAATTCCTTCTCTTGAAATTGCTTTCCAATAAGAAAATACTATGTACTAAAGATTTTACAGTTAATTTTATGCAATTGAAAAATGACTGAAAAAATGAAATGAGAAAAAAGGATGTCCAAAGATAGCTCTTCCACTTCATTTTTAAATATTACTCCGCATAAATTATGCTTATAAAAGCTTTATTTTGAAAAGTCGGCATTAAAAAGCTTAAAAAGTGTCTAAATGTCAATTAATACAGAAATAACAGTAGAGTCTATAATGGTGTTTATAATTTTTCTTCATATTAGAAGTCATTACGGAAAAGAAACGATAACGATTTTAGTTGCAGAGTATCATTTGATATCATTTCCCTTTACATCTACTTCAGAATTTAATCGATATCTTATAAATCTTGCACAATCCAAAAGTTTTTTATCGGTGCATTAATATGCATAGCACAGAAGTTAAGGCGTCATTTCCTTGTGGATTTCAATGTTAATGGCTAATGGACGCAATTCGATGCTCAAATCTGAGTCTCGCTTTTAATCATTGAAACTAAACCTGGAAAGTTATTGAAAAAAGTGGTTATTATGTATCTAACTTTCGATAAGTGAGGGTTTTTTTAAATGGAATATGTCGCAGCAATTTATAATCAAAAATAAATGTCTATATTCAAAAGTAAAAAATTAATTTTCGGAAACCCCTTCAACTGCAGCAGACATAGGTGTGGTACTTTTGGGAAACCGGATTAGAATTCGACGCAGAGATATTATCGATGGATTTATATATATAGAAAAAAATAGGTTTGGTCAGAACGTGTTAAATTATGCATAAATTAGAGATTAATGTTCGAAAACGACGGTCTAGTTTTGTTGAGCAAGATAAAATTTCTGATGTTTAATACCATGTTTGCATGTTATTATTATTGAATTACGATTTCGATACATTAATTATAACGTTTATAGAATCTTTCTGTTTTTATTTTTTAACTTAAAGACTCCGGAATAAGTAGCAATCCAAATCTGTCATCACCTTGTCCTAACGAGTTGGGATTGAAATGTACTTTTTACTAAGTAGCTGGAGAAAATCAATTTAGAGACAGTCTGATATTTATTGCCATAGCAATATTTTATTTTTAAAAATTACAATTTCTTAATGTGATTTTTATAGATTTTTATTTATATATTATTTAATTTGTTAAATGAAAGCAGGATATATATTGCCAATATTGTAATAAAAAATATATCAGTTGCTCATTTCTTTCTCATCATTGAAATTTTTTGTTGAATATTATAATATGTTTGTGCATGTGTTATATTATTTTACATCACTTGCAACCCATAGACCACAATGGCTTGTTTGGTTACGGCGTCGTTCTCAATATCGGAAAATCGTGAGTTCGAATCCAGATTTAACCGAAGATCCGTCGTGTTCACTAAGGTCGACTTAAGAATGTTAAATATGTCGTTGTCGTAATGTCCTTCGTAGAAATTATACCTCCAGGGGGGAGCAGGTCAACTATTAAGGGGGGTTCTGCTTGGTCTGTGTTTCTAAATTATAAAAGCTCCTACAGGGCTGCTTCCATCTAATTAATAGCCTCCAACTCTGGACTAGGTATTGGGTAGTAGGCGTGCACACCCACGCACTCTTTATAACTATAAAGAATCAAAATAAGTATATTTTACTACTGATCGAGCGATAATAAACTATTCGTGAAATAGTGAAAAAAGCTCTTGCATTCTAATTACATTTAATAATTTATTTACTGACCATTTTCAATTAGTGCTTTTAAAAACATTTGAAATAAGCATAAAACAATAATTCTTTTATTTTTAGTCTGATGTTAAAAATATAATTTTGACAATATATCAAATATTTCTTGCCAACGTAAGATCAATTTGTATTCCCCATTTTTTAAAAATATTTCATTTTTTCATGCGAAAAATTGAAACAGTGCTTGATTGATATCTTCTTCATTTTTAAATTTTCACCCTTCAAAAAATCCTGTAAAGACAAAAATAATAGTTGAAAGGATATGGTATATGGGATAGGATTTCCCAGCCTAGTTCTGCAATTTTTTGAAAAACTCTTTTCTTGTTCTTTTTCTTGGGCTGCTCATTCTTGGAACATTGTTGGCCACTGGACTGCTTCCTTTAAGTTATCCAGTTGCTGACTTTTCCGAATTGAATTTTTCGTTCAGTTTTTAATGCTCATAATGAATTGATCCTCAAATGACCCGCGATATACACAACATTCTCTAATTCAGAGTCCAATTTGTTTTGGAGTTTTCCGTACAATATACCCTTTTCCTTATGATGTTTTCGTAGGTAATTCACTTTTCATCCCCAGTTATTATCCAGTTCAAGAAGGGTTAGATATTTTTCCGAACAAGCAGATATAGGCTGATGACTCGATCATCAAAAATTCTTCTGACATAACTCACATGGCACTCATTTTGAATCTATCCACACCAATCCTATCTTCCAAATATAGTCTAAAATAGTTTGCTGAGCTGAATTAAGCTTTATGCGATTTCCGATGTTGTCAGAAAAAGATTTTTCTCTCTATGGTTTTAACAACACATTCATGGATCAATGAACAGAGCTTTCTGGTAGACGTAATATTTCCAAACATTAAAAATTTCCGAATTAAGAGCATTTATTGAAAACACCAAAAATATACAATTAACAAATGCTTGCATTAATGAAATATTTTTTGTCTTTTTTCCTTCTAGATATAGCTTATTAGATATTATTATGAATTTTGCATTTTTCCTCAGCCTTGTACTCCATAAATAAAGAGAATAACGATTCGCTAAAACATGATGAAGCTCAATGCGACCCTTTATCGAAAAGAGATTTTTTAACTGAGGAACATAGAGTAATTTCATACAACCGTTTTTCTATTTTCGATTGGCTTTATAGATCACTTCTGACATTAACAAGAACAAGAGAAATCACTTTTCTACTGTCAATTTTCCAACATGTGACATCATCCTGATCCAAACATAAGGCATTCGTTGCAAAAGTAATTTTCCATGTCCAAAACATATTTGAATTTTTTCATTTTTTACTATCTTATGTTTTAATTCACAGAGAAAAAACATTTAAAAAACCAAATAATTAGTCTACCTTATCAAAAAATTACCCCTGAACCAACCCGTCATCCTTGGTAACCGAATCACGAATTCGTGTTGAAGCAACATCGACTTTCCTGAGCGTGAGCTCCCAAAGAAAAAAAAACGGCCCATCCCAAAAAAATATAAAAAACGATTTTCTTAAATAATAGCACGTTTTCAGCTCCCCCCAGCAACTATCGTCATTTCCGTTAGATGCCGCTCTCTTCATCCTCCCTAGAGAATCGAATTCCGTTGATCATCGAAGTTAGGGCGTGATCGACAGGAATACCCACGCGTCACGGGGTGATCGACAGCGGGAGGGGGGCGACGCCCTGGCTCAGGGCTACTGCTCCCACCCGCCCTCATGGCCTTCCACTTCCCAATCAACAGTCTCTTCCTGTCTGTCTGTAACTATGGTGGTTATTATGGATGGGAACATTTTTGTTCTTTTCTCCTACTTTTTTGGCTTCCATCTATAGAACCGATGTAGTTTTACTTCATCAAGTTGGGAAGATTTTTAGAACTTGTACGACCACATTGAGCTAATTTTCAGAAGCAAATGTTGTAAAAGAGTTTAGATATTATATAGATATATAATTTAGATAAAAATGTTTCACATTTATTATAATAGTCAGCAATTTATTTTATTTTAATGTCTGATTAAGGCGGTTTAAAATCCAGAATGAGTCGCTTAACTGAGTACTTTTTAAAATACTATTTGCTTTGTATGAATTTATTTCCTATCCATCTTCAGAAGACTGGAACGTATTTTACGTATTATTTACGTATAAAGAACGTATTTTAGATAATTCTGTCTAAGAAACCCATAAAATAAAACCCAGACACCTATCAAAACCCATTCAACATTTCTTGTGCTAATGTATTTCTGCTGACGCGAGAAAGATGGGTATCAACTCAAGTGCCAACCTCATCTTTTGACCGCAGATGAAAGGTACTCATTTTATTGCTTGTGTGTCATCTATTAAGACACCTGGTGCAGTGTGGGGTTTCTTTTTATCGCTATGTTGGTAGTTTCTGTATTATTGCGCACCAATAGTTGGGAAAGAATGAGAAATACTTTTTTGACTGGGTAATCACCTACTTGGTTATTATGTCCTAATGTACTTATCATTCGGGCTCACTGCAACTTGATTGATAAAACATGGTTCATGTCATTAATTGACATTTAGAGTAGTTTTTGGTAATGGTGAAGCACAACTCATTAGCCGATTAATATAATTCGAAATTTCATCACTTCATTGTGTGTGTACTATTTCATAACATAGTATTGATGCATTTGTGGAGTTCTAATGTTCATAAAGAGTTACACCATATCAGTCCTTGCAGAGTCAAAAATATTCGGTCAAAAATATTGAAAACAATTTAAAAAATAAAATGTTCAGATATATGTAAAGGCTATTTTTTTATCATTTTACACTCTGGTTTATTTACATTAATATATGTAAATTTAATTTAAGTACAAAAACCTTTAAACCTCTTTTTAAGCTTAGAAGGTTTAAAAACTTTTATGTTTAAGGGAAGCTTTTTCTTCAGTTTACATACTAATTTATTTACATTAATAAATGTAAATTTAATTTAAGTACAAAAACCTTTTAAAGAAATTTTTACACTTAAAATCTGTAAAACTTTTAGGTTAAAAAAATTATTTTTCGATAGAATACCGTTATGGCTGTTACTTTTACTGTTTTATTATGCTACATACTATTTTATTTACATTAATATATACGCTTACATACAAGAAATAATAGAATATTATAATGAACATGCTTAGTGATATAAATAGCTTGCAGGAAAACAAACTGTGAATAAACTATTGTCTTATCAAAATAAAAAATGAAGAATTAAAGTAAACACAATAAGCGGAAATGGAGTAAAATAAATTTAAAACATGTCGCAATGCCTGTAAATTTATTTAAAATATGAGAAAATATATGAATGAGTAAATAAAACAAAAAATATTAATAAATCCGCTGTCATATAGATATTTTACTTATTTAAAATATATTACTTTATATAATTGTTAAAGCATAATTACTATCATAAATTTTTCATTAGGTTATTAACTTGTTTTCATTTATTTTTAAAATCGTGTTCATAAATAATTCATTTACTATAAAGGGAAGATCTACAATACACATTGTAATTGAACAAACTATATTTCAAGATTACATGCAAAATAATAAATGTCTTTTTATTCAAACAAATTAGTGATCAAGACAACACTCACTGAACAAGATAAAATTTATTAGTGTATAAAGAAAATGTGTTGTGAGTTAATTATATTGCATTTGGTAACTATTAAGAAATAGAAATTAAAATTATTTCACTTTAATCTATTAACAAACATTTATAAAATTTACTTCTAAATAATCTCGAAAAATAGAAATTCAAAAAATAGAAAAATTGCGCATGATTTATTATATTAAGGAACTAGAGAGAGGAAATGGGTATTCCAATCTTCTATTTAATTTAAAAGATATCATTTTAAATTTACCATCAATTAAAATATTGATCATGAAATATTCGAATAACTATTTATTGATTCTTCTATGAATCTCAATCTGATAATTAATCTATCACATACAGGTGGTTATCAAAATATTGGAGACATCTTAGATTCATAAATATTCCTTTATTAGTATGGTGTAGGACATAGGTTCCCAAAGTGGTCCAGGTGGACCCCCAGGGGTCCATAGGAGGCCACACGGAGATCCACGTAGAGTTGAAATGAAAACAGGGGTTCTCAAGTTGTAAGTGGGGATCCAAGAAAAATTATCTGGTTTTCATAATAAAGAACAAAAATTTTGGCTTGGATTTACCTATCAACGTAGACAGGTAGCATCATTCACTAGGTAAGTACTTAAAAATATTTGAGATTCAGTTCAAACACAGAATTGAATAGAACAATAGATATTAGTACATGTATGTACACCACAAGTCGAGACTTGTAAAGTGCCACCCGTGCGCCGTCTTATTAAAAGTATGACTATCTTTTATTGTTGACTTACATTTCAGAGTTCATTGTTGATTGTTTGTAATAATAAATGTTTATAATTTTGTATAAACCCAAGAATTATTTTAATAAATAGGACACAAGAAAATGTGCTACTTTTTTTTCTTAACACCCTTAATTTAGGATGATATTTCTTAGGAGTTTTGGGAATACAGTAGAAATGCAGCAGCAGGGGGTCTACCGAAAATAATAAAACTTTGAAAGTTGGTCCACGAGAAAATAAGTTTGGGAACCCATGGTGTAGGACAACCTTTGGCAAGAAATACAATTCATATTTGGCAAGCGTATCTACTTATATAAGTGTTGAATACTGTTTACAGGAATATTATATCATTCTTTATAAATTTAGTGAAATTTCTAGGAAAGATGCCAATGCAGGACTCTGATAACATAGTCAATGATCTGAAACCGATCATAAAGGTTCCATCATATTAAAGTCAGAGGAGTGTGTGGTCCAAGATAGAAGATATCTCTATCTTCATATTCATCAAGTGGACGAAATCTGTTCTATGGACACAGCATCATCTTCGAAAATTCCATCCTGAGATATCATAATATGTAATTCCATCCCTCGTGGAGGAATATTGTCCCATTCTTCATGGAGATATTCCAAAAATTCTGGGATGCCAGTAGAAGATATCGATTTCATAATGAACACTCTACACTCGTGTCCATAAATTAAAGATAATTCAAGTTCAAGCAACGAAAGAGACAGATGTGACTTATTTGTAAAGTCTATTCATTAAACAAAAGGTAAAGAGCAAAAAAGTAGCTATATGTTTGACATCATTTATAAAAATTGTAATTTTGACTCCCTGGAGAAAATTTCAAAAAAGAACCTATTTATAAAAACCAATATAACATGGTTGGTATGATGTTTAATACATAATATGTCACCCAGACGATGCAATACAGGCCGTACAACGCCTAGGCATGCTGACTATCAAATTATCGATCTGATCTTGGGGAATGTTACACCACTCATCAAGCAATGCTCTCCGAAGTTCCGGTAGACATGTGAGAGGGGATTGACGGGCTGAAATTCATCGGCCAAGCATGTCCCACACATGCTCTATTGAATTCAAATCCGGTGAATGTGCTGGCCAGTCCATACGCGTGATATCTTCCGATTGGAGGCATTCGTCTACAATGTTTGCACGATTAGAACGTGCGTTATCAGCCATAAACAGAAATTCTGCACCCATGGCGGCCCGAAACAAACGTACATGTTGTTTCAGAATAACATCCCGATAGATGTGGCCTGTTATGGTTACATTCTGAACATGCAGGTTAGTTCTGGAACCCAGGATAATTCCTCCCCAAACGAGCAATCCTGCACCACCGTAACGGTGTCGTTCAGTAGTGTTCACTTGGTGATAACGGATACCTGGCTCTCTCCATATGAAAGTCAGGCGAGAATCAGACTGAGAGTTAAACCTGGATTCTTCAGAAAACATCACACAAGACACTGTTGCGGTGTCCACTCCAGACTAACCACAGGCGACAGTGAGTTGCGGTAAGTGGAACACATCTGACAGGCCTACAAGCATATACACCAATGTGCCCTAAGCGTCTGTACACGACCTGCCTTGAAACTGCCGTATTGGTAGCTGAAGAGAGTTGACGAGACAGGTCTGATGCTGTGCTCCGTCTGTTTCTTTTGGCAGTAATTGCCAAATACTGGTCGTCATTCATTGTAGTAACTCGGGGACAACCTGTGCTGTAACGTCTACTCACATTACTATCATCTTGGAACCGTTGCCAAAGCCTGGAGATGACACTCTGGGCGATTCCAAGTTCCTCGGATACTTCCAGCTGGGTACGTCCACATTCCAGACGGCCTATAATGCTACCACGTAAAACAATATCCAAATGCTTCCTTTGTGCCAAAACTATGTGTTTTTTGCACTGAAAGGCTTTTAAAGCGCTTGTGAACAATTTTATTTCTTTGCAACTATTCCTTATATATACCTCTGTTACACTCTCGTCATTGTAACGTACTTTTGACGCCATCTGGTGATTTCTTGTAATTTGCATGTTATTCTTCAAGATGTGTGTGATGATTCTACATGTGCAATTTTTATTTTTGAGTTCAATTTTTGCGTGATTCTGAATTATTCTTAATTTATGCACATGAGTGTGTAAGAAACTATAACAATACAATAATATTGAGATATGGTGACTACACAGACAAAATATTTAACTTTATCCTTGTGTTCATTAAACTATGATAGGTGCATTATCAACCAAGGAAATTTTATCCTATGTAGGAAATAAGGATTGGGTCATAGGATATTTTTAAATATTAATCCTTTAAATTACTCATTTTTATTACATTTTCATTCATTTGATTTTTCAATATTAATTTTTCAAAATATTTGTATTATTATCATTTTTTATTTTATCATTAATTTCTTTTTCATTAATTCATCTGTTGTTCATAACAGCATAAATGATAAAGCACTTTTATTACAATCAAGTCATTGTCTCTATTGTTTAGTAATATACTCTCATCACTTTTTTTAAATATAAAAAATGTATCATAAAATTACATCCTTACATAAAATTACAGCAATTTCTATCCGAATATTTGTTCTTTTCCAGTTTTTATTTTCATAATGTTTTATTCTTCAATGTGTTATGCCCATTTTTTAGCAATACATTTGATTTCAATAAATTGTTATCAAATAAGTTATTATTGTTTTGTAATTTTTGCTTATTTCCAACATGTACTGATATTTTAAGAAATAATATCGAAATTTAAAATAAAAGTAAAAAACAAAAGTTAGAGAGTTGGATAATATCAATTCCATTACAAGAGCTTATGTCATATGCCATACAAGTGCTGTACCAAGAAAGCAGCATACAATATGCTTGAAATTCGCATAAAGGATAGAATATGATAAATTATGCTAAATACATTAGCTTTTTCTGCACTTTCAGCTGTAGCGATACTAACAATAAACATAAAAGATGAGATTTTGTAATTGGTTTACCATACAGAAATAGCATTAGAATCCTATTTCCCATAGGAAAGTTATTATTACACCCAATGTAAAGAGAATATATATTTGCAGCACATATTTGATTCCATTATATAAGGAACTTTTTTTAATGGTGCAAAGTCATAGGTAACCAAAGCTGTAATTATTAGGATGTCTATTCATGCTGCTGCAAACGTCATTAAACTATTCAAGCCGATAATTGCTTTCTTAAAGATGATTCAATTTCTTAACTTAAAGTTGATGGTCTAACTTTGGATAGCATACGTAACACCATGAAAGATCTTAATGTTCTTTTATTATGAACAGCCGAAAAGACACATAAGCTATGTGAATGGCCTTAAAAAAATCCTATCATGAAATTTTATTGTAAGAAGTGGAGTCTCTGTGAAGCAACATGCAGTATTTGCATGGACAATTTAATAATGTTTGATGCATCATGGAATATCATCATGATAGCCATGGCTTCGGATACTTATGAACGCTGATCAGACACAAGAATGCCTTCTCCAGTGGTGAAATAAGCGATGATCAGCGACAAAGAATGAGGTCATATCGTCTTTTTACTGTAACTTCTATCTCGTCTCAGTTTACAAAATCATGATGGACGAATATATATCTTGGAGAATGCACATTACCATCATACATTATATATCGCTTTACAGACCCATCAGTTGAAATTATGGTAATGTTACTGTATACACATATCTAGTCATAGTTTGTCTTCATATCTGTTATTTTTCATTGCAGTTTTTGTGTTTCTGATGCACTCGTATCAGTGCCACTGCAGCATGTTTGAGACGTTTGTAATACTACTACTCACCAAATAACGTACTACGTGTGCCTTTTGTACTATTTTGACTTTTGTTAATGAATAACAAATCCGAATACTTTAATACTACGAAGCAGATAGCCTAATACACAAAAGATTATTGCAAGACATTTAAATGTGTTATCTACTAGAATTACTCTTAAATAGTGTCGTATTCAAGTGATGTGAAACAGAGATCTTGAAAAAATTTGTAGTACTAACATTGACAGGTATGCTTGCATAAAGTAGCAGAGCATAATCCATTCCTGAATAAGATCAATCCTATAAATAATCTACGAAGAGTTCAACTGTTGCCGAGATTAACACATCCTCATCATTGATTTCACTCTTAATAAGAACTTCTACTGAATGGTTCCAATTGGTTGACATGCCACTATTTTCAATCACTGTTATAGAAAAATTGCAAAGTTAGACTGATATATCAGTAGTGTGATTCAATTTCTTTTTTGCCCGCTCCATGCCTAAGTGGTTTGTACTGACAGAAATTGGTACCAGAATTATTTTCACTCTAAAACTACCAAATTTTCTGGAAATTCTCCTTGACTTATTTTCCCTGCGATAAAGCATTCATCCAACACAAGTAGCATTTTGTAATTTATATTCATTTTTGGTGAAACAAAGCACAAAGTTTTACTAGCCGGCAATATATAAAATATTTCTAGAGACGTGTCACATAAATATGCGAATGATAAATAAGAAAAGTTGCAAATTCTTTTTTTTACTCAAATATTTATTTTCCAATAATAAATTATCATTATATCTCCTTATCTCTAACATATTATTTTATAAATTTTAAACAAAAACTAAAAAGTTTAAGTAATAATAATAATAATATGATTATTATTATTATAAAGTGATTAAAAAAATCCAGAGTTATGATAAGTTATTATAATAATAATTCATGATGAAACTGGATTCGTTTATTCCTTTAACTAAAAACAACAGAAATTCGGGAAAATTAGAATACTAAATGACTATGATATTATCAAAATTATTTTTTCTATTCCATTTCAATTTATATGTTAAAAATAAAATTAATGGTTATGAGCATATTTAATCATTTTAAAAGGAAGATTATCATAAAGGTCAATTGTAGTTGGATGTTAGTGTATTATATTAAGAGAATTATCATATAAACCCAATTATATCATGAAGGTTTTCTCTTCTAAATTTACCTTCGTAACGTGAGACGATGTAAATTAATAAGAACACAATATTTATAATTTGATAGGAGATCCAACAGAAAAACATATGAAATATTTTCTATTTTTAGTTCATGAAGAAGAAAGAGATAAAAATTTTCAAGTGTTTCTATTTCAAATTTCGGAGAGTTAAATAATAGTAATTAAATTAACGTTAAATAAATAAAACTATTTGACCATGTATTTATATAATTTCATGTTTTTAATTCAATCTTAAATAATCTCCTATATATGAAATGATGAAGTGAACATTTTTTTTTCCAACGGCGAGCACTTAGGTGACGAATCCTATGCCACAACAAGGCCAGAAACTGCTACTTATTTGCGGCTTACCTCCACAAACCCGTTTATAGGGTGGGCCACATTCATACATCATCACAGAAGAAAGGACAGAGAAACACAGAGAGAAAGTAACAACCATGTTCGAACCGGGATTCGTATCCAAGACCCACAGCTCAGGAATCAGGAACGCTAACCTCTCAGCCATCGGTCGGCATTGAGCATATGTGAAATAACATAATATCTAAAATATCATCTCCAAATAAATCGTAAATATTTTCCAGGGTTTTAAAGTAACCGATATGTGTTACATATGCTTAATGTTTATTTTATATATCACTAATGAGAACATATAATAATTAACACTCTTATTACTTTCATCCTTATATATCGTCATCGTACAGCACTATCATATTACTAATTCAGTTCGTGATACTGTGATAAAATATCATTAGACTTATGCAAATACATTTTTAAGGCCTCATTTAAATTTATTTATATCTCCAAACGACCTCGCTGGGGTCAATAGGAATCTAACTGTGGCTTTAACGGACCGTATCTGTGGCATAATCCAAAGCAAACGACAATGCGTGCTTGTTTACGGAACGAGGTTCACGAAAGGTGCCTATTTTTGACACCATGAATGGGACATCATTTGTGTATTCGCTGTAGCTCTCGCTTGGACGAACACTGCCCTCAATCGTTGGTGGGGAGGGCGAGACCTCCCGTTGTGCAGGGCTTAGTTCAGGTGAAGCCTCGAACTATCCCCGAGAACCTCACACAGGTGTTGTTTGTTTGATCAAGTTACGTCCATGACTAAAAAAGTGCCACATTGCTCCTTTTCTTCTTCCACTGGATGGAACTTTTTCGGGGAAATATTTTGTACTTCCAATTCTTGCTTCTTCCTAGTTTAGTTCATCAGATAATTCTAAAAATGCTGGCAACTTGAAAATTTGAAATTGTCTCTGGCAGTATAATGATATTTATTTATCTATAATCTATCTGCATGCATAAAATTCTCATAAATATTTTTAATTAAACATCTTACACTGCCATGAATAATTAACTATATTGTATAATGTCTTTTGAGAAATTTTGTCGTCCTCTTTCGAAAGACTCTTAAGAAAAATTTGAATTTTTCTTCATATTATTCTTTATTTATTTTATATATTTTTTATGATAAGAATATTTTTAGTTATTTTGTAACAGTAATAACAATATTTGAAAATCGAAAATTAATAATTCTTGTAAGCAATTTATCTCGTTGTTGTTCTTGATTTTCGACTTACTGTGTATAAATTATTAAACTTAATTATAAGCATATCTTGTTGAGTGTTAGTGCCTCAAATTTTCAAATTCCATTTCATAAAGGAAATTTAATTTTTATCATATTTCCAATAAATCAAATTTGCATGTAATATTTAAGAAATATTGTATTAAATATAATTTGTGTGTGAATTAATTTTCTATATAGTTATATTCACCGATACACTTCAATCTCAAATGGGGAAAAAATTCATATATTCATTCATAACTGTAATTTTAATTACAATTGTATTATTTTAAAACCCCTCAATTGAAATGAGAGCAGTTGTTTTTCCTTAACGTTGCGGTGTGGAGAAAAAGTTGCAAACTCTTAACGGTACGTACATACTTCTTCGAACTTTATTCGCATTGAGAAGAACTCAAGCAATTTATTTTAAATTATTTAAGTTTAGAGGAATTCGGGAATTCCTATAAGATTAATTATTTTATTAGTTTCTAGTTCAAGTAGTTCTATAGTTTATTTCCTCAAGTACGTACAAGATGTTAAATTCAAAATGACAGAATTACAAGACGAAATACCACCTATTGAATGTGAATATCGCATACCAAAACATTCATCGAACTCTATATTAGACTATGATGATAATACACCTCTAGCTATACAATTAGCTTCAGAAGCCGGAATTTCAAACTTCATAGTGTTTTTGTGTCCTACAGCAGGATATGCCTCAGTTCCTAAGAGGCCTTCACAGTTAAAATCTGAACTATTAAATGCTATTTCCAACAAAAATGGGATTGAAGAAGTGAGACATACCAGAAACGGAAAACTAATTATCGCTACAAATGATTATAAAACAGCAACAGAAATTTGTAAAATCGAAACAGTATTAAATGTTCCTGTGACTCCCCAAATACAAATTGAACAATACACTACGAAATTTATTATCCCGTTCATATCAGTGGACGAAAGTCTAGAAAATCTAGCATTAGAAATTGAAAATAACGGCCTTATTGTATCTCAAATACGACGTTTCAATAAAAAGGGATCTTCAGAACTTTCAGAAACTATCTTGGTAAGAGTCTACGGACATAAAATCCCGTCTCAAATTAAAGTATTTTTATCTATTGTAAACATTAAGATTTTTGTGGATAAAGTTCGTCAATGTGGAATTTGTTTTAAATTTACACATGCAACAAAAACATGTAAAGTACAAACAGCTTTATGCAGACTCTGTGGCTCACATCACAATAATGATCCTTGTTCAACTAAAGTCCCATATTGTGTAAACTGCAAAGGATCTCACGCGTCAGATGATCCTTCATGTTCAGCTCGTGAAGAAGAAACTCGGTTTTTGAAATTTAAGGCAATAAACCATTTATCTTTTATTGAAGCAAGAAGACAATTTAAAAGCTCTAAAACCAGTTTTGCTACTATTGTAAAGTCTAATCAACCATCAGAAATTACTCATGCAAAAATAAATGATATTGTCACATCAATACTTACAAAATTTGAAGAGTCAGTAGACAAAAAAATTTTAGCTATTCAAACCCAACAAGAAACAATTCTTAATACTATTTTCCAAAAATTTGAAGAAACTGTAAGCAAAATATTTGAAACTAGAAGTCTCTCGTCATCCCCTGCTAGAAGGAAAACTCGGAAAAGTAGTCGAATCCAAAAGCAATCATCAAACCCTAGTAATAGTGACATTCAGTTCAATCCAATTTTACCTGTGAATAGTGTATTTAATTTTGGTAACTCTTCTGAAGAGCAGTCAGAAATAATTGAAAATGCAAAATTCAGAAAGGGAAGTAATAAAATTTCCTAACAGATGGAACGCAACTACTATCCTGGGTGCATCAGTCCGTAGAAGTCAAACAGTAATCATAATAATTGTAACTTTTTTCATGTTCTCATTAATTTCGTGGAATGCTCGTAGTGTTCTCAATAAGCGCCCATACATGAAACTTCATTATTTTAACTCTGCAGACATTATTGCAATACAAGAAACGTGGTTAAAAAAAGTTGACAAGATATCTTTATTTAACAAAATAATCTTTCGTCAAGATAAAGAAGATAGCCGAGGTGGCGGCCTTCTCCTAGCAGTAAATAAAAACATTCCAACAAGGCAATTTTCTCCTATCCGTCCCTCAGATGATGGCAGAGAACTCTTAGCAGTCAAGATCACAGTGGCAACAACTACAATAACTATTATTAATGTTTACATTCCTCCAGGCAAATTTTCTTCAGAGTGGCTTCATAGCATAATTCAAGGAATTCAGCCTCCTTACATCATCATAGGAGATTTCAATATCAGACATACATCATTAGGAAGCTGTTCTACTTCATCAAGGGCAAATGACCTTCTTGAATGGATTCAGGAAGAGAATTGCTGCCTCCTGAACTCTGAAATTCCAACACATTACGGCCCACATCATAAACCTTCACTCATCGATTTCACCTTTGTATCACCAGACATTTATCACCTAAGTCAAATAGAAGTTCACCCAGATTGTTTTGGAAGTGATCATTTATCATCTAAAACTAGCATAGCTATAGGAGATATTGATCACCATATACCAAACAGATCACGTATCCTGTGGTCAGAATTCTTTGCTTCCATCAATACTGATCATGAAATTTCTAATCTTCATTCTATTGAACAATTCAATCATCTCTGCATAAATAAACTTCACAAGTTTCGAAGATGGCAGAAAATGCCAAGTAAACCTTATCCTCCATGGTGGTCTTCTAGATGTAGTTATCTCCTGGGCCAAAAAAGACGTCTTTGGCGTAAAGCCAAAAACACATGTGATAAGTACGTTTGGATGGCATATAAAAGAACTGCAGCAGAACTACATCGACTACTCATATATCTCTCTCGAAAATATTGGGACGAAATAATAATTTCAGCTGGAACATCAAAAAATATTTTCAACTTATTAAAAAATCTCCAAAATAGAGTTACAGTATCTCCAACTTCACATATGATCCTATTACATAATAATTCTCCAGTGACAGATCCTACCCATCAAGCTAACATGTTTACAGACTTCTACACTCGTTCACCAATTTTAGAGGTTATTCCACTGGATTTAAGTACAAGTGAGGATTTCTCTTACAATAAACCCTTTAATGCATCTGAACTACAAGAAGCTTTGGCCAGATGCAAAAATTCGTCTGTAGGTCCTGATAAGATATCTGCAAAAATACTAAAAGGAATTACTACTACCAACCTAGACTACCTCCTCTCCCTGATAAATAAATCGTGGCTTACAGGTATTGTACCAGAAATATGGAAATCCTCTATTGTCATTCCAATTTTAAAACCGGGAAAGATGGCCAATCTTGTGGCATCGTACCGTCCTATATCTCTGACTAGTGTCATGTGTAAATTAATGGAAAGAATGATTTTGAAGAGATTTATTGACCATATATCAACCAAATCTTTCTTTCATCCCAATCACCACGGATTTCTGCCACATCGAGGTTGTGACAGTATTTTATCCATCATTCATCATCACATAATTTCTGCCAGATCCTCTAGAAAATTTGTTGTTTTGGTTGCAGTGGATATTTCCCAGGCCTATGATTCAGTTTGGCCAGATGGCCTAGTTTATAAATTACTTCAAGCAAACATCAAAGGAAATGCTGCTTTGTGGATTCAACAGTTCATTACAACTCGCTATTTTCAAGTAAAGTGGAGAAATAAGCTATCTTCACCAGCCACATCATATAGGGGAGTTCCACAAGGGAGCGTGTTATCACCTTTCCTGTTCTCAGTGTTTATGGCAGACCTCTACGATATCCTTCCCCCTGAAATCAAATGCTTCATGTACGCTGATGATATATTTCTACTATATGAATCTGTTAATTTGGGAAAACTTCAGCAGAAACTAACATCTGCACTTGGAATATTACAAAATTGGTGTCAGGAATGGAATTTATCGATAGACCCACAAAAATGTTCTATGATCAACTTTTCTTCAAAACGACAACAACCTAATTTCAACTTGTTCATCAACAATCATCCTATTTCCTGGAGTAAAAATGTTCGAATTTTGGGATTACATTTTTCACACAATTTATCTTTCCGTCATCATTTTCAGGAAAAGAGAAAAGCTATATCAAAAAAGTTGAATGCTTTAAAAGGTATCGCAGGCAATAGATGGGGTGCTCGTACTGCTCATCTTCTACAAATCGTAAAATCATTTATTGTCTCCAGTCTGGATTATGGCTGTCATATATTTAGTTCAGCATGCACAACAGATCGCAAAATCCTTGAAACTATATATCACACTGCCCTAAGAATTGCCACAGGTCTTCCTAAGTGGACCCCCATACCTATAGTTCTACAAGAAGCAGGAGAAACTTCTCTTCACTCTAGACATGAAATGCTCTCCTTAAACTTTTACATTCGGAATTTAAGCAAGTCATCATTATCCCCCTGTGCTTTAGCTTGGGAAAAGCTAACTTATAATCGAGTTAATCGTAATCATCCTCTAGCCATTAAAGCCAAATTGTGGCTCGAGCAACAAGGAATAAATACCTCGTGCATATTAAAAGTCCCAATAGACTGGCCAGAAATGTCAAAAAAATCTCAATTTATTCCTCGAGTCTCCCTTTTCAGACTAAATCATTGCCAAAAGATATAATTAGTAAGCTATTTCACCAAGTTTGTGAGTCATCATGGCAGACAAATACGTTGATATTTACAGATGCTTCCAAGCAGGGATCAAATGTGGGTATTGCAATAGTCAATTTTACAACTAGTCTATCAATAACAGGGAAAATTAATTCCATAAACTCCATCTTCTCGGCAGAGGCTATGGCACTACTTATTGCAGTCTCTAAAATTTGCACTGAACCCAAAAAATATGTCATTTTCACAGATTCACTTTCTTGCATCTCTGCTCTTTCAGATTGTTCCAGGACATCACCAACTATCATTCAACTTCTTCGATCCCAAATGATTCAATCTACTCAAAAGTGCTTGTCAATACAGTTAGTTTGGGTTCCAGGACATTCAGGGATTGCAGGTAATGAAATTGCCGACTCATTGGCGAAAGCAGCAACAGGGAGTCAATATGCTATTCGATCTATTTCTCCTGAAGATCTGAAACAACACATCAAGAAATTTTACTTTAATGAAAGTTACAATCAATGGAAAAATAGCAAATATGCTGAAGCATTCACTCATCTCACATCTATTCGCAAAAAACATAGACTGTTAACGAAATCGCGACTAGAAGACGTATGGCTGACCAGAATAAGAACAAGATCCTTTCCTACCAATTCTATTCTATTTAGGTTTAATCTCTGGCATACAGACCGCTGTCAGTGCGGTGAACCTGAAACTATAGATCATATTCTACTAGATTGTCCTTTGTACGAACAACAGAGGAATCAACTACGGGAAAAATTAGGAATAGGAGCGTTATCATTCTCTTGGATATTTGAACTATCTACAAATCCGGAAATTAAAATTCTTGCATGCTGTGAATTTCTACGCCAGTCTAACAGATTCTAATTTTAACGAAAAAAGAAAGTTACAACTCAAAATCCTTGAACTATTTTCTAATATGAATTTACAAATCCGAATTTTTCTTCTCATATCAAGACTTTTTCTGTTAGTGATCACCGACTTCAATTAACTTTACTTAAATAAGGTTAGTCGATTGACTACGTAAATCCTCTCCAAATACCTTCTTCAATGAGAGCTACAAGCATCCTAGCATAAAGCTCCAAAAGTGTCCGCCATAACCTACCTACCTACCTCAATTGAAATAATTTTCATGTTTGCTATTTAGTTAAAATCTGTAACACTGTGTGTATACAACTCAATCAAGAATTAAGAAAGTAATTTCAAACGAAATTCTCAATGTAATAAAAATCACATCATTGAGTATAAAATATGTGAAATATATAAGCTTATGAAAAATTCAAATAAACTACACAAAAAAATTTCATTAATTACTTAAATCATCCTCTTTTATTTTATTTAATTTTTTGATTAATTGTTTTCACAAAACACTATTTTAAGTACTATTTTTTCTGATTATTGTATTTAAAAGTCAAAATTATAAATTTATCTTAGTGTTGGCAAAGATCAAAAAATTGAATAGTGAGTATTAACTGATAAGAAAAATAGAGTTAAGAATTATTTTATGAAAGCAAAGTGTGTATATATTTTTGAAAATTTTCCATTTTATTAAATGTTAATAATATAAAGGGTGACTTGAGGAAAAAATAAGTATTCAAATTACAATATTTACCAAACTTATAGCTAATCTTTGTTTATCAATAACTGAAAATTGAATTTCTGAATATATTTTATTAGATTAAAGAGTCCATTACTAAATTGAAATTAAAACATGATTTTTTGTTTAGTAGTATTATTAAGTATCCATTGATAAAAAAATTAACTATTAATAAATGTTAACTATTAATAAACGTTATGAAGAGTTAAAAACTTTATATGATTGTTATCAATAGCACTCAAGTTTGGAAATTACTCTAAATGTGAAGAGTTGTTTTAATTTTTGATGAATCAGATCTTTAATAGTAGACGTTATTTATGCTGCGAATTTAAGTGACTACATATTTCTTAAAAAATTTCTTTATGATTTTCATAAGTCAGAAGCATTGTATATGTACTGATTATTTTTGAATCAAGATGAAGAAAAATAAAACAGAATGCCGGAGCAATAAAATATTGTGTCGTACTTTTGAATTAATTAAAATTATTCCTTACAAAAAAACAGATTCTGAGTTACGCAATAAATGATATTTTTTAACAGATTCTCATAAATTCAAACGCTGCAATATATAAATAAACTATTTATATTTTATAAATATTTCTTACTTGAATATTTTCTTACGGGAATATTTAAGTGTTTTTGGTAGTATAATTACAGTTATATGAGACTCTTGCTTGTTAACATGTGTAATGAAGGGAATTATACTTTGAACATTTTTTTAATTTCATTTTTAACAAATTTATTTTTAAAGCACTGAACATATTTTTACTAAGTTTTTTCTTATACAATATGATCAAATTTTTAATTGTATATTTAGTTTCCAATGATCCCCTTATTTGTACTGAACAGTTTTAACTTAATTCCTCTGTATTTTACTCATTAATTTATAATATGAAAAAGTATGTTAATCAGCGATGTTTTATTATTGAAAATTTCATGTACATTAGAATTTTTATTAATGCCAAAAATATTCTTATCTTTACGCAGACTTCTTTTAAAAGAGTTTTCTTCCAAACACTCGATATTTTGTGCTGTATTACAGGACTGGCCAAGCTACTTGACAGTCCGAACCATTTTCCAAAATTTGAAATTTTTCCTGAGCCGCAATTAAATAAGTATTTAAAAGGTAGGCAAAAAAGGTATTAAAATTTTTTTACAGAAATTATATTTATTAAAATAATGAATAAATGTACAAAATTTGCGTATTAAATTTAAATATCAAAAGCTTAACACATTTCTTTTACTACTCTTGATAATTCTTTAAAATTTGGCGACTATTTGGCGACAGTACTTCTTAGTAATTCCTTGAGATGTTGGTTAGCTACTACTGATAGGTGTTTTTATCTTACGAATTTTAAAGAGCAATAAAATGATTCACATAAGTACGTTATTCCGTATATAGAAATAGCTCGAAAAACAGTCGTTTTTAATTCAGGATACTTCGATTCTGGTACAAATTTCCGAAATTCAGTAATCAACGTTGACTTACATTTTAATTGTAGAACCTGATCTTCTCTTGAGTGAATTTATCGAGAGCCACAAATAATCCTACAAAGAGTCACATGTGGCTCGCGAGCGACAGGTTGGCCACCCCTGCTGTATTAGATATATTTTATGATATTCAATATATTAGTTAATGGAGCAGATTCGGAAAAAGCAGTAAGAAATCTTACAATAATTTTTAAAAATCCTTGAAAGATTATCTCATTCCTGCTTTATTCTTCTATATTTAAAATATAATTTTACAATACTATCTCTAGAGTACAATTCCTTTGAAATTGTATAAATGTAGAGAAAATTTGCAGCACAGTTTATTTCTAATTGCCTCTAAAATATAGCCAACTAAATATAACCCTACTAAAAGCTTCACTTTGTTTTTGCATAAAATTTAAGGAAAATCACAAATGCAGTTTATTCTGGATGATGTGGAAAAGTAGCAATTCTTTCGATCATAAAAAATTAAGTTCAATGAATGCTTATTCTCTTGTAGTTACGCTATTCAGTAATATACGAAACAGACTTCCAATACGTCTATTTAAAGTCTTTTTCGGAGCATTGTTAATCTATGATGACTTGTCAAAGTGGACGGAAATTCTCTGTCCACTTTGATAAGCTCGTTATAGATTAAAAATTCGAATAAAATATTCGAAAATTATAATCAACACATGAGTGGCATATTATGTGTCTACAATCCCTGATAACCATCCCTTTGTTCCACTATTAATTTGCAAACAAAATAAAACCGATTAAAATTTTTATTTTAAGATTATAGGATTGAAAAACTCTATTCTCAGATAATCTCTTTTTGATGTTTTCAGGATTATATAAGAAATCATGAGCTTTTTTCAGATATATTGTATTCCTGCAATGTTATTCTAATAAGGATCATCAAATCTTTCAATGTTTCCATACGTGCTTTTTATTTAAAGTTACTAGAACAGAAGAATACAGAATAAAAAAGTGAAATTATTTGTTGTTAAAATTGTATTATTTTGACCATCTGTATTTAAGTGATTTATATGTGTATAATATATACAGTTTCAGTACCAAAACCTTCGCATTTCTTTCCAGGAATTGTATAATTTCCTTTTCGTTGTAATTGTGAAAATAAATTAAGGATGTCAGGGTGAATACTTATAACTTTTCCCTAATTTTCTATAATAGAATATGAATCATTGCAATTTTACTACATCTAAGCACTCTTTTTGTATTTTTACAAAGAAAGTTTTTGAAGTAGGACATGTTTTCTCTTTGATTTTTAAGAGTCGATTTTATTTACTTATTAATTTTTTAGTATCCATCGAATTCATAATAACCTCTGAAAAGACTTATTTCGAAAAATATTCCTATTCAGTCATCGAAATCCCTGGACCTTTCTAACATGCAATCAAAATTAATTTTCGTAAGTTTTTAAATGAAAATAAAAAAAAGCGTGGATGAAAAGTTTCAATAAAAGATTGCATTAAAATTGCTTACTCGTCATTTTTTCCCCAGATAGACTTGGTCAACCACTATGAACCAAAATCCGTTTAAATTAAAGATTCTGGTCCAATATTAGCATAGAACAATAAACGAATAAGACCAAACCAACCCTTTAAGTTCTCTCATCTCGTTTTTATTACTAAGATATTATCGGTAGTGTATAACTTTTATTGAGTCCAATTTATGTACAATTTATTTCCTGAGCTTATAAAAATATAAGTCCAGGAAATTTCTAATGTTGATTAATTTCATTTTGTGATATGACGATTACGAAACACCGCATTATGCAGCAGACAAATGTTCTTTTATTTAAAAACAATAAGACACAAGGTCTTTTCCATTGTGAATGCATAAATATTTTTGTGCACTTTTCACCTTGCAAAAGGTTATACTATATATGGAACAAAACTCATCTTCAAGTACTAACACTGTAGCAATTAGCGTCGGCACTCCAAAACCTGTCTTTCGTCCAGAAATTTGTGAATATGTTTACTAAAGATGAACATCTCTTTAAATTTATTTTAGGGGCGTGATGGGAAAGAAAGTCAAAATTGTGTTTGTACTGCGGGAAGTTATGCGGCAACCCCTGTGGATTTACCCAAGAACACACGGATCTCATGATTTACCCAGTTCCACCCATTTAGTTCCGCTTTAGGCAGCCGCTTTTCAGCCCTTTCATCTTTTTTCCATAAAAATAAAGAATTGTTTCTGCCCTTTTTTTAGCCTGTCCTCTCACATTGTTAATGCTAATGATGAATGCTCACCCCTTTGTCCCGCGCAGGGCGATGTCGCACACATGGCTGAAAAGCTTCATTCAAGAAGATTCACTTGTTATGGTAACCATGGTGACTTTTTTGATCTTGTCATCATTAAATGGCACCCCAGAAGCGATGTATGAGAATTTAATATAAAATAAATTATTTTATAAAGTCTTCATTATATAAATAAGTAACGAAAATCTTGTATGTCACAAAACAACATGGATGAGAAATTCTACAATCGAGATCCTTATAGATGATGCCTTTCGTAAGATTTAAAATTAAGTTTCCTTTTTACGGATTTTGATCATAAAAATAATAAAAAATACGATTTGATCAAAAACTATGAGTTTTTCATCAGGTTAATATCAAATGTAGCAATGTTTATTCTGATCTTGCTCTGTTATACTTAAAACATTTTTCCTGTCTTCAGTGAAGATGTATACGTTCGATACATGTTTGCCAAGAGAGTATAATTATTAAAATAATATTAATTGATTTTCCTTTTTTCATTTTAGCTGATAAAATTACAAATATGACAAGGCTTATCATCCTTCATTTAGGTGTTACAAAAATACAATCAAATACAATAAACTAAAGAAATATTTTAAAAATACACAGACACATTACTCTATGGATGTTCATTACCAATTCGTGGTGTTTTGAATGGTAAGTACCGGATTCGATTCCAACTACTGCTTAGCATTGATAAAGGGATGAACGTTTCTGATTTTTGCATGAACATTTGTCAACTTGAATGCTCTGCAAATTTTAGAAATTTCTCCTTCTGACACTTAAATACAGCCCGCAATCTATAAGAATGCTTCTGAAGAACATTTTGCTCCGATTGTTTGACATTCTTCAGGTGAGGATCCGGGTTTGACATATTAAGTTATCTGCTTTTCTATATCAAAATTCACGTCAAATTACGATGATGTTAAATCTAGTAATACAGAGAGCCAATGTAATTTGATTAATAAATAGTTGGGAGGAATTTCAAAAAAATGAGAGTCATTAATTACTTCCTCATTTTAGACACCGGTGTATCAAATGTGAGTTCATAAAATCTATGGTGTATGTCTAAGAAGTTTTGCAGTACATTAATATGGATTAAAAAGTAATAAAAAGACATGAAAAAGTCAACACATAGAATTAGTGATCTTTGAAACTTAATAAATAAAAAATAATGTCTCTTTTAAAAATGATTTAAGAACATTTTTAAAATAAATATTATTCTTTATTTATACTGATCTTTATAAAAATAATGTCTTATGAAAAACCACTAAAATTCTTGTTACACGTCTCAAATGGCGCCGCTGACAATTTTCCTTTTTGCAAAACACTTATTTCACGATTTATTGTTCCCCAAAAGTTTACATATTATTAGAAAAAAAGTCCATCTACTCAGTTAAAAAGGAGCACATTTTAACAAAAATTAAGCAATGTACTGATATAAAGTAACAGAACCTACATTAATTAAGCATATAAAAAAATTATTTTTTGAGCTATAGGCTACCGTTCTTCATTTTCTTACAAATTGACATGGTTTGTTGAAAATGCATGTTTCTGTCTAGATAAAGACATAAAACTTATTGCATTGCTTCTCCGACTTCATAAGATGTATTTTATTTTAACATTTGTGTAACTAGCCAGAATAAAATCAAAATTTATTATAATTAGTTTTAATGCCCCACCACGGATTTATTGTAATATTCTCGTTTATTGTTGAATTACCAATATTTGATAACATTTTCCAATATATGCATAACACATGTGTCTTTTAATTTCTTAATTTACTGTAATAAAAATATCAAAATTCCTGATTGCATATAGTTTTGTTTGCGTAGTACAAATACGTTTTGAAATTTATTTATATAGTTTCACAATTTAATCGTTCCCTCACTAATGAGATCTTTTTATATACAATTCTGAAATTCTTTTAGTTTTCTTTCAGAATTTAAAGAATGTTTTAAGTGGGTAATTTTAACTTTTTGACAAATTTTAGAAATTTTTTTATTATGTGAAATATGAGATAAACACAATTCTTAGGCTTCGGAAACAGAAGAAGATTCTAGTTTTGAATAATCCAAAATTCTTTTATGATCGATTCGTTTATTACAGACTTGTTTCTAATCAGTCCTACGCATCTGCTCTAATGGAAGTAACTTAGAATTATCAACTAAGCAATTTTAAATGTAAAGGTTTTGAATGGTAAATCGACAATTCAAGTTCCTTCAAATATCTACTTCCCATTCGAAAAAGTAACTTTCGAGTTTCCTAACATGGAATATTTAAAATGACTGAGGCGAATTTGGCAGCCGCTGTTGTTATCACCTTCGGCGGTATCTAAGAATTTTTATTTTTTTCTTTTGCTGGATCCATGGAAACGAGAACAACAACATTTCAAATGGCATGAAGTCTATATTCAAAATTTTCAAGATAAATTTTTGATGCTACATTTCATACTCTGTTCATTATTAAAAAATTCCATTTAGTCTTCACTTAAAAAAACAACCGTAGAGAGCGAAGAACAGACTAACTTCGAAAAAAAATGGTATTTTTTTGTTTTATCATAGATATAATTTAAGGCAAGACAAAAATTTCAATAAGAAATTAATTAATACCAAGTTTCTTAAAATTTTATTTTTAAAACTGAAATTTTAAAACTAAATTTATGTTTGTATAATTTCTATTGGTTCCTTTGTAAAATATTAAGATTAATATTGCAAAAAAAAAAAATACATTTTTAAGTTTTAGAGAAATTTTCATTTATGTAAATTCATGTCTATATTCAAATACACAGAACACAGTAACTTTCAGTGGTGACAATTTGTTAAATTATAGTATTTTTATAACCAACAAGAGATTATCTATCATAGAAGATGTATGATGGTAAACCAAATATATTTTCTTCAAATAGTGAACCAAAAACCGTGCATTATAAATACTACTATTATATTCAATGATATATATGAATATATAAAAACAGTATGGGGTATAAAACGTATAATGTCTTACACTTTCTTACAGTAATATTCTTTTCAAAGAATGATGACTGGTATGTTTCTTGCTTTGTCTGAGATCGGTTCCGCTTATGTAATGTGCAATAGTTGTGGTTCATGCTTTCCGTACATGAATCAATCTTAGAAAAAGTAAGTGATACAACTGGTATATCCCTTACTTTTTCTAAGATTGATTCTGTTGATGTAACGTGCAATAATTGGTATTTCATGCTTTCCATACAGTTAATCTCAATTTGAATCCTCGATTGAAGGAAGGTATTGCGAGTTTGTTCTCCGCATATATGTGAAAATGTATAGTAAAATATATACCAATAGGTTCATGGATTTTTAATCAGAATTGATTTCAATAGCTTTTTGAGCAACTTTAGTTAGACGCAATGAAACTAAAAAGGAAAAATGATACTTTTTTAATGTATTTTGTACTTTTTAAATATTTTATATTTAGATGTGTGAGGCAAAATATGAATACATATTTTACATACATATATATATAGGACCAAAAAAATTAATAATCAGAAAATAGGGTAAAAAAATATGGAAAAAAAAACTCCAAATTTAATAATTAAAAAATATAGAAATGATGTTTTTCCTCAAACTGAAAATTTCAATTTTATTCAAACAAAAGAGTATTCTTGCTCTTTTTTTTAGTTTGTCTACACACAATCTGAAATTTATTCTATTTATATAATCGTAAGATGCTAAAAATGATTGTGTCCCATAGTATAAGGCTTAAATAATATTTTAATGTTTCTAAGGAAAATATAATAAATCCTATATCAAATATAAACTCCATTGAAAGTAATGTATATGACTTATAATAATATTTAATCAAGAACATGCTTTGACAGTAAAAAACAAAAAGACAAAAAAAATTCTGTTTTGCAACACAAAAATTTCTCAAAAAATGGTAAAAATTATAATTTTTTTTAAAAATTTCATTTAGATCAGATCGGATAATTTTTTTAAAATTCCATTCCTTTTAAATTTCAATGCTTTATAAATTTATTGACTTTGACATAATTTTAATGACTTATTTTCAAAATAATTTTTAAAACAATTTGAATGAAACATCTTTTTAATATTTTTTTAGACATATCAATATATGATCAGTAATAGTGGAAAAATTAGCTAGGAATTTTTTAAAAACTCGCACATGATCGTTTGCATCTTTTTCCCATTCCTATCTCTTTGCTTTCGACATTTGAGAATTACTCGCCACACACAAACATCAAGCTCCAGTAAACAAATCATCATCGTAATATGAAATTTTTAATGTAAATTTAAATGTTATTCAAGTGTGTAAAACAAGACTCTTTGAAGATGGAAGGTTCACAGAAAAATTATTGATAGATATTTGAAAGACTTTTTATGAAAATTATTTAATTGTAGAAGCATCCGTCTTAAAAACTGGAAAATGAATAAAAGAAATTAATTTTTAACTTAATGAAAATTATTTTTTTTATCTGTGATTTCACTTATATATCAGGAAAAATTTAAATTCATTTTATATTCGCAATAATATATTAAAATGCGTTTTTAAAAATGTAATTTGTGAATTTATTACGGGTTAAAATTACAATATCAACTAATCCTATTTACATATTATGTTTGAAAGTTTAATAACGATTTATTTTCACCATTACTAGTAATATTAGATACATTAAATAAGATATCTTAATGTATTTTTTGTAATGGTTATAAATTCAATTAGCTAGTAATAGATAGCTCATAAAATATCTTTTTTTATTTTATATTGACAAATATTTTCAACTTTTTATTCATTTATTATTATTTTTAGTGAGCTGGTATAATATTATATATTAAGCTAATATTATATATACTATTATATTAAGCTGAATCTATTAGTGTATATACTAAAGCGTATATGCTATATTAAGCTAAAATCGATTTTCCTTTTCTTACTATGCCTAAATATTTAAAATAGACTAATATCTTCAAGTAATTATGAAACCAAATAAAAAATGATAAAATTTAAAAAAAAATTACAAATATGTATAACTAAATCATGTACAAATTGATAAATTCAAAAAGAAAATTTAAATATTTTTCTGAACCCAAAATATTTGGTCAGGGTGCACATCAATCTAGAGAATGTTTTTTTTAAGAAACTAAAGCAATTATTGGAGGTGGTGAATATAAAATTATCGTTTTTCAGTGATTCATTGTACATCTAGAATATAAGAACAGCCATTGATATTTTATGTGTATTGTTATTTTAGAAAGAAGCTACTCTGACCACTCTAATGAATTTAGCCATTTAAAAAATCCGTAATTATTACTTGACGCATGATTTTAGCAAATTTGTTGACCAAAAGCAGAGTTAAAATGCGTAATAACTCTCATTGAAAGACACAACACATTTCATAAAATATCCCACATATATCTAAAAACAAATAAATAAGAATTTTTTTCTTTAAGAAATCATTCAAATAATATTTCCTGTTCGAAAAATCTTTTAAACCCCATTCAAATTCAGCAAACAATTTAAAATTTAAACCCAGTACAAAAGAAAAAAAAATCATAGACCGCTTGAATATCATCAGGAATGGAAAATTAGTCAGTCCTCCTCCGTCATTAAACTTCTTTGCCATCAAGAGATATGGATACGCCCGATTAAAACCCAATGCAGACATGCTTCAATGTCCTTCAACCTCTCCACAAAAGACAGGTACATGGAAGATAAGGGACCCTTCGAGGTGGTCTTTGTCAGGAAGGACTGTACCCTGTGGTTACTGACACGGCTTGCGCGACCACCCTTCTACCGCGTATTTGTTGTAGCAGTGGGGTCCTAGGTCTTGGCCTGCATGTGGCAGACGACGATGTATGGATGTCATGTCAGGAAGGGTAATCCGTTAAAAAAATATTCAAAAGGAAGGATGAAAAGGGATGTAATAAAAGAATGTCCCAATGGAAGTAAGAGATGATAAATGCAGTGTTCTTCAGGCACTTGTCTATTCTATAAGGAAATATCTTATGCATTAACTCTGGAATATAATGCATTAATACATGTTAGCACTAAGGGATGAAAACTGATTCTCAAAAATTAAATCTAATCATAACTATATGTGATTCGAAATTTAACGGTATGTTAAATTTTTATTTTTATGCAGAAAACTATAATTAATATAAAAAAAATTTTCTTTAATATATGTTATTAATGTTCTTGGGATAAAAACAACGCTGGCTAGCTTTGAAAATTATTTATTTGTCAATAACTGAGAGCAACACAAGAACAATTATAATATTATGCGTAAAACAAAACACAATAATTTACATCTCATTCGAGAAAATAACATTTCTATACTTCATTCATCGGTGCCCTCTTTTAATATTTATTCTTGTTGCCATATTATAGCTACTAAATTCTTATTGAAACTGCAAGTTTGATAAAATAGTGTCATTACAACAATAAATTAATATTTTACACACGAATCTTACATTAAAATTTGAAATATGTAAAATGTTTACACAAATAATTATTAAGAGAGATTGTTATTAATACTTGTAATCCAGTACCATTTGGATGAATTTTGAGAATTTCTTAAGGCAACTTTCGACACAGAAGCCTGGATAATACCGCGCCATCTATTTCCTATAGTGGATGGTCTTGCTACCATTTGATGTCTTATATCATCAGCAAACGTCAAATGGCTAGTTTTGGATGGCATTTTAAATAAAAATATAAGATCATTCGGAATTTTTGGGATAATCATTTCATATTATAAAAATAATAGTGTTACGCTGATTTTTTTTATATTTTTCCCATCACCAAAGGTGCAAGGACGTCCATGGCAAAGACAAATATTATATTACGTCTCAGGCTTCTGAATTTACTTCTAAAACTAAACTAAATTAAATTAATTTGTGAGCCAAAGCCTACAGTCCATATCTGTTTTCCTAACCGAAGATGGGGTGCGGGAAGTATACGTCTCAATAGGTGGTCAGCCTAACGCGAAGCCCCCAGAGTTTAATTAACAAGCATGCTTGGTACTCATTTTATCGAGTTTCTAATTTTGATGTATCAATTTCATCTGTATTAAGAAGATAAACCACTTCCACCCACTGAAAGAATGAAAGGCTGAGTCGACTTTGTCCAACCCGAGGGTCAAATCTCGGTAGAGGCATTGAGAGTAGAGATTTTAATACTACCTCCATAAAATAAATAATAACGATTCAAATTGGTCATCTCTGATTGGTCTGATCTGGTTTAGGATTATCCTCAATATTCTAAATAACCTCAACTTCAATATTTCAAAATAAAAACTGAACCCAATTTTAATTCAATGCACAGTTGTCTAAATATAGATGTCCAAGAAATTGGAACAAAATTTTTCGAATAAAAAAATAAATTTCAATTATTCCTTTCTTTTTTGGAAGACTTGAAAATAATTTATATTGCTTAAACTTCATTTTGAAAATTTTTAAATTTATCAGTTAATAATTTATTGCGAAGTTTTTCCACATTCATTTTTACAGGATGCTTTATTTGATGTACTTCTACAACCTTACATGCTTCAAGTTAAAAATAGAAACCACTAACGTCTGTATTAGTAGCTTGAGTTATTGTATGAGATAAGTTCGTGTTATAATCATTTACAGAATCTGTATCTTTTTCCCAAATATATAACAAAAAACAAATTTTATTTTGGATTTTAAGAGCCCTTAGGAGAACTTTAGGTCTTGATAATATACAATTTCTGTAGATCAGAGTTTTATAATTATTTAGTAGATGATGTTATTTCTTACAAGCTCAGAAAATAAACCCCAATTACTTAAATATTAAGACGCATTGATGAAATAAAATTCACTTAAATAAACTTGTCGAGTTCCTGTTGTATAAAAATGAACTTCTATGATATTGAAATTTCGAAAACGCATGCAAAATTTGAAGTCTTCAATCATTTGTCGAACCATAAATCCCTCCATTTGAGATATATTCGAGATAATATACTTTTTTCTAATAATTAAGAATGCTCTCAGCAAAATTTATTCATTATTTTTCTCCAAACATGTTTCCTCAAATCTTATAATTTTGATTTGTTTAACAAATTCCCATACAAATATTTAGCAAACTTGTAAGTCAGGAGAAAACTTCGTTGATGGTGATCTTTCCAGTAAACAAAGAGAATCTAGATATCAGAATTTATCTTCTATTTTGTTGTTGATTTTCTACATTTAAATTAGTTATGTCAGTGACTTGCCTGTCTAGATTAGAATTTCATACATGTATGCATTTTTCATTGGTTTAGAGGTTTATTATTCAAAAACAGACAACGATTACTGACTTCAATTTCGTCCATCTTGTTGTTTGTTAGAATCAACTGAAGGACGTGTAATCGAAAAACAAAATTTATTTGAGTTGTTTATTTTTTAGGAACGTAAAAATGTATATTAAAGTATATATAAGATTCCTTAATGCTATGGGTTTTGCAATATAGTATGCTGAATAAATTCTTCAACTACTGAAGTTGTTCTCAGCTTTTAATTAAATGTATTTCCAAAAATAAAAAGGTATTTTTGAAAAAATGATTTCTACAGGAATTCCACCTCTATATCAGTAATTATCTGCTTCGAGGATCGATCCTTGGGTAAGATTGATTCAGCATTTCAGCTTTTCTGTGGGTTGATAAAACTGTGTAGCAAGCATGCTTAGGAATTAAACACTGGGATTTTGCGTTAGGTGACCACCTAAGCTGAATATATTCTTCACATCCCCAGGACCCAAGATCAAGAAAAAAATTATGAGCCTGTAGGCCTTGGTCCTAGAATGTCTGTCATGCCATTGAGTTTAGTTGTTTAACAATAATTTTGTATACATTGTATACAAAATTTAGTTTAATAATATACCTGGAGATTTTCTGTTTTAAACTAAGCTATCTTCTATGATTATATACTAATCGATTTTGTCTTATTAAGATATATTTGCTCTTTCTTTAAAAATTTGCCCTTTTGAAATACTATTTTCTTATTTTGTTATTCCGTCGGGCTCTATTTCTTCAATAAATTACCATAATAACTTTTAGTGTGATTTCAAAGCTATTCTATTCCTTTACATTGCTATTAGATTTTGAGTTCCATATTTCAGACGCTGAACTCGATGGAATTAACAAGTAAGTTGAAATGAATTAAAAATATAATTAGTTTCATTAACATTTTATAATATTATTTTTCAGAAGCAAAGCTTCATATTATTGTAAATATCTTGCATATAGTATATCATCACTCAAAGAAACATCAATTTTTCGTATAGAGTATCATATTAAATACAGAGTATTAACTATATTGTATTCCAAAATACAAAATTTTTAATAATTCGTTTAACATTGGATACTAAATTGGAATTAAAATTGAGTGAATGGGTCTCACTCTAAAGCAATGGTAATCGTTTCATCGGAATGAAAAATCTCATATTCAGGCGTATTCAACAATAGGTAATGTATATTGTGTTTCTGTTCTCTGCATGTATATCTCTCATTATGCGAAATTGGAAATTTTCCCGATTTCCACCTTTGCTTCAATCTAGGAAAAAGTACTTCTGAAAACCAATTGCGCTGATGGTAAAATTCATTTAACAGCTTTTATTTGTCAATTTATTACTTTAAAGTAAAAAAAAATTCTTCGATAATATATTATTTATCTGCATTTGTGAAAAGACGCAAAAAGAACTAACACTTTTTTGGAATAAAAAATTTCAGCCTGAAATTTTATGCCCTGCTCTGTGCCGAAAGAAAATGTAAAAAGTAACATAAATCTAATTATGTGTTGCCACAGACGTATTATCTTCGTTCTTCGAAAGAAAGCATAATGAATAGGGCATTTTGAATTAATGCCTCGTATTTCAGCTGTTTTTATTACGCTATTGATAGAAGAAAATTGTCATCGAAAAAAAGAAACATTTCTCACAAGTTATATTATTTTTTTCCCTCATAAATTAATCGGCATTCCTGAAGTTTATTAGAATTTATACAGAAACTGAAAATAAAAAAATAAACTCATTAATTTTAGTGGCGACGTCTTAAATTTCTCCTAAGCCTACTGAAAAGTAAATAATGGCTGATTTCTTACAATATTAGGTCCCGCATGCAGAATAAAACTATGAAACGAAGACTCTGAAGTAATAAAACGTGAAAAGATAACCGCAGGATAACTTGGAAGAAAAAAATTCCACAGCAAACGATAATTAAATAGAAAAAAAATTGAATTAAAAGAAAACGATTTGTAGTGGGCGATTTTATATCTGACTTGTTGGATTCCATTCATTAATTTATTTTCCGAGTTATAATCTGACCTTTCGTCAGTAACTTACAGAATCTAAGGGGGTGGGGGAAATACCTCCAAGCAGGTGCCAGCATGGAGGCAAGAATCCGAACAAGGAGGTGTTAAATAATTTATAAATAATGAAATAAATGTTCCACTATTAGGTGACACTTTTCGTCTGAAATAACTGCTTGATGATAACAGGGTAAAAGAATATCTCATAACTCATAGACGAAGTAGTCGGTGGGTTTGACTGAAATACAAGATGCCTGACTACGCGTAATTCTTTTTAATTAGAGAGTTGGATGTCAGAAAACAATTACGTGAGGAGTATTAAATTACACCCTAATTATTAAAAAGAAAATTATCAAGGGAATTTTCCTTGCCAATTAATTGAAATTTTGTCGTACCATTACTTCATCAAATCAAATTTGATTGCTAATACGGAAATTTTCATTATAAAATTAGGATTGAAAGAATAATAAAATTAATTAAATGTTGGTGTAAGAAAGGCATTAGAGTCTTAAAATTTAAAAGAAATTGTTTACAAGATATTCCATTTAGATACTTGCAGATGACGTCATCATATCCTCGTGGATGATATTGTATACTTACTTTCTAGATGGAAATTGAAAATAAATATGAGTAACGCGATTTATCTTGTGAAATGTACTCTGTAATTGTTGATGAATTAATATTAATTGCTTGCATTTTGAAATAAAGAGAAAAAGAAATTAGAAATCCACATGAATATAGACTTATAATAAAAAAATATGTCTATTCATGCATTCAATTTTCGTGGGTTTTAAAAGATTTGTTGGAATTTATAAAAACACATAAACAACCACCACAATTTCCGTCCTCAGTTGTCTTCTTCTCGAAGTAAAAGTATCTAATTATTAGAATTCGAAATTAATAATCAAATACTTTCACTTTGAGGAGAAGAAGAAGACAACTAGGATGAAAAACGTGGCAGTATTTACATGTTTTTTGTAAGTTCCAGCAGACCTTTTGAGACCCATAAAAATTTAATGCCTAACTAGAAATATTCTATACTCTTGTGCAATTTTAATTTCATTTTCTCTTCATTTCAGAGTGCACAAGCGATTAATATTAATTCATTGAGGAATATTGCGTTCATTTCACAAGATGAGTTATAACTCGTGTTTATTTCAATTTCCCACTAGAAAGTAAGCAGACCATTTTGTCCGAGAGGATCCAATGACATCTTAAGCAAGTACCTAATTAAAGAAATTTTAAAAAATTTTAATCCTCCTTGACGATTTAAACCAGTTATACAGTGGTTTTCTTTTTCTTATTTTGCTTTTTCTTCTGTTCTACTGTCAACATGTTAATGGCTTGAATAATGGAAAACGACTTCTCAAACACGATGTTTTGGTCTTTATATAAGAAATCGTTTTATTAACAAAATGAACACCGTCAATATTCTCAGATGACAATATTCTCATTCGATGGTGAACTTCGCCTAGTTTGCTGCCGCGGGAAGAATGTGATTTGAAGGCAGGCAGCAAATTCGTCGACAAGTCAGATTAACGACACCGTGTCAGTACGACGTCTTAATTAATTATGTGTGACGTAGTTGGAACGTCATTTGAGGTCATGTATATTTTAAGCCAATGAGAATTGTAATGAGGTAACGTAATCATGATCTCAACTGGAACGAAAGAAACAATCACTTTGTGGTCAATAAATTATCAGAAAATATTATAATTACTGGAATGATTTCGTTGTCTTAAAAAAAATAAGCTTTTCAACTCTTTAGGTGTACACTTATTTTAAAAATGTGTTTTCAATTAGAAAATATTAATAAATTCTTTGGGCATATAAAACCAATTAGCTTTTCTGAATTGATTCATATATGTCACATATTATAATTATATACATGTATATGATAATGTGATGTAAGTAAGTAATTAGCATTACAAAATGATTTAAGCAAATAAATTCTGGAAATACATTAGATTCTAATGTATCAAATAAACCCAAAAAATTTGTAGATGTTTCTTCCAAAATATTTAGATTTAACGAGAAATAAAACGATTAAATTTGATTTTGAATATAAATAAAATTGTTCAAATTATTTTCGAGTATCATTGTATTAAATTAAGGGTTATTTGTTTTGAAATCAGAAACCGAACTTATTATTTAAATGTAGTTAAAAATTTTAGAGAACATTTACAATTGAAAATACAGTTATGAAAAGTAAACATTAAATTCTAGTGTAATCTTTATACAGAATATCAAAATAGGACATATTCCAAAAAATGTACTTAGTCGTAAAAAGTTTAAAAGTAATTTAGTTTACATATTTGTAATTTATTCTCTACATTGTAATTTATAAAACATTTAATTTAGAAAGCTTGTTTTATTTACTAAATTGGTGATATAATATAAATATACGAAAAATTTATTTCAAATTATACATAAAATTTATGTATTAAAGAATTATGTTATTAAATATATAATATAAGAATCATAAAAAATCAATATGATTTATCAATTCAATCATTTTACAAATTTATCAATTGTTTATTATATATACATGTATATTTAAGTTTAACAGAGCATCTATAAAACTTCTATATAAATTTACCGCTTCTAAATTATATTAATTTTAAAACTGAATTTATGAATAACTGATACTAAAATATTAACATTCGTTTCAGTTTGCAAGAGCTTTTCTAATTATTAATTTCATAGATAATAAAATGCATATTAAATATATTGCGTACTTATTTATACAATTCATTTTGTATTTTCAGAAATAAAGATTTATAGATTTAAATAAATATTAATTATAATAAAAAACTAATGTGATCTAAACTATTGTTGGTTTAAATTATTGGCCCTTTTATTATATAAAAAAGGAGTTTTCATAATAAAATCCAAAATAATTTTCAGAATTATAATAGATGTAATGCTATTGTAGTTTATATTGTGTTAGTAAAATGTACAAGTTTATATTGGTTACTTGATAAGAAAATTCTATATTTGAATATATAACTATGTATTCAATAACTGTGTATATTTCAATAATAAATCTTCTCATTAACACATCAATAGAAAAAAGTTACTTAGACTATATCTTACTAGATTTAAATTAATCTAGTCATAGCATAGCTATGTAATTTTTCACATCGCATCTAATAATCAAAAAATGTCTGTAAATAGAAATTTTCAGATTATTAATTAAAATGAGTGAAATGGCTAGGATAAATCCCCATTTCAGGGGTAATCCACAAAATGACGAAAAAATTGAGCAAATCAATACGAAAATGCATTTGAAGAGTTGGTACACATAATAAATAACGTAAACATACTTATTACTTGAAGATTAATAAAATTTATTCATTTCCTACAAATTTATATACTTATTTATTTCAAAAATCCACACAAAAAAGTTTCGTATTTTTTTATTTTATTATTTTTGTATTGACTTTATTTAAGAATTAAGATACTGGGAATTCGAGGATTATCCATGAGAGTTTACTCTGTAATTTTAACTACACACAAAAATATCGGAAATAGATGAAGATAAGAATATCAGAAATGTATTTGTTACAGTTATTTATAAATACATTTGTTATATTTATTTATTTGTAAATATTGTATGTAAATTTGAAAATAGTAAATTAGCTATGAATGTGTAAATATTCAAATATGCAACTGAACATTTAATACACAAGATAGGAAACATAAATGTTTTATTACTATGAAATAATAAAATTATTCACGTCTGACAAATTCATAGATTTACTGTTTAGAAAATCTCTCAAGCTACATCATACTGTAGCAAGAAATAATTTTTATATACTGCACTGAGGTGTTGTTAATGATTTACTTAAGATTTTAAAGGAAGTTGTGGCGTAATAACACACATACTTCGGTTGCGAACTATTTTCTTGCCTCTGGGTGTGTAAGGCATTCAACAATTGCCGAATGATTTCATCATATTTGATGTTTCCCTTTTTGCTAGAAACTTTTTTTAGATTAGGAAATGAAAAAATTCTGAAAGGAAAGAAAATAAGCATAACACTTTGCAGAATCCCTCAAATAAGGATAACCATACAAAAAGTGCTTTGTTGAAAATTTCATTTAGGTGTATATCATTAAAATTATTATATTTGATATTATTTTCTTATGCATATCACAATTATGATATAAAATAAATTATTTTCGTGTAATTATATATATAATAATGAAAAAGCATTCAGATATATTTTATTTATTTACAACTTTAGATCTATAAATAAAGCCAAAGTACCAGTTAAAACTTTAATAAACTTTAACAAAGTTTAATAATTTAATCCAAATATACTCATAACTTTAGTATTTTGTTATCTAAAAATTGTATTTTTACTTATTTGATTTTGTTATCCAATAATTAAAAATACAATTACTACACATATTATTTGACGTTAAAAAAATCAAGAACATTATTAGACAAAAAAATATATTTAAAGTACCCTTTCAGATAATTAGGATTTATTTACTTATAACTGTTTCATTTTATATCTTATACTACTTTAAGTACGTCGAATGGATTTTCAGTTTTTCATGAAAAAAATAATACCTTAATTAACAGCAATTAAAAATTTCCCGAATAAAGTGTTCAACCCATAATACAACTAATAAAATGATCAATCTTTGTATGTATTAATTAATTAATTATTAACTATTAAATAATTGCAATGAAAGTTAATGTAATAAAATGATGTAAATTACGATACTAGTTACATTTTGAAAGTGCCCGGGAATTTTTTTCTACCCGGGCATAGCAGAGCCATCTGTCGGAAAATGAAAGATTTAAAATAAATTGCTACAGCTTAAAAACATGATATCTTAGTCTAAGTTAATTATTTATATTATATTCTATCTCATATATGCAAATATATTTTGTTTTACTCATACTTCTGGCATTTTTATTTTTTTCAGCATTCAATTATTTACTTCTGTATCATTACATACCCGATTTCATTGAAATCAAAAAATAACAAAATGGTTCTTACTATAAAAAATTTTTTTTCTATATTATGGTAATGTGAAGCACTGTATTACAATATTAAAAAACTGCTTAGAAAATTATAATTTTAATGATAAAAAAATGGTCTGTGCTAAAAAGAAATAACTATTAAAAATTAATAAAAAGTGCCTAAAAGGGAAAAAACATAAAAAGTTAATGAAGTACATAAACATATTTTCACACAGTGAAATGACTTCTATACTAATCAAAAATAAAGAATTTAAAACAGAATATTAAATCGATATATGTATGTAACTTCTGTTACTCATGGGTTTTTAATTTTTAAAGGCTCTAAAAAAATAGTTTCCTTATTATGTAAGAATCTTTGGTAAATAATCATAAATTTGAAATCAAAAGAAATTTTTTTTAATTTTAATATTTTTTAGAAGGATACGACAATTAAGGTTTTATTTAAGTGAAAAATTCTGATAAAGAAGATAATCATTTTAATCTCTAGCAACTGTTTCTTGAAGTATTCGGTTTTATAAATATTCAGAATATCGATTTTATTTATAAGAAATGAGTATCGTAATCATACAAATTTAAAATCTTTATTGAGATTATAATTGTTTTTATTGCTTTTTTAAACTTGTTTTATTTTCTGTCATTAAAATATTTGAACACAGGGTTTCAATGTTTCTTTAGTTAAGAATCATTCCCCATTGTATTTAGTTTTCACTGAAAATCAATGTGGACAATTCTAATTAACAATTCAAAACGATTGCCAATGCAAAAAGAATAGCTCGTGAAAATCAAACTACAGATGGTTTGAAGTTCGATGTCTTTGTAAATGACAATAACATAAAAAAAATTATAAAACGCAATAAAAATTTTACCCAAAAAAAATTTCTATTTCAGAACAAACCGCATAGAATTTGATGTAGTGTCACGATTGCAAATGGGTATTTTCCAGGGATTTTATGAATGGTCCCATTCAGAAGACAATACGGCAACATAATAGGACCGACTATAACTATAGTGCTGATCAACATAGTCAAAAGGAAAAAAAAATAGAGAAGAAACTGCTCTTGAATTCCATTGTGGTGATATTACTCACAAGAATCTCTCCTTCATTTTAATAGATTAAATTTTAGCGTCACGCTAGGAAGTGACATCATCTAACGCGTGAATCGTAAGACAGCGTCGTGAGCAACACGCGTTGTTCTTTATTCGCGCCGCTCGGACTCGTCTCACTTCCACTTCGTGATCAGACTAGAAGCAATACTCAGCGTGATTCGTTGTTTATTTAACTTATCCAGCGACTTCCGTAAGAAAATACCTTGTAAAATAAGACTGACTGTTACCACGAGTGCGGTTACGGGTATAAAAAGAAGTCGTTTAAGCGGCACATCAAAAAGCTTTGAGCTTGGGTTAGTGTAACTATTGTTCTAACGACACAAGGAACCATTGTTGTCGACACAAGCGTGAAAGTTGGGTGGAGCGTGGAATATCAAATTTTGAATCACATTAGGACAGAGATCGCTTCTGGGAATTATTTATAACTCGTTTCCAGTAGTGGGTTTAAAGTAAAAAAATAGCGTTAAAATGCATCCTATTTTCCATGAATATACGGCAGTACGATTACATAATAATCCAAGAATTTTCTCAATAACGTTCAAACAGGAAATTCTCAAGTGATCCAATTGAATAGTCAGTGTACTACAAAGAAAAAATGATATAAATCCCTTATATAAAATGTGTGGCAATGACGATAGTGATAATATTTCTATAAGTCCACATTCTTAAATAAAATGCTAAAAAGGGCAGATGCTTGCTAATTGTGATTTTATAATTCCTGTAATAAGCGATTAAGCTGACATTATAGTTAAAAACTCATATTAGGATTTAAAGAAACCCAAAATTATGCTGATGTTTTTCTGAATTTTGTTCCAGAATGTCAACAGTTATTCATTAGGCAGCTCTATATCAGCTATAAAATAGCTGGGTTCCTGATTATCCATTAGCAGATTACCCGTTCTTCAATGAAAACGAGAATCGTAAAATTATGAAGATGACTGTTTCAGGATTATTCTAATTTCTGGTTTTCATATTCAGTGGGTAGGAACTTTAATTAGCTTAGATAAACGAGAGTTTTTTTGTACACAGAAAAGCAACCTGAGACAAATATGAAAATTATTCTAACAATCCATTATATGACTAATCCAACCAGTAATCTATTCGATCGAGTGGAGGGAAAGTCCAAAGCAAATAACTGGTTTGGAAACTCATCACCCAAATGAGTACCATTGTTGCTAGTAAATCGATATTTCTTAAAAATAGATAAATGTGTTTGAAAATTAAATATATGTTGTTAATGTTACTTGTGTGACACTTGGAAAAGCCAAGCTCACTATGCCTTGGCTATACGAATTTAAATCAATAGGGAGCGTTTTCCGTTTTAATCATAGCACCACGATAGTAAAAGTACGTCTTTGCTCTTTTTTTAAAATTCTCCGATAGATGGCACCACCAGAGGATCCACTCTCTCAATCTTAACATTGATCTAAAGGGGGAGGAAATTTTCTCCAGACCATTGCACCCATGGTAACTGCTCAATGACGGACCACATGACTTTCGCGATTCCACAGATTTAACGAGTACGTATATCGCAGATATTCGGTCGGTCTATAGAGGCACTGGGAATCGAACCCTGTTATTCTGGGTTTAAGGCCAATACCCTAACCACTAGGCTACATATATATAGGTATAGTGAAAGACTTGACCTCATTGCTTTGTTTTGGTATGAAATATTGGATATTTGAATAGCAGTCTTAATTTCTTCATTGCAATATAAATAAATACATAAATGCTATATGATACCTCTAATATTATAAATCCTCTAACACAATGAGCAGATTTGATATCTATGGAAATGAATCTTATTTCTCAAGATTTAATTCATTATTCATAACTTGAATCCAAAGATTTATGCATTTATTCATATTTTTTTGTTGTGTGGGGTAAAATTAATGATAATTCCACAATTTATTTTTTATATTTATTTATTTATATATTTTTGATTTATTTTAATTGCCTTTTTGTATGGCTATGTTCTTCAATTCATATCCAGAACACACAAGCATCTTTCCTGTTTTCCGTCATCTGAACAAAATACGAATCATTATTTGCCTTTTGTTATTTCTGTAACCCTTGTACCACTAATCTTTGTTTGAACTCACTTATACAGGCGCATTTTTTTAATCATAAGGTGCCCTGAATGATGGTAAGAAGCGATTATACTGGCTTTTCATAATATAATCACGAAATTCATGATATTATCAAATGGATAAAATACTAAAACATGCCATATATTCACGCTATTGTCTTCAAGAATTCTAAAAGTTAAATAGGAAAATGATTGCAAACAAATGTTTCACTGTTTGCTTCACCAATTATTGGTCAAAATCTGCAGTAAAAGCAAGGTGAGAATGCAATTTTTATTACCCCAGCATACACCTTAAAGATAGAAATGGTCATCTAAAAATAATCTTGCGTATCAAATTGCTTACAAATAGGGGTAACCACCTAATGACTTCTCGCCGTAAACTGAAAAAGTAACAATAATATGATGTATGGGATGAATTTAAACAGAAAGATTTTATAGACATTGTGGCTATCAATTCAAAAGATATAAGAAAGTAAGAAATCTCTAGTCAAATGGCGGGAGAAAAATAACTTTGGTTTAGAATGTGAAATTCCAGAAAGACAACCTGAAAAAACATTTCTTGTCAACGAATGCATTAAAAAACACATACTAAATGGGTTTGATACAGGATCAGACTCATTGACAAGTATCAAACTCATTTCTTTTAAATCTCTCACGATGCAATTAATTTTTTAAATGTCCAAGAATATAGTCTCTTTTTACACATATTCATTATTTGTAATTTCTTTCTTGTTTAATTTAATCAAGTCTTTTTTGATTTATTCATTTATTTAACGTATTAAACTCGAAGCATTTATTGAGTGATTGTTGGCAGAATTGATGAATTTTCTTTTACAGATATCATATACCATTCTGTTACATGTGTTTTTAAAAATAAAACCACAGAAAAATAGTGAATATTCCATGAGAAACATGTTTTGTTGTCCATGTTATTTCAGGATAGTTGTTAGATCGAGTTTGTAACAGAGTACCTTTTATAAAAAAAGTAACTATCTACTTGTGGATTAATTCTTAGATTCAATATTGGTCACTACCTTATTTATATTGAGACATAAATATTATAATATTAGCAAATAAATATACTATAATAAATAATAATTATAACAATATGTTAATAATGTTTGTTTAAGGATATTTACAATTTGAAGAATTAATTAATACAACACAATTTATATACACGCTTTTTTCTAACTGAAATAAGAAAAACTTTAAAAAATTTTAAGTCAAAAAACACATTTTTTGAAGTAAAATGCAGTAAAAAATATTTTAAATTATTGATACTAAAATAACAGTATAATGAAATTAGGACAAATAATTCACTTACGAAATATATTATAAATATGATCTTGAACCTAATTACTTGTTTCAAAAGATATTGGAAGCCCGAAATAAATGCAGAGTTTAAATATCTCCATAAGTTTTAATTCATGAGAAAAAAATCAAAATTTTTAATTTGTTTGTCGAATGAATAAATATAGTAACAATTTGTCTATCAATTGGAAATTGAAGAGAAAAAAAATTTGGAAAAGTTATTAATTTTTATAATCATTATCAAATATATCGCTTAAGAATATTTATTCGACTAACTTAAATGGCACAACAAATTATATGATTCAACATCGCGTGAACTACTGCGGTTTGTTATTATTATTTTAATTTTTATTGTGAAGTACACTGTACACAAACTTGAATGATCAGCAGTGAAGAATATTTCAAATTTCCTGTTAAATTACGAAATGGAGTCTGTCAGTTTCTGTGCATTGTATCAGTCAATGTTAACTTAGTCTTCTGAAAGATAAAATTAAATAAATAAGTTTTTATTTCTGGTACTTTTTTTTTTTGGTAATATTAATAATTTTATTGATTTAAAAAGGATTTCTTCTAATGTTGTAACAGTAACATTTCAGTCTTTTTAAAAAGAAAAATGGGGCTTTTTTTATTTTTTTGCTCGTCATTTCTGATAATATTTAAAATTCGTGCAAATATTCTCCAAAATTATTTGAAAGAAATCTGAAAAATATCAGTTTTATATTCATTTTTCAAAAATAAATTAATGAGTAAACATCAAATAAAATCCCAAAATTTTCATTTATATTCATTCATTTGTCTCATAGCTTGTATTTTAAATCAAAAAACAATTTGAAAAATAAATTTGTGGGGAATAGCTTAACTTTTCTCTCTCATCTTTCTATCGTTCAGAAATTAAATAAATCTTATTAAAAGCTTATGAAGTCTTTTCAGTTTATGAAGCAACAGTCAATACCATTTATATGAAAAGCAATAATTTATTTGTCAATCAACGAAGACTTTTTAACATAATAATTAACAAGAATTTGAAGAGTATTCCGAAACATACATAGCAAAACTCGAAGTGGGAGTTGAACCCACACGCTGTGGAAGCAAACATCAGTGAGTCTATATATATATATATATATATATATATATATATATATATATATATATATATATATATATATATATATATATATATATATATATATATATGGCTGATTAGTTAGCATTTTCGACTTCTGAACTGTGGGGTCCCGGGTTCGAATCCCGGTTCGGGCATGGATGTTACTTTCTTTCTCTGTTCTCTTCTGTGTTTTCTGTCCTTTCTTCAGTGATTGATGTATGAATGTGTGTGGCCCATCCTATATAAACGGGTTTGTGGTGGTATGGCGCGGGCAACGCTTCTCGCCTCCGTGACTTGGTTCACAGGTGCACGCTAGGTAACGACAAATGAGTAGTAGTTTCTGACCTTGTTGTGGCATAGGGTTTGTAACCCAAGTGCCCGCCGCTGGAAGAAAAAAATAATATACATACATACATATATATATATATATATATATATATATATATATATATATATATATATATATATATATATATATATATACTTACAAATTTTTTAATTTTCTGCATTAATATTTTTATTAAAAATAGGATAATATGTTTATTAAAAATATTTTTTCATAAAGAAAAATATAATTCTTCTTGGGAAAAATTTCAAATATCCAGCATTTGTAACCTTATTACATATTATCGATCTTATTCAAAGATGAAAACAGCCTGTTGCGCTGACAATGGCAGGCATGGCCGAACAAGTGGACCAGCGCACCATACGCGCGACGGTTGTATGGTGGGGAATAGGCGGGACAGGCAGCCCAGCAAAAATTCCTCCACTTCGAAGTCCGCAGCACTATAAAAATCCCCCGTCATTTGAGAGATAGATAACAACACCCCTCTCGTATTTATTATATTTTTTTCTTTCCATTCGCATGGCACAGTAGAGCGGATTGGGGATAAAGTAATATCTGAATCTCCCTACCCCCTTACCCCAGCGCAAGAATGACAAAGAAAGAAAAGGAAGTGGCGGCGGTGAATAGTTTCCCACGGTTTTCCAGAGTGTGTCACTGCTCGGTCTCATCCACCCCTTCTCCCTCCACTGAGGGAGGGTGGGGAGAAGAAAGAAAAAAAGAGATGTGTAGGCACGCGCTTGGCAACGCGTCTCCAATTAATGCAGTTTCCGTTCACCTTTCCCACGGCTTCCAAGATGCGTTTTTCCCCCCATCGCCATTCAATTCTCATTCCTGTACTCCCCCCTTCCTTACTCGTGCAGGGTCTTTACCTTCGTTGCCCCCTTCCCCACCATCCAAACCTCTTTTAGCAGACGATCATGAGGACGGGTGGAAAAAAACAAGTGAGAAGAAAAGCTATTACCTTCGTATATTCGAATTTACTTGTTGATGAAAACGATTTTAAATCTGCTTGCGCTGTTGGCTATTACTCGTGTTTCTATTTCGCTATTTTCCTATTTCACAAAATTTAATCGTTTCGAACATTTAAAAAATTAGAAGACAACCCGTTGAAAATTCTGTCAGATTAATGTGTTTTAATGGGAATTCCATTTCCATTAAATGTTAGTTTCTTTATATGAATTCAGGAAATAGCTTTTCATCTGCAGTTACTGACTAATCAAGAACAATAAAAGTTCTTTCAATATTTCTGCACTTTTTCTCGATTTAAAAATTTAACATTGATTTTTAATACAAATTTTTATTTATCGTTTACAAAAATTAAAATTATAATATTTGAATAAATCAGTGATGTAATTTTATAAGAAGTATTTTTAAATAGTGTTTATATTCCTTACAAGAAATAAAAGTAAAAAATTATAGACCTGCAAAAGCATTATGAGAAGAATAACGTTTAAGTTTAATATTTTTATATTATCTGTTAATATGCATTTTTTCTTTGTAGCATTAAATGAAATCTCTTTCATTAAGCCTCTTATAAAATGTTAGTTATTATGTTTGCAAGAAAAATTTTATATAACAATATAAATGAAATAATAATAAATAATCTATTGAATTTAAACAACCTGTTTACTCCTTTGAGTTTTTAATGTGTGTGTGTACTGTGATTATTAATATTAAAATATCTGAGCAAAAATATTGGAGAATATTCTCAAATAATGGTTCACAAATCCCAATTAATCTGAATTTTAATTTTAAATTTTTTCCACATATAACTGATGTATCAAATAATTGTGATTATGTTGATAACTTTACATCAATATATGCGATTTGATTTGGATTCCGTCTGTATGCAGATAGTTCACCACAAACATGATTAATTAAATAGAATTTCGTATTTTAATTTGGTTTCAATCAATAACGGCACAGACCAAGTTTTCCGCGGTGTATATCTATGTCTATCAAGTAATGTAAAATGTCTATCACTTTTTTTAATAATCATTTTATAATACTTAAGAACATTATTTTTACTCCATGCTTCTGGCAGCTAAATATTGTTTAATAATTCAAAGATGTTATAAAGTCCTTTTAGTTTTCTTCAACTATAAGGTTTGTTATAAATATGTCTTGTATATAATTTGCAAGGAAGAGAAAGAAAGGGTGATGAGTATATATTAATTTTTATTCTTAAACTTTGTGTGTGTGATGTAAAGCAGCAATATTCTCTCCTAAATGAGTAATTTTACCAAGAAATCATGATTAGCTTTATTAAACAAATCACTGATAATTCCCTGTTGGTTTAAAATTCCGATGCAGTTCATTTGAATCATTAACAAAAAATTGGCATTAAATAAGATTGTGAATGTTTCTGTTATTTGGTATAACAAAATGTTGCAGGTCTATTACCATAAAGCAGGTCAGTTAACTGTAACATTTCAAGTTCTTCAACCAAATAGCAATCTGGTAATTAAATTTATTAGATTTATAAGTTATTTTTCATAGTTAAATGATGAAATAAAAAAGAAAGTAATTTCAGTAAAAATATCTGTTTTTTTTTTATTAATTATAACACAGAAAATTGATTTTCTGCAGTAAATATTTGCTCATGCTTCGTCATATATGTAGACAAAAATCACTTAGTAATAATCTAATTTTTAAAAAAATTGAACAAGATTAATTAGCAACGAAATGTGAATTTAATAAAAAATTTATTTCTTAAATGTCACTTTAGTAACGTGATTCTTTTTTAAAACAATATTCCAATTTATTTTTTTTAATTTATCATTTATTTTTCCCGTAAATGCTGTTAAACAAAATCACTACCTGTCAACCGCACAAGTAAAAACGCGCGTCTCCCTCCGCATTTTTATTTCGCGGGAGGTGGGGGAACAGACGAGGGGAGCATAGCAGCACTCTCCACCTTTCACTGGCTTCATTTTCATTCAACTCCTCTCATTTTTATTCCCCCCCCCCCACACACCATCCTTCTTCCAATTGAGAGCTTTTGCAGAATTTTTTGCTCTGTTCCCACGACATCGCCTAGGAAAGGTTTCGAACTTACCTCCCTTCCCTCCACTGAGCTCCCTTTGAATAATAGTCGAGATCCCCCCCCCCTCCACCATTAACGTAAAAGTTTCCTTTTCCCTACTACCCAGCCCACCTGTATGACTTTTTTCTTCCATTCCCCTATCCCCCGTTTCTCCACGCATCGATAAATTTCTGTTGTGCTTGCTTTTTATCTTTCTTTTTTTCAGACTAGGGAAAATCCATTTCCTCTTTCCCGAACGTAGGGAAAAACTAGTTTCTCAGCGACACGCTTCTCGCGCTATTTGGCGCGTGGTACTTGTTTCCGTTCTCTTTTTTTGTAATTACTCAGTTAAAAAAAGCAATTTATACTACTAACCGAGGTACTTTGGTTTAAAAATCCAGAAATATTTAAGATTGTTTAAATTTTTTTATTAATTAAAGATGTAACAGCAAACGAATCGAATTATATATAATTTACATTTCAAGGAATATCTATATAAAAATATAAACAAATAAATATAAAAAATACATAATATAATGAAAATTATTCTAATTTTTTACACTTATATGAATTAGATTATTAATATTATATTAATTAGATGTGTTATATTATATAATTTTAAAAAAGGAATAAATCATTATTACAAATTTGCTAAATTTAAATCTTGATTAAATTAAATTTTCTCTGTTGCAACATTAGAAAAAATTATGCTTGAATTAATACGATTATTAATCTTTTTTTTTTAAAAAAAAGATACAAAAAATTTAATGATTTAGTTAATTTAATGAATTGACTCAGTGCACAGAAAATAGAAGCCATATACAAATTCTGCAATGTATGTGAAACTATTGATAAAATAAAATGATGGCAGAAAATAAAAATAAGTATATTAAATATATTCCAACAGCAAAACAATACCAATTTATATGTTTATTACCAATTATAAATATTATTCGTAGAAAATAAAAATGATCAAATTAGCCTCAAATAAAATAAAGTTATTTAAACATTTCAGCCACAAAAAATTCAATTGGGAAATATTTTTAAAGGATATTTTGATATGGATATGTGGGAGATATAATTAAAATGTGTGAAAATAAGAAGTTTTTATTAGAGATATTGTTGATAATTAAAACTGATAGCTTGTGATAATTAAAATTACAGTTTTATCAGAAATATGTAGTTTTTTATATATTAGAGTAATATTTTTACTACGGTATTCATGGCTGCAATGTCTTATTTTATTTATATCCATGAAAAAACCCTTTCAGTAGTTTAAAGTGAAACATTTTTAATGACAAATATTCCTTAAATCTGTAAAGCAAAAAAGTATAAATTTCTAAATTCATCATTCAGATTAAACTTTATTTACTTATAATTGCCCTTTAATGTGAAATTTAATTCTACTCATGAAAAAACCAAATGTTTGCAACGCAATTAAATAAAACGATTGCACCATGTTTTCCCTATAGCCACGATATTCCGTAAGATTTATCCCTATTGGACTGAAATGAGGGAATAATTTCTAACACCGGGTATGCACAAAGTCCTAACTACCCCCTTCCTATCCTCCCCATCATATACGTTGGTTGGAGGGGGGTAAATAAGTGGGGCGCGTGGGCAACAAGAGGGGGGAAATCCTCAGTTGTTTACACTGTGAGCCCGCTGTTTAGTTCCTTCCTTCAGAAACGGGGCGGAGTTTTCCCACACTCGTACGCATGCGCTCAGCGATAAAAAAAATTCGCCACGTGCTACTACTATGGGCATATGTCGCGATTTCGACTCGAGCAGTGTGTGGGGGAATGCAGTCAGTTTTAGGGGGGAAAGCAATTGATTGGAGATGCTGGAAGTAAGGTGAACTTGCAATAGATGAGGTTGCCAGATTTGGCAAAATATCGCATTCTATGTTTCTTAAAAGCATTTAACTTTTTTTTATCTAATGCTAAAAACGAAATATATATTTTTTTAATATAATAATTTATTAAACGTTGTTATACTTATTTCATGTTTGATTCATAAAAATAAATACCAATTTTAAGTCTTAACTTTTTTAATATTATTATTTTTACCATTTTAGAGTGTTTCAGAGATTTTTTTTTTAATATTTGAAAATATTATTTTTTCTCTTTCTCTGTATGCAATTCGTTTATTTAACTAAGTTTCTATTACTGCAAAGTGCCATAGCATTTTTTCCAGAGTATATTGGTATGACATTTTCTCATAAATCTTGTAATATCCTAAGGAATTCACTGTTAATGGCATTAAAAAACGAATTAATCAAAAATGATATATAATTTTTAAATATATATGAAGTAATATTTTTTACCTTTCAATGATATTACGCATGTTTATTTTCTAAAACAAAAACAATAGTTACATTTGAATTCAGTATTAATGAGAGATTTTTATGAGAATATTCTATTTAAGGATTTCTTCTTAACACGTGCTTGTATGAAGTGCAACATTTACACACTGGATTAAATCTTTTCATTGAACAGCTTTAATTCTACACATTGTGAAACGATACAAAGAAATGAATGGGCTGGTGCAAAAAGCATGAATGAAAGTCACGATTGTAAATTTGAAGTGTCTCTTTCAAAGTAGCTCGTAAACAATAACCATTCAATCTGCTTGAGTGATTAGTGAAGGAGCAACTTCCGGAGGCACTAAAATTAGCTCATTTTACCCTTTAGTTACTCAAACAATCAGAAGTGTCTGAGAAAACAAATGAAACTGTCATAAGTACTTAAAAAGCTTTTCATGGAAATATGATACATTATTTAAAAATAGCTAAAGCCTCCTTTATCAATTTCACCAATTTAAAAAACAAAAAGATTTTTTTCATGGAGATTAATTTACATTTTATTCCATTTTTCACGCGTATAGTTTATATTTAATGACTAGTGATTCTTTGTATGAAGTTTTAAATCTTAACCAATGACATTCACAAGACGTTGAATTTAATATGTATATGGAAAAATATTTATTTAAATATTATTTTATTTTTAAATATTGTTTTAAAATTGATGGTATATTTTTTGTCAATCTAAAAGCCCCTCTTATTTTAATAAAGATAGTTGATATGTAATAATATTAGCAGTTTCAAAGTAAATTCGATTTTAATTAGAATTTATTTTTTGAGTATAATAAAAGAAACCAACTCTATATGGATCATCAAAAGTTATAGTATTTTATTCAATGTTCAACAGAATGTTCTGAAGCATTTATGCATTCTTAAATCCAACACAATCTTAAATAATTAATGTATGAAAAACATATTTATCATGTAATTTTTTTCAAGAGCATCTAAACTGAAAAACAGCTAATTTGAAAATGTCTTGGCATAACTTGTTCAGTTTCAGAAATTTACTTCTCAATCAGTTATTTTCCTAATTATAATATGGCTTAAAATATTATTTGCATTATTGACTATAAGATAATTATTTTTATTTAAAGAACGTTTAGGTATACTAATAATAATTCTCGAGAAAATGTATTAAATGTGAGCATTGAGTTTACCATAAATAATTTTCAAATAAACGAATACTTATTTCATCTTTAAAGTGTTTCCAAAATAACAAAAAAAGACTGAAAATTAAAGCTTTTGTTTCTAAAATAAATAAATAAAAAATGACTTCTATTATTCATGAAGATTCATCCGAAATAACTTAGTTAAAAATTCAAAATAAATGAATGAAGCAATCCTCCAATTGACAGAAGAATAGCGATACATGAAAAAATCGCCAAGCAAACGTGCCATCAGTAGAAAGACGCCAAGAACTAAAAATGGCACACCTGTTCACGCGTCCGCTTGCTTATCGCCTCACGCACTGCAACCCTAGAAAAGAGCCACATGTCCGTCGCGAGCCAGAACATGAATACTGCCTTCCGATTGGTCGAGGAGCCTGGGATCGTACCGTGGGAAAGTGCGGCTTGACACGCTCTCAGGATCATGGCTGGCTGACCCTGTCTCGCAATAAAACTAACTACCCGACCCCAAGATTCCCACACTTCTGCTCAGACACGTGTTCAGATCAGTCGCTCGTTCCTTCACTCTCTGCTCTGGCATTGCGCTGATCGGTTGGTTGCCGAATCGTCTCTCTCCTCTGTTTGTTGTTTGATAAACCGAACTTGCAATCATGCCTTCTGAAAAAACAGTGACGAAATCTAGCGAAAATCGACGGGTAGGTGTCATTTGTGATTATTTGGTTTGATTTAACTTTATTAAATATTTTACTTTAATGGATAAAATTAACGAATTAGTTGAGAATTGTTTTTTTTTATAAACTTAAGATGGATTTTAACTTCTCTAATATTTTCTTTAATTGAAATGCACATTGTGTCAATTTTAAGTTATATCATCAGTTTACTTATGTTTTTGTTTCTTTATCTTTACAGAGTACCAAACCTATAATGGAGAAACGTCGTAGGGCTCGAATTAACAACAGCTTAACGGAGCTCAAAAATCTAATCTTGGATGCATTAAAAAAAGATGTAAGTATTTGCTTGTTTGTTATTAATATTTTTAATAATAAAGTTATTATAAATTTATAATCTAAATGAAAACAATTTGAATTTAAAGTTTGATAATTTAAATTTATCTATTTATAATTTATGGATTAATCTAAACGCTTATAATAATTATAGTGAATTAAGAATGTTCTAATGTAGTAATCTAAAAATATTATTTAATTATATTTGATAACTTATGGTTTTTGTTATCTATTTCAGAATGCTCGCCACTCTAAATTGGAGAAAGCTGATATTTTGGAGATGACAGTTAAACACCTGCAGAATCTCCAGATGCAGCAGATGAATCCAGACCCTGCTATGATGGCCAAATTCCGAGCTGGTTTTGCTGAATGTGCCAGTGAAGTCAACCGATTCATGGACCGAGTTGAGGGGGTTGACCACTCAATCCGTCAACGACTCATGAACCACCTTGCCAACTGCTTGACCGGCATGAACAATCCACCTCCCAGTCCTCTCCCACCAGTCCATGTTCAAGTGGGTGCACCATCCGACTCGGACGCCAACTCCACCAGACTTCTCGGCGGTGTCCAGCTTGTGCCTACCCGACTGCCCAGTGGTGACATCGCCTTCCTACTACCAGCTCAATTGTCCGTGTATGCACCTTCCACCGTGCCCATTAGTCCAGCCAGTTCAACATCTTCCGCATCATCTCCAATGTCCACGACATCCTCGCCAAGTCCCATTAACGTTCTTGGGTCATCTGGTATCTTAAGTCCAGCTTCCAGTGACAGATGCAGCCCAAGTCCATTGATGCACATGCACCACCATGAAATGCGCGTGCAAGTGCCTGCACACTGCCCCGTCATTGTTCCAGCCCTGAGCCACCATCAGAAAGTGGAATCCAAGTCTGTTTGGAGACCGTTCTAAATTGGACTAATTCCTTAGACTGTTTTATGTGTGTGATGCGAACTTTTCCCTTCATCTCCAGTGATTTCATAAACTGTAAATAATATCATCACATTTGTTCCATCATTACGAACACTAGAAATCTTAGACCACAGTCATAGTTCCAGTCCTAAGGACTATAGACTGCCTGGCGAGGACTTATCGCACAATGTATAAAATGTTGTATATAATTGTTAATATATTATAGAGCTTTATCTTGGTAGCCTGCATTAAAGGCTTGTCTGTGATACTTCGAATTCGAACCGGTGCTATGTTGATCATGTTTGTCACCAACATTGATACTCATATTTTAATATGCGAAATTTCCATCCATATTTTGACAGAAAATAAATGAAAAAATTATTTAAATTATTAAAAATTGTCTCTTTATTATTTTTTTCTATTCATTTCCTTTGCAGCCATCAGATGGATATTTTCAGCCTAGTTTGTCAACTATATTTAAATTTTAATGAAAATTCTGACAGTAATTATGCATGTATAAATATCTAAAAAACATTGTGTTAAAGTTTTTAATAAAAAATTATTCAGTTTGAAAAACAGGATAGTGTACCAAATATATTAAATATAATAATAAGTTACTAGGAGGTGCACATGATAATAATTTACATTTAACAATTTGATATGATGAGGATCAGAATAAATTTTATATTACTTCTAAAAATACTTCCATTTTAAAATTTTAACAAATTGATATGAATATTTAAAAGATAAATTTTAAGACTTGGAAAAATGCAGATGTTCAATCAATCAGATTGTTTTTATATTGATGCTTATAAGGTAAATTGAAAACTAAAAATTAATCTAAATTATTAATATTTAAACAATATTTACAATAACCTTGATAAAAAAAATTTACTTTTAAGTATAGGTCACATAAAGATAACTTTTTGAAAACTATTTGGTAGAAAACAAATTCACAATGGGACATTTTAAATAGCCATATATTTGTTATTCAAAAATAAGCATTGAATATGTGTTTAAAGATGCAAATTTCCCAATTATTTAAATCTTATTGTAATAAATTAAAAAAAAAATACTTGGTAGAAAATTTAAAAATTATTTTATCATAATACAATTTTATAGAGAAATTTTGATGATGTTAAAATTCTTTCCTATAAGAAAATTCAATTGATATTAAAAAATAACTTGCTATAAGCAATAATGAGTTTTACGAATAGTCAGTTACCAAAAGTTTATTCAAAAGAACAAATTTTTATATGATTTCAACAAGTTATAACCATACATGGATTTATCTATCCAACTACAGCTTTAATAAGTGTTTAGACAGAAGAATAAAACGTTAATTACTTGATTATAATTTATAGAACTACTTAAATAAAAATATATATTTTCCCTCTTAGGTTTCTAAATGCAGAATCCATTTATAATTACAACCACAATGGACAACAGCTAGGCGCCTTTTCTTGATTCATGCTGAGATTCGAAGCCAGAACATTTGTTTATTTATTTCTTTATTTTTATCTTATACTTACTACTATTAATTCGAAATTTACATGTGAAATTTAAGTAAGAGTAATTCGATTATGATGGTTGAGTATAAGAAGACCTAAGTAATCAAATATAGGAGGACTAAAATTTGCTACTTATTTTCAATCGCCTTAAAATTCAGATAAAATGTCTAAGAACCTGTGAACTTAAGTCTTTCCTGTATTATAAAAGTATTAATTTTTTTTTTCATTTATAAATTTTTTTATAAGATTTGAAGAATAATATACACCTGAATTTTTAAAATTAAACAAGTAAAATTTTTATTAAATAGGAGTTCATTATTCGAAAATACATATGCAGAGGTCGATATAAATTTATTCTTTCTCTCGTAGCCCTTTTTGCATAATCTAAGATAAGATTTTAAGGTAATGTTTTTATAAATCATTTTCACTTGATAAAATGGCAATATATTTTCGCGCGTTAGTTCGAATTTTCACGAAATTCTCAGATCACAGAAAATTCGTTCACTGCGATATTGCGTTTTTAGTTGAGATTTTATTTGCATGAGTATTTATATTTGTTTGGCATCCATTTTCAATCATGAGTACCAGTAACAAATCCTCATCTTCCCTCCAAAAAAAAAAAAAAAAAAGACTGTAAAAATAAAATTCTCCTTCGGAAAAAAAATAGTACTTTATTATATTATAATCGAATAATTTCTTTTAAATCAAATAAATCATGTATAGCAGCGACAGATCTCCACCCCCCCCCCAAAAAAAAATAAAAAATAGTAAAAATAAATTTCTCGTTTGGAAAAAAAAATAGCTCTTCATTATATTATAACCGAATAATTTATTTTAATCAATTAAATAATGTGTACCAGCAACAAATCTTCACTCCTCCCCCCCAAAAAAAGAAACAGTAGGAATAATAAAATTCTCCTTCGGAAAAAATGATAGCCCTTCGTTATATTATAATCCAATAATTTCTTTTAATTATGAAACATTTGAATTTTATAATTTCAATCTTTAGCATACATTTTTCAATTGGATTCAGTTTTATCAATTATCTGTGCTTGTCTTCTGAGTGAGACTAAGTAAGAAGTAGAAATGTGATATAATGTTATTATAATATTTTCTATTGAAATCTCGGCTTTTACTGGTGAGAATCGAACTTAGAAATTGATATTAAATTTCGACTGAAAAGATATATAAATCAAAACATGTGAGTCTTTTAACATACAAATTTGAAAGAATTCCCGGTTGCTTTTGATATCTTTCTCTACAGAAAAAAAAGAAGACTGGTTAGTTGGAAAAGATAGCCAAGAGGTTTCAAATAATTTAATAGATTTAAAATTGGTATCTGTAGTAAGGCATTTGAACAACACGTTCTTCCAGTTTCTGGGACTATATGTAAGATAGTAGGTCGTATTTGGGTTTTGCAAGGAACAAAACCTGGAAAACTCTTAAACCATAGGTTCCCAAAGTGGTCCAGGTTGACCCCTAGGAGTCCATAGGAGATCACACGGGGGTCCACAAAGACGTGAAATGAAAACAGGGGTTCACAAGTTGTAAGTGGGGGTCCACGAAATATTTTCTGGTTTTCATAATAAAGAACAAAAATTTTGGCTTGGATTTATCTATCAACATAGACAGGTAGGATCATTTATCAGGTAGCTACTCAAAAATATTCGAAACTCAGTTCAAACACAGAATTCAACAGAACAATAGATAATATATTACAAGTATTGTTTTAATAAATAGTAACAAAAAAAAGAAAATGTGCTACTTTTTTTCATCTTAACACCCCCAATTTAGGGTGAAATTTTTTACGAGTTTTGGGAATACAGTAGAAATGTAGCAGCAAGGGGTCTACCAAAAATAGTAAAACTTTGAAAGTGGTCCACGAGAAAAAAAGTTTGGGAACCCATGTCTTAAACCATATTCAATATGGAAATAAGAAGCAGCATCTACCTTTTTTTCTAATAGATTAAGATCGAATCTGGGGTCTTTCACTTAAAAGAGCTTGGTCCTATTTTCTGGACGAATTTGAGTTCTTCGATAGGCTATAATTATCTGCATTTTAAAGAACCGTAATGACACGAGCTAAATGAACTGGTTTATATTCAACCCTTGTGTTTGTGAGATGACTGTTTATTTAACCTGGTAAAAAAGTATGTTTATGAATGTTGTTCACAAAGCATCAAAGACTAAGTAATTACCTTGAGAACACAGAAGAACAATCAAACATAAGTTCATTCAGGAACTCAAAAAGTCACTATTTAACTATTTTGAAACTACTTTAATCGGATACGATATTTATGATGAAAAAAGCCATGATTCTTGTGGTTGTGTGTAACTAAATGACCTCATATTATCTGTTAAAAAGATAATATTTAAATTGTTGCCGTGAGCATTGTTTAGCAAACATAATAGTACAGATTACTTTTGTATGAATTTATATCATTAATAAAAATACTGAGAATGAAAAAAAGAGAGAAAAAAATTGTATTCCTGAGAAAAACACAGAAAAAAAAAGGTAGGATGGCCACGACATTCCGAATAAAATCTGTGCATTCCAGGAGAAAGCCAGATGCGGAGCGGGAATTCTCCCAGTGCTGCCCCCCCCGTCGAATTCCACTCTGTATACTTTAATTTCCGTCCCCCCCACCTCTATCCTTTTTCATTGCTACGTGGGGAGGGAGACGCTCACATACATACAGACTAGGGTCTGCGAAACCGTTCACCCTGATCAAAGCAGCTGCAAATCCGTGCGCGGCGGCAAGCACGCGAGCCTGCGTTCCCACGCCACGCGTGCCCCTGATTGACAGCTGCTGCGCCGACTCCTGGGGGGGGGAGGATGCCGATGGAAGAGGGGCGCAACAAGTGCCGGGAGAGCGAGCGTGGGAATCCGCGACAGACGACATGAAGACCTCTTTGTTTTCCTCCTTTTTTTGCCTGTGTACGCCAACCCCTCCCGCTTCTTTCGTATAATGTTTGTAGATGTGTGAGGCTGATACCAAATAATGTTTCTGTAGCACTACGTGCTCCATATTTGGTCACATGGCAAAATTTACTTCGATGAAATGTTTAAATGTAGATTAATGTACTGATGGAAGAATTTGAACTTAAGATTTATGGTATATGAATTTCAATAAAATCGTGTTTTTCCATGTTTATTAAAAATAAAAATTATAATTACAAACAAATTTTTGTTCTTTATTAAAAAGTGTGATAAAAAGTTTTATCGAACCCCCTGGAAATTTTTTTGAGAAAAGGAAATTTAATTTCAAATGAATAGTTGAATTAAATTTTTCATCTCTATTATGGTGAGTTTTTGTGAAGAAAATAAAAATATAAAGAACAGCAAAAATTAGAGAGCTTGATAAGGAAATTTACATAAAAAAGGATTTTTCTTTAGATATTTTTGATATAATATATATATATATATATATATATATATATATATATATATATATATATATATATACATATACATATACATATACATACATATATATATATATATATATATATATATATATATATATATATATATATATATATATATATATATATATATATATATATATATATATATATATATTTACACGCACATATATATGTGTGTGTATGATTACAATTATTTTCAATTACAAAATACAGTTGAAAATAAAAGTATAATTCATTATAATTATATTTGTATTCGTTTTTATTTTTGATTAATTATTTTTTTAATAATGCATATTTTTATAAAATAATTGGTTCACGAGTACAAACAAATATTTGTTCAATTGAAGTTTTTCTCATAGCATTATTCAATTTCATACAATTAAGATTAATGAGACAAATAGTTCATATTTATCATGTGTTAAAATAAATATAAAAATATGAGATTTTAATAAATTAACTTAAGAAATAATTAGTTCCATATTAAAAAACTCATTTTAGGTAACTATCTTCAATTAAAGATAATGAAAACCATTTGTTTGACTGAAAAATGCTTTGTTCATAAAAGTGTCCAAACATGGCGCCGCAGTGGGTCTCTGCATTAGATGCTGGGAACAGGTACGAGCACGCGAACTTGAAATTCAAAGAATACGCTTTCTCTATCCCCAGGGCTTGGGAAACCGTTCCCTGCTTTTTAAATTTTTGTTGTATTTCTTTACTTTTTTCTGAGCGATCTCTGATTTTTTCTTTCTTTTTTATATTTTACTTTCCTGGCTTTCCCTGACATTGCCATAAATGGAAATGTAGGCTGCACCTGGGCCGCTGGAATGTTATTGAGTATGTTTTTTCGGGCGTAGGGGGTTAGCACATTTAGAGTAACGAACTTATTAATATATTTAACTTCATAAAAAAAATCGTAAGCAACCAGGTGGTAGAGTCCATTTCCGCTTATCGTTTGCTACAACGTTTTGTTTTTCGCAATATTGGAAATTTGTGATTAATTAACCTTTATAAATGATTACTTTTTACTTTTCAACTGATTTTATTTATTTATTTATTTTTCATAAATTGATCCATTGGAGTTTGTAAAACAAGATTAATCCATTTCCTATTAGTCGCTTTCATCATATAAATACTTTTTTTAAACACTGATATGTAATTTCACTTTTTTCTTTTGTTGAAAGCTTGTCAATTCTTGATGCTCTTTTATCCAGTTAATCTAACTTGTTTAACATGCTTTACTATTTACTTATTTTTTTAAAAAAAGAAATTTCATGCTATAGGATTTTTAATAGATATAAATAGCTAAAACTCTTAAATTTAAATTTTGTATTAAGTTTTAATGTTAATTAATAGAATACACAGTCCTAAAAACTTTTTATTTTTGAAAAATGCAGAGTATTTGGAGAAAGAGTACTCTTTAAAAAGTAAATTACATTTTCAAAATCTAATTTTTCAATTTAATTCTACTTATTCATTTAATTTAACTTCCTACTTCATCAAAAATTGTTAAATTGATGTAATTATATCCTGTAACAATATAATTTTTTTCAAAAAAAAATTGAAAAAAATTTTATTTTAATAAAATATTCTTAAAAATAATTGATTTTCTAACGTTGAAATAATGTAAATTTGTTCAAATTAGTCATATTTAGCAATTGCAAACACTTTTTGTTCACAAGGAAAGAAGTGGAGAATCATACTGTAGACATAAAAATTAATTTTTCGCCATAAGTAGGCTGCATTAATGCTAAAAAAATGTAAATGTTTTCCCCTATTTATTTATAATTTGTTATAAGTATTATTTGTATTTTAATTATATGGTATTTCCTTTTATTTTCTACAGAATTGTATTCTTAATAGAAAATATTGCTTAAATCAAAAATAAAACTAGATTTGTTTCAATTTTGAGTGAAAATTCTAATTATACATAACTCCAGAATTGCTGCATATTTTAAGATATAATATTTATTATTTTTCTAATAAATCTGATTTTTGCATGTAAAACTGTTACTTTAGTTATCTTTCACTCTATAAAACAATAGAACATTATAATGCAGAAACGAACGATACAATTTCAAACGATTTTAATCTTATTCATTAATGCAATAGAAAATAGCTGCGAAATTGTGATAATAAATAAAACTAAATTCATTTTATATATAGTTTAAAAAATTATATTTTCTAAGTAAAAGGTTTTATTTTGTAACAAAATTCCTGTGATTATTAAGAAAATAAGAAATTAAATTTCATTTTTACGGCAATGAAGAATGTGATTTAACCACGTGCTTCTCTGTTTTTTCTTTGTTTGCAGGGCATTGCAAGCTTCCGAAAGACGATAATACGCAGTTCTGCTAAATTAACTCCATCGGTCCTTCTCTTTGATCTGCTGATAATCATGCTACTGGAGTGAGGTGCGCGTCTTCAAAGAGGGGCTGGGGTGTGAGGAGAACCACTACACCAGCGATGGCGCACTACTTAAAAGCCACCCAACATCACGTCTTTTTTGCCCCCCCTCCCCAACAGCACTTTTTTTCTTCGGAATATCTACTCTAGAAGCGGTAGATAACCACTCTCTTCAGCTATCAACAAGGGTGGAGGAGCGGACATCTTGAAGTTTAGTCTCTCCCTCCCGACATCGCACATTTTATTCCTCCGTCGTGACCCCCCGTTATCTTCTTTTTGTTGCTTTTCCTTTCTCATCGATGAGACTCTCTTGGAAATGTTGACTTTTCTCACGATCCGACGGCTGAGGTTGGCGTGGTGTTGTTGATGCCAAATTCAATGACATTTTGGCGATTTTATGAAAGTTTGGCGCAATTAAATATTTAAACTAGAAATTTTCGAAATTCGACTTTACGAGATCATGAGTATAGCAAGTTGTAGGGGAAAAAATCCGATTTCAAAAATTTTTCTTCTTGAATATTTGATTATAAAATCGTTAAAAGCTCAGACAAAAATTTTGATGGCAAAAACTTTCCTATCATTTATTGATAAGTTGTGTATAGTAAATTTCCATCTTTATACTTAATATAACGCCAGTAAACTGGCTTTATATGAAATATAAAGTTACACAAAGTATATTATTAGTCGATTGTTCTGACATCGTTTGAAATAACCCTTTTGTGCTATTTCAAACGACCATTTAAATTCCATTTGGAATGAATAGCAACAAAATATCACTTATGTGTAATTTTAAGGAGCCATACTATGGATTTCTGCATAACACATTGAGATTACAAATCATTTACGTATTTCTGAAACATACATGTAAAAACATTTTACATTTTAAGAATTGTCACCACTATCAGAATGATTCGCTAATCTTACATTAAATTAAAAATTTGCACAAAATCAACTTTGAATTTTATCATTCAAAATATATCTGAAGCTTGTAATGATTCATAGTTTACTTTTTTGGACATTTTGCAAAATAATAATAATAATAATGTTAGCACTTTAGAAATACTTGCGCGATAGGGTGAATTTGTTCATTAACTCTCTTTCAAAATCAACATTTGCATTCTTCGATTATTCTGGAATTAATAAAGGAAAATTATTTCCTGATGGAAAATGGATTTCTTTGATTCTTATGGGTGCGCATCCCTAATCCAAAAAGATGTTTATTCAAATTAGTAATTTAAAGCTATAATTATTAAATACCGATCCTAGATTATACAGACAAATTTAACGTACATTTATGCAGTATTTGCTTATTATATTTGTTTAATATTTTCTAATACTTTTCAAATTTTGTTTAAATTGGGATGTTATATTAAGTTATATGCTGCCCACCCTGTCTAGTGGTCAGCGTGCATGCCTGTGGATAGGGAGGTCCTGGGTTCGTTACCCAATGCGGGCATGGTGTACCTTCTCTCAATCTATCCTGTCTTTGTCATTTCCTTGTATGAATTGGTTGTGCCAATCCTACAAAAAGTGGAGCAGCGCACACCATTGATGCTAGCCTAGTTTCTTTACTTTCATTTACTTTTATTGTCATTACGTAAACTACAAGAAATTTAACAACTCGTTAACTTTTGGGATTCGGTTTCAGAAATTTAAAATTTCATTTATTCTTTCCTTAACACAGTAGCGGGTTGATTTGTCAATTAAAATTGAGTAATGTAGCATATAGAATAGAATACAAGCAACAATATATGATATCTAGATGTTTAGGCAAACTCAAATACGTGTATAACTGTATCTGGTTAAGATACAGCTATACACGTGTTTGGGCTGTATATCATATGGTTATAAGATGTTGTTTTTCTCGATAGTATATAGGTATTGGCAGCAGAACTGTCACAAGCCCATTAAAATAAAAATGTGGTAAATTCAGGAGAGGTTACGAGACAAAAGAAGTCAAGTCCTAATCGCAAATGTGTGCAGTACAGGTAATTTGTTTCGACTTTCTCGTTCTGATGTCATTCATAACCCATTATTTATGGAACTTTTTTTCTTAGAAAACAATTCAAAAATCAATATTATCTTTCCAGCTTAAGAGCAACTTTCCCTATTCATGGTGTTACAATAAAAAAGATACAAAATTAAGTTTCCAAGCTTGTAATGTAATCTGAAAATTTGCAGAAAGGAGAGAAATCAAACAACAAAGTAAAGAATTAGTTTTTCTTATTTCAATAATAAAATAAATTCATTAAATCATGCAGCTAATGAAAGATGTAAAAATAATTTCAATGAAAGATAAATTACGTACAAAAATTTAACCTTTAAATGAACAGATTATAATTTGTAACAAGTCAGCTCTGCTAACACTTTTACCTGCCTGCATCATATGATACTGCTGTCCAAATAAGTATCATTTCTTATTTACAAAAAGATACACACATCCGATTTCTCTGAATAAGCTTTCCTATAAATAGACAATTGTTTGCTCGCTGAAATCGTATGTACACCTGAACAACTATTTGGGGAATCGGAAAATTTCTTAATCAAATTTATAAATTTTTTTCTTCCCTAGGATAAATTTCATTTTTTGAAGGCAATGTTAATTTGTGAGAGGGAAAACAGCGATAAAAGTAATAAATATGTCAATTTATCTGTTGATGTAACAACTATAATTGATCTGATAAATTGCTTCCAGGAAATTCCAGAAAATTTTAGAATATTTTATACATTCCGAATTGTGCATGCTTTTGTACTAAGAAAGAATGACTGCATTTTTTAATTGCTCTGACATAAAAATTAAAGTTAATGTTTTTTTTTTATTTTTAACTAATGGAGGGAAAAAAATTCAATTCTTTTATTAATTTTTTTTAGAAATCGTCAATTTCAAGCAAAATTAACATTACATTTGTATTAATAGTTTTAAAATAAAAATATATAGGAATTAAAGAAAAGAAATTAAAATATTTTATATAATTATAATATTTTATTTATTTCTTATAAAATTTATTTGTTTTGAAACTTATATAACTTCAAATGCTACTATCTATTATCAAGTGACTAGTGCTGCTATCTATTATCAATAATAGAAGTAAAAAACATCTGTATTACTTTACGTAAGAGCTAAAGTAACTTTACCAAATTTTAATACCATCTTCATCTTAAAATATTATTTAAGGCTATTTATATAGAGCTTGATAAATTTTCTTTATTTGATGCTACATTTCTTTTATAATTATTGTTCTTGTTATTATAGGGACTGTAAAGATTTTTATAATACTTATTCACTACGGTCGGTAATTTTAAAAACCGCTATTAATTTCAAATATACTGGTAAAAATTCAAACAATCTTTAATTTTTTCTAAATCAAATTTACAGTTACAATGATAAAATTAATTTTATTAAGAATTTTTTATTGCATTTAAATTTTAAAACAAAAATATATATCTAAATAAATTAAGCAAACATGAAGTATGTTGGTCCACAATTATAAAGACACAAACAGAGTCTAATGTTTAGATAAAATTTTTTAAATAATTAATGATCACGAACCATTATCACATAAAACTCTTATTTATCTAATTTTAATTTTATTTCACTCACTTGTACGTGGACTGAAACTAATGGGTAGACAAAGAAAATTTCATCACAAATTATAATATATTTAAAGAAAAATTTTAATCTATTGAAAATTAAATTAAATTTTAGAAATTTCAATGAAGCAGCATCGTCTATAGATTTATATTCCAAAATTTATGACAAAAATTTTAAAAATAATTAAATAATCAGACTTATATAATATAAAAATATTATCTTTTCAAACACGTTATAACAAGTGATTGTTAAGATAAAAATCAGTACTATATTAAAGTATCACACTATCATTTATTTTTTGAATAACTCAATGTGCCTTTATGAGTCTTTGTATATTAATTTTAAAACGAATTTGTTACTATTAAAATATTCTACAGAGTAAAATGTTACCTTAAAGAAAAAAATTTGAAAATAGATTAATATAGTTTTAATAATTTTAAACGAGATTTTATTAACGGTCCTAATTATCTTATTTAATTAACATAATGCTAGAAGTAATAAAAAATTAAGTTTTTATTCTGTCATTTTTTTCATTTTAAAAGAAATGTCATATAAATGTTTTATTTATGTTATCATACTGTAATATCATTTATATTTGCAGCAGCTTCTATTATTGTTAAATTTATACTTGAGAAATATATCCTATACAATTATATTTTCTTTAAAATATTTCTAATAACCTGCTGAGATATGAATGCTGCATACAGTGTTCTGATCTATTTTAGAAACTGGGGTACTTTTTTTTGAAGACGATTTGGAAAAAATTCATTTAAAAAAATCCTATTAATTTAATATTTTTATTATCTGACACCAAAAACACTCGTACAATTAAGGGAATTTTTTATTTTAAGTATTTCCTTTTTTCCTAATCGTCATAGTTATCAACATTAGCATATCTTTCCATTCGGCATATATAAATTTTTAAATCTTGTTCCTCTGTAAATAATTGCATTTAGTTTGAACCAATTGCTAGTGCTGCCATCTGTAGAAAGGATTAATGAAAACAATTAGAAAAAATCTAAGGAATTGTTGATTATACAATTTTTGCGTTGTTTGTCTCAGACAGTGGCTGACAAAAAAAAAATTATATATATATATATATATATATATATATATATATATATATATATATATATATATATATATATATATATATATATATATATATATATATACATATATATATATACATATATATATATATATATATATATATATATATATATATATATATATATATATATATATATATATATATATATATATATATATATATATATATATATATATATATATATATATATATATATATATATATATATATATAATGAAATGTATGATTTTACAGCTGTGACAGTCATAATTTAGAAACAATTACAGAAATTCTTCGGAGCAATAAATTTTCTTGCTTATTCTAAATTCTTGTAAGAATCTTCTTCACAAATTTCTATGTCAGACAAAAATAATTATCTCAAAAATTTAAAAATCGCATTATAATTTGAAAACAATTTATATAGTTTTCAAAAAGTTTATGTATAAGAGCAATGTATTATTTTGTATAAATCAATACGTTGATTTTCATGCACTATTCCTTTCACAATAACATACGATTTAAAAATATATGTTACAGAGCATTTTCTATTAGCGAATGTAAAATCATGATGTTAATAAGGATGATATGATATCAAGAGTTTAGAAATATTCAAATCAATGTTCCGAATAATAATAAATTAAAAGAAAAAGAATTACAGGAAGGTTTAGATACAAATCATGAAGTTAGTCTTAAAAGTCACAAATATGTAGGTTGCACCAGCATGCCTCCCTGAACCTAGACCTGAGTTGTACTCTACCAGTTAGACAGAAGCAGCCGGGTGGAGTCTTCGTGATTTCGAAGCCGGGACCAAGCAAAAGAGCCTCAATACTTGGTCAACCACCGCAGAATTAAGCAATAGCCATTCTTCTTGTAGATCAGTTTCCAGCTCAATAAGAGTGGCTGAAGGTGGGAAACGTGAAGATACAGCACGGCCGAGAGCATCCCAAAGATTTTCAATGGGATTAAGGTCTGGAGAATATGCTGGCCACGCCATACGCGTAATTCCTTCACTCTCCAGGTAGTCATTGACGATGTCAGCTCTATGGGGACGTGCGTTATCGTCCATTAAAACAAAAGTAAGGCCAACTGCTGCAGCGTACCTGGGTTCTAGGACTTCATATCGATACCGGACAGCCTTTACAGAACCCCGTTTAAAGATGTGCAGGTCGGTGCGGTATCCTAACGAAATCCCTGCTCACACCATAATGCTTCCGTCTCGGAATGCGTGATGTTCGGTGATGTTTTGGAGCTGATTGCGTGTTCCTTGTTCACGCCATATCATTATACGCTTGTCATCTGGCTCCAGAACAAATCTTGATTCATCAGTAAACATGACATTGCCCCAGTCAGACACAGTTTAATTCACATGTTCCCGGCACCACTTTAACCATACCCCTCTTGATTGGACAGATTGACAAACACAAACTCGTGTTACCTGAGCGTACAGTCCACTCATATGTAATCTTCGGCTTACAGTAGCTGCAGATATCACCTTACCAATGGACGCTGTAACCATAGATGTCACACGTGTGGAGGTCGCTCTGCGATCCCGCTTGGCTAAAATCGGAATATATCGGTCTTCCGCAGTGTTTGTAAACCTTGGGCGACCGGCTACGGACCTTCGGACAACTGTCTGTGTGGTTTAGAATTGTTTTTATAAATGTGAAATTACAGAATGATGAACGCCGAAGAAAAGAGCAACATCTGAGATCTACTGTCCTGCTTCAATGCGCCCCATAGCACGCCAGCGCTCCGAATTTTCCATTCGTCTTCTGGAAGTCATAGAAACACGTATGTCTTGAAAACAAATAGTACGAAAGTTTTAAACACCTTCTATCAGCACTTAAATCAACTTCTGTAACCCTTCATAAAGCTGGTATCTTATAAGATTGCCCTTTTTGCATATTTCTTGACATGAAAGCGCATTTGGCTGTTACCTAATATATTTGCATACTTCCATCTACCTCTGCAGCGATTTGCATCCTCTTAAATTCTGATTGGCTTCCGGAAATTGGCATTTTCCTCTCCGTGCTTAACTTTTGGAAGTGAATGTATAATTAAAGTGAGTGCATAATATTTGGAAGTGAATGAAGTGAGTACGTAGAAAAATTACTAAAATACTTATCTTTAATTTAAAAAAATTAAATCTAGTATATTTTTACGTATTTAAAAGTATAAAATTTCCCAAATGTACATACATGCACCAAAGGAAAAATAAATGAAAAACAGCTTCATCTATTGGTGACCGAAAAGCGTCTTGTATATGGCTCGTTTTCAATTTTTGAGTTCAAAATGTGCCCGTGATAGGCCAAAGGTTGGGTACCACTAAATGTCATCCATAATTTCAGTCATTTTTCTTGCCTTTCTTATTAGTCAAAGAAAAATTGTAAAATTTATCTAATTTTCTCTTAGTTGAGTTACAAGATGTTACACTTTTAAGACCCTGTAACTTAAAATTGAATAAAAAAAAAAAAAAAAAAAAAAACTGTAAAAGAATTTTTAGTACGAAATGTCTCCTTTCCAACGAGCGTACATCTGGAATTATTTGATAGGTATTTTACGAGATATGGATGACTAAATCCGTCTATCGAAAATGTACCGAATGTCATTATTTGCCAATAAGGTGCGTCACCCAGTGAAAAATCTTTAATATTTAGTAACAGTGAAGAAGCCACATTTTTCTTATCAGTCGGTAGAATCAAAGACTTCGGTTCTTTTTGCAGTTCAAGAAGCACTGAAGTTATGAATATTTAAGAGTATCTTCAAGAAGAGAGATTGCCACGTGATCTTCCTGATCAAAGGAAGTTCTTCTCTGTGAAGTCGCCGCCGGCACGCGATGAAGTGGAGCACCCCACCGGCAAAAAGTGCTGATTGATAACATTTATCTTCAATAAACAAAATCCGCTCTTAAGGTTGCACCTAATGGCACCTGTTATTTACAAGACAATTTAATTAAAGATTAGTCGAATGAAATCCAGTTTTAGTTTAAGGTGAATTAATTTTTATATTCTGAAAAATGAGATGAGTCAGTAGTCATAAATATTATTACTATCATTTTCTTAATAGTTTGCTGCAGTTTCTTGTCTTTTTTAATAGTTAGCTCATAATTGCACGCATCAAAATTCCTTCACTAGTCTTATGTTAGCATCAATGAACTTAATAAAAGTAAAGAATCTTAAAGAGCTGTCATTTGACACTATTTTTAGATATTGTAAGATTTAACTGCTATAAAATTTAAAGTGAAAAATTAAAATTAAAAATCTTAATCAACCAAATACTATTCTCACATTTTAATTGTTGAAAAGTTACATATTTATATTATTAATTATCTTAGCTTTAAATTTGAAAAAAATGTGATTTAAATTTAATAAAAAAGTAGTAATGATATTAATGATGATCTTTTAATTACATCGATATTAAGAATTCATCATTATCAAATTTGAAGTTTTATTTCTGCTATTGAAATTTATTTATTGTTTCTATTTTTGTAAGTTCTAGGGATCAAAATGAGTGTATAGTATTCTCGATTTGATGCAACTAGGAATTAATCTATAAAAAATATCAAAAATAATAAAAAATATCAATTCTTTAGCATTTTATAAAGGAGTGCGATTTATTTATTTATGCGATTAATAGTAACTTACACAAGAGTTAGCGAACATATGAAAAGATCAAGGAATTTTAGACTAATGCATATCACGTAACCACTGTTCACGAGAAGAATTGATGAATAGAAGCCCGTTAACAAAGGAGCTGAAATAATTATGATCTATTTGAAATATTGTTCTCAATTCTGGGCTAGGTGTAGGAAAGTATGAGGTACATTCAAATTTTACACATTTTTCTCATAAATAAATTTATTTAAAAAATTATTTTCTCCTAATACGTTTTCGATTCAGCTTATGAAACGATGTAACTTGATAACAATTAAAAAAAAAAAAGAATTTATCGTAGAGATTGTTAAAGAATCGTTTCCAAGAAAGCGATTCTTTAATCTGAAGTCTATTAAGGAATGATTTTCACGAACCTCTCGAGTATAGAATTATTTTAATATAATATTAATAAGAATAAAAAAACAAAACTGTATTTATGTACTTAATTAAAGTAGACTTTTAAAATGAAAAATGAATATAGGAATGCAGCGAACAAAAAAAAAATATTGTTTTCCTCGAGATTAAACTCTAAATTTATTTGAACGAAATCTATTTTGAGTTAAATGTAAATCTAATCAGAAAATACTTATTTTAATGAAGAAATTAATTAATTTTATTCTAAGAGAAAATACTTTTAAAGTGGTTGTAATTTTCCTGAATTATTTTCACTAATAAACACTAGAAAACTTAAGAACTTTTAATAAAGTGCAAGTATTCTTTTGATAATAAATTTTAGTATAATATAATATAGTATTTTGCTATCTGTACTGTATAGTGTGTCGATACATGTAATTTTTTTAAATTAAAAGATAAATTTACTCCTTAAAGAAAAATAGGCTAAAAAAAGTTAAAGAAAAGGCCATTATGATTCTAATTTTTTAAATTCAAATCTATCATTTTGACGTTATTAGTTATTTGTATTTATTTTCGTTTGATTTAATATTTATTTAATCTACATCTTCTTACAAATGTTTCTACAAAAAGGAATCCTTATCAAAAATAAGAATATAATGAATAAGAACATCCCCAAATGTGTAATAATTAAATTTATACGAGTAAAATTTTTATAATTAATTTATTAAATACATATATTATTTACTGATAATTTTATTTATAACTATATTTAAAAATGTAATGAAAAGGAAGGATGGAAGTCTTCAGAATTTATAATTCTTTATTTTAAAATGTTGTAAATAGTACTATATATTAAATAATATAATACAGGAATGACCATCGCCGTTTCATTGGTTATAATGAATGTGAGAAGATTGTTTCATATGATATAACATATAATATTAGAACATGACTCGACTGATATTTGAAACCAGAACATCCATAGTTTGAGAGATTTCTTTTCCTGTAAACAGTTACTTTTTCTTAAGAACTCAAATTTAATATTTTGAGATAAATTTTATGCTCAAAACATGAGATACAGAATATGATAAACACTGAGTCAGTGAAAATTATGAGCATAAAGATATAGTTATGAGCATTTGAATAAATATATCATTTCTAAAAATATATTTTAAACAAACAAGGTATATTAAAAAAATGACTTTCTGAGATAAAAAAGATTAATATCACCCTCATATCTCTATTTTAATCTACTCCTGCCTCATTTGTGGAACATATTTTACTAGAATAATAAATCCTTAGTATTAAAACTATTTGAAACACTTTTCCAATAAGTTTAAGTCATCCTACATTTAATTTAAATCATAGCGAACATAATAGTCGAATTTTGTCTCTATTTGAGATTTATCAAAACTCCAATTTATACTGGATATTGATAAAATCAGGTAAAGTAGGTAATTAAACGATAGTATATTACAGTTACTTCACGGTCTTTTTCTTATGTTCATCACGCAAAACAAGTCTTGATGGTACCATAAATGGTTTCCTCAATGTGGTCAAAAGCTCAATCAAAAGCACTAGTGATGGATTTGGGGGCGTGAAAGCTTTTATTAAAACCATGTAACAAAGATGGAATACCTCCTACCGATTTCTAATGTAACAGTTCCCAACTTAATTCTGGATGACCCCTCCCAGATCTAGGTGCTATGAAAATTAATACTTCCACTCGTTCTGTATTATTTTTTCACACTGTTGATAATGTATGGCACGTTCTGTTCTAAGCCACAGTTCATAATCGCTCTGTTCTGAGACCTTCACTTAAATACAGATGCATCATTTTTGTCACGCAAATGCGTTTCATGTTTCGATGCATGTTTGTACAAATCGATTTTCGACGCAGCTTTTTGCATTACAGTTTATATCGATGATGATTCATTTCTCTTAGTCAAGATGCTATTCATTACGATTTAGCAATTTTTAGCTTAGGCAGCCAATAGGATTTTTATCGATGATGGCGCATGCAGAGGGTTCTATTTTGGTGTGCATAGAATGCAAAACTTCAGATAGGTGTACAGTAATTGATCACCATTCTCGCTTTGCTTGAGAATCACACAGGTAATCAATAATAATAAAGGTTTTCAATACATAAAAGATATTCATTTAACTGCAATGATTTTCAAAACTCTCAGTGAATTTTACCTATTACCAGAGAGTAAAAGAAATGTTTGAGAATAAATATTCATTTCTTTGTGAATAAAAAAAATCAAATATATAGTTAAGATATTAAACTTCGTGCTTATTAATTTGCTTGGTAAATATGTGTGATCATAACTTTTGGAAAAACTTTCCTTTTTTGTTTTAAATAAAGAAAATATATGATTTTGATCACAAATTAACCGATCTTGTTGTTGTCGTGGGCTGGCATTATGGGGTGCGCTGTTCCACTTTTCCAACTGAACCATATTTAGGTGTGGAGTCCGACTTCCTCAGTACAAACATTCTATAGGTACCCGTCTATAGGTTAGGCAACCATTCACAACCCCTTCATACAAGGAAAGGTGAAAGACACGATAGAGAGAAAAAGTAAATCCATGCCGGAATCGGGATTCGAACACAAGCCCTCCCTATCCGATGTCAGGCACACTGACCACTAGACAAGTTGGGCTGCAAGTTAACCGATATTATTAATATACCGCATTTTAAACTCAATTTTAAACACAGTTTCAAACTATTTAAACTATTCATATTTAAAGTTTTACCTGTATTTTTGTAAAGAATTTTCAAAACATATTTCGAAAAATTTTCTAGAGTTACATTTTTGTAATAAATTTTGTTAATGAGCATTAATTTATGCGTAAAAGAACTATAAAAATGCTCAAGGAAAACTACAAATTTGAAGTTTATTTCAAATTCAATTTTCCAATCCTCCATAAGATCGTGATGTCGCGATGCATTCGAACAACTATAACATCTTCTTATAGATAGAGAACCATTACCTTGAGTTTCAAAGGAGAAAACCAGGAACATTCTCTAAGATCAACCCCTTCAAACGTACAAATCGAAATCAGAAATATGACATTCATTTAACATTGTTTAGCATTGGTTGATAATGAATTTGGAATACTCTACTAAAAAGAGAATTCCCAATTTATTTCTAATTGTTTAAAATTAATGCCTACTTGAACACTTAATTTTTAAAAATTAAAAAAAATAGAAAATCATAAAATTAATATAAAAAATTACGATCATCAAAAACACATATTATCTATTTACTTCACGTATTTTATCTATTAAAATGTAGATAAAAATAAATGAAGTTTTAAAATTATTACTTTATAAACATGATTTCAATAAATAACATTTGAGATATGGCTTTTTTTTAATTAATCTTTAATAGAATTTGTTATCCACAAATTTAATTTCTTTTAAGAAAATGTTCAAAATTTTGAAGAAAAGAAAAATTTAATTTTGTAGCCATCTTAAGAATGGCTTAAGTATTAATAAAAATTTCAGATGGTCTAAAAAAAACTAATCCATTCAGCAAAGCAATGGCCATTACATTTATTTTTTCTTAAATCTCGTACAAACAGCTGGCAGTACATCAAACAAATGATAAAAAAAGAACCCTTTTTCTCTGTGTAGCCCAAACATATAGTCCAAACAGTAGGTGTAATTACATGCTTCATATTCAGTTGTGCTTTCTACATAAGATTCAAGTAGAGTGCTTTTTTTCGGTGCAGTGAGTGAGGTTGTCAAAAGGAGCTCTATAGATTCTTCTTCAAAAGAACCACCCCCAGCTGCGACACTACTCATCTCACCCCTTGTGAGTCATGTTCTTTTTTGCTTACAACTCACCCCTTTTTTTTTTACCTCGTGTAGAAATACATATTTTATTGGCTTTCTTCAATAATGTCTCGCTCATCTGCAATTCACGCGGTCCTTCTAGAAGAATTTTCGATGGGTCACAATGGCCATTGTGCGCAAATGGATGCCCAGGTAAGTATTCCATTAGCCTCCCAAAGAGTTGGAGTTTGTAAGAAGTACATCGCATTATGAAGGGGTGTCATAACCCCTTGGGGATTCTAATTTTTTTTTCAGCTTCACCAGAAAACCCTTTTTTGAAATTTTTGAGTTATGTATAGGTGTCCGAAGGAATAAGACCAGCCGATTTTTTGATGTATCGTTTGTAAAAAAAAATGGTTGTGTCTTTGTGATTCTTCAAGCCAGCTGTTAACATTGTTAGAAGTTAAAAAAAAAATGAATTTGGAAATTTCTCGAGAGACATATTTCTACGTTTGGATTCATTGCTTTTCACACTTGTCACTGGTTTTAAGAACACAGTAAAATTACTTACAAAAATTGTCATAAAGTTATTTACCCAATTAATTTTTACTGGGACGAAATCTGAAGTAGAAAAAAAGTCAGTTCGATAAAAATTTCTTAATAGCTTAGCAAAATTTTCATTAACATATTGTTTATAAATAGAAAGTTCCTTATCAGGGAATTTTATTGGATCGAACATAATGATTTTATAATGTTCATTCAAAAGAAATTCGACTTTAAGAAACTTTTGGAAAATATATAATTTTAATACGAAATCACCATATTGAATGCAAGAAAATTCTATGTTGTTTGTATCAACGATTTGATATTATGCATATCAAAAGATTACCTTTCTAAATTGAAATTTTTAAATTAGATAAAATATTATGCATTGAAAGTGCAAATTTAAGATTCCAGAGCTCTTACAGAATTATTATAAATCAACGCACACAATATTTAATAAAAAAAAGTAAGTCGATATTTTGGATAGAATTAATCAATAAATAAAGCAAATTTTTCGCTTGTAAAAAATATAACCTTTAATAAAAATGTGTTGAAATAGTGATGAAGATATTTTTTACTATTATTTTTCTCAACTTTTTATTTCTGAAGTTGAAAAATAAGACTATAGAAAAACACATTCGCCTTATTCAAATAAAAATAGAAAACTTAAATTGATATTATTGAAAAATCTACTTTCAATAATTATTGCACGCTCTGATTTTGTAATGAATTCAACACAAGGAAATTAATTACTCATAATTTCTTAATAAATAAACCTATCTATTTTAAGTTGTGTAATTATTAGTCTACAATTTTGTATCTTATTCGAACCATCTTTACCTTTGAATCGCACATTACCTTTTATTTAAAAGTGGGCTTGATACATTCTGATCCAAATTTAGTTGAGGTTTCTGTGAAGTCTACAGTAAATAGGAATTTTTCATAAGGAGTTAATATAAAGATCTGTTTAAAAATAAATATTTTTATCCGGATGAATATGAATAATAATTACAATATGAAAAATAATTTTCAATGACTTGATAATTTATGTAGTTTGAATTTGAATTGAATACAGTTTAAATTGCATTAAACTGAATACAACTTTTATTTAAACTAAACCTCTGACAAGACAGCCTATGTGGGTGTTTTCCTGACCGAAGGCTCTGGGGTGCAACGCATATGTCCGATTAACGCAAAACTTAGTATTTAGTTCCCAAATTGCTTGATACTCATTTTATCGAGCCTCTACAGGGATGAAAGGCTGAGTTGGCGTTGCCCAGTTCGAGGATCGAACCGGAGACCTGTGCCTTGAGAGCACGAAGTGTTACCACTAGGCAACTGGGCTTCACAATTTAATTTGGTAAACAATAATTAAAATTACAAATTTTTAAATAAGCAAGATTTCTAGTAAATTTAATTAAATAAGAAAGAAAAGTAAAAAAAGCACTTATTCTTTATTTTCCTCAAGATCATTAAGAGTGAAAATATGAGCAATTTTATATTCTGTAAGAAGTGCTTGTATCAATGTGACACTTTCCTCAGAAACAACTTCCCTAACCATTTGTTACAGAAGTGTATTTCCAAGAGATGATAGGTTTAAAATAAAGTATTGTTAAATTTGTGTTTGAATTTTATATATCTGTTCTTATGGCAGTTACGGAATCTAAATTTTTATACATTCTTTCCATTTTATTTAGTAAAAGTTTTCTTTTTGTATGATAGCCTATGAAGAAAGTATTTATAGTACGGTGAAAATTAACAATATAATGAAGAAATGAATTTCATAACTCAAAGCAATTTATTTTCCTCATTTGAAAACACTGTTAAATAAGCTGTTTAAAGGTCATGTTGAAATTCAAAAGAATAGAACCGATTTTTTTAAAATTTTGTTCTATATATTCAAGACAAGATATATTAATCACGATCTTGAAATCTTGTACAGTATAATAACATATCTAGTATAAGTAGATGTGTGTTTAATCTTTTTTTAGCGTAATTTATCTAGCTCATCTATTTTAATAGACTTATGAAATTTCTCCTGTAGTTTTACTGATAAAACACATTAATTTAATTTATATCTTTAACAAGTTACTGAATTACAAGTTACGTTAATTAATATTTTGCTTCCTTTCACTTTTAATCTTTTCTTGCATCTACTAGATATTAAAATATTTGCATGTGCCTTCTTACAATTTTAATCATAAGAAAAAAATTACTGTTGCAAAAATTATTTCTTTTACATAGACTATATCGTGCATTATTCTGAAAAGAAAAAGGCTTCCAACCTGAGTAATTTAAATTACTGTTGCAGAAATTATTTCTTTTACATAGACTATATCGTGCATTATTCTGAAAAGAAAAAGGCTTCCAACCTGAGTAATTTAAATTAATGTTGTAAAAATTATTTCTTTTACATGAGACTATATCGTGCATTATTCTGAAGAGAAAAAGGCTTCCAACCTGAGTAATTTAAATTACTGTTGCAAAAATTATTTCTTTTACATAGACTATATTGTGCATTATTCTGAAGAGAAAAAGGCTTCCAACCTGAGTAATTTAAATTACTGTTGCAGAAATTATTTCTTTTACATAGACTATGTCATGCATTATTCTGAAGAGAAAAAGGCTTCCAACCCGAGTAATTTAAATTACTGTTGCAATTTTTTTCTTTTACATAGACTATATCGTGCATTATTCTGAAGAGAAAAAGGCTTCCAACCTGAGTAATTTAAATTACTGTTGCAAAAATTACTGTTGCATAAATTACTGTTGCAGAAATTATTTCTTTTACATAGACTATATCGTGCATTATTCTGAAGAGAAAAAGGCTTCCAACCTGGGTAATTTAAAAATATCATTCTTAATTACGCAATGTAATTTTTTCTTCATTTGAGATGAAACAACATAAATATAAGTATAACTTGTAGGACCAGAAAATAGTTAAAAAATTACATTAAATAGTTTTTGCAGGGATCTAAGATAATGTATTGTCTTATATTTTAAACACAAATTATCAAATGAAAGTGATACGTTGCAACTAATCGCTTAGAAAATACCCATTAGGCACCAATAGTAAATAGCTATTGGGCACCAGTGTAATTGAATATATAAAATTAATTTAAACTTTTAATATAATTAATTCCAACTGACTAGAATTTTTTCTAGCAATTTAACTGAAACACGTTATTTTAATTTACTACATGAAAGATACTTTGCTCTCTTTCACCTTTAATTTTCCTTATATCCTCTAGATATTAAACTTTTGCTCGTGCTTTCTTATAATATATCTCAAGAAATGAAAAAAATATTTCTTTAGAATCTAAAGAAGTATCGCAAACATCTTAAGTACCCACACGTCAGCTTAGCATAAGAAAGTGTCTCTTTTTATTCCCCATTCTTAGACGCTAATCTCCCCCATAGAAGTGAATTAAAAAGCGACCCACAGAGCCATGGGTTACGTCGAAGTCAACAGATTTGTCAAGTTCTCCATCGAGTTTCTGTTTCCTGTTCCTTGTTGAGATCTCCGATTCTCAGCACGAGTCACGGCTACCTAATCCTGTGTGCTCTGAGGATTTGTAGCAGGTCAGATGGATGAGGCCTAATTTAACTTCGGTGTGTAATTTGTTATTTTCTTCCTACCGCATTCGACCACTCCCTTCGAGATTCGTGCCGATATAAAAGTCCTGGCTTCAAGGAAACACTGGATTAATTTTATTTGAAGAATCTTTGAGAAAAAAAAATTAAACATGTATTTACGAATTATTTTTCACATTACTCTTATGTAAAAGAGATATCAAGTGACACATCATGTCGATATTAATTATCAAATGTAGTATTTTTGCCCAAATACCTTATGTCTAAGGAAATAAAAATAGTTTAGCTCGAAAGATATGAAATTCTAAAATAGTAACATAAAAAAACAGTTCCAAATTAAAATAAAGCAAAAGGTTAAATATATAAAGTACATATTAGCACATGCAAAGATATAATGCTAATTACAATTAATATATAAAGTTTAAAAACATAAACGTCCGAGTAAATGCGATATACGTGCTCGTTAATTCTGTGGAATTGAAAGAAGTCCTGTGGTCAGTCGCTTAGCAATTACCATGGGTGTAGTGGTCTGGAGAAAATTTCTTCCGCCTCTAAATCAGAGTCAAAATTGAGAATCCTCTGGTGGTGCCCTCTATCGGAGGAGTCTTAGAACAAAAGTAGTACTTTCACCTTCGTGGCGCTCTGATTAAATGAAAAAACGCACCCTTCTGACTTAATTTCGCATAGCTTTCAGCTAGCTTGGCTTGTCCAAGAGTCATAAGTAACAATAACAAATACATAAACGTAACCTTATTTGCACTTAGAAACATGCACAAATTCTATAAAAGGATTTTAAATTCGATATTTCCACTTATCAACATGTACTTTTTTTTATTCAAAACCTTCGAATATTTAGTTAAAAATTATTTCTTGATCAATTTTTGCAGAATTATTTTCATGAAGTTCTTCTAAATCTTTCATTAAAAATATTTTTTTAAGATTGATCTCAGCAAACTCTGATTAGCATTCACAAGCGATTAATTTAATTTTAATTAATATGTAAACAGCATAAGGTTATTAATTACGATGTATTTAATTGATTAAAAGCGATGATAAGTATTTGATGACATCTGATTAAATATTTTTAATCAATATTTCTGAAATGCAGAAATAAAACAAATTTTTGATCGACAGAATACAGCTGTTGAACTTTAAAGCGATAAAATCTCGTAACATTAAATCTTGGCCTTGTGTGTAACATGTCTGTATGGGAATCTTTTAACTATTGCGTAGTAATCAATATTTACATTTTTTTGAAAACTATCAAAATTAAATTTCGTATGACCCTTATAGTTAAGTGTATATGAAAGTATTTTGGGGCACATATTTTTAGCATTATCTTTCATTTACCAATATTTATCTTAATAATAACAGTAAATATTTCTATGCTGTTTCTCTTTTTCACTGTAATTCTAAATTTCCCAATTTTTTCTTTTTCTAACTGCGGCTTCACTTCCAGAAGACGTTTAATATTTCATAAATTTTTCCTTACTTGTGGAAGGGTTTTTAAAAAAATTAACATTTAAAATCTAATTTGGGAAAAATCTATTTGAATTTAAGTATGAAATATAAATAATAATAAAAGATCTTTCATATAAGTAAAGCATTTAGACTATAACTTTGACAGCTATATTTTAAAATTAAAAAACTTTATATAATTTATTTATTTTTATAGGGAGAGGAAAAATGTTTTTTCACATTTAATTGTTGCAACAGAATTTTTCTTTTAAATTTAACTATTTACTAATAAGGAATTATATAAATAAAATATTTTTATATAAATTAGTTAATATCACTCTGATATTATATATGTGTAAGCAAATGTCAAAATAATGAAAACACCCTAGATTTTAAAGAATTCTTTTTTAGAGAGTATCGTGTAGGACCGTTTTTGGTATGTAACACACCCTACATTTGCCTAGGAATCGATTTATACAAGTGCTGATTACTATTTAGAAGAACAGTTTACCATTCAACATGGAGATATTGAGAAAGTTCTGAGAGAGACAACTGTTGAAGATATCGATTCCGTATTATGCGCTTAAAGATTGACCATAATAGTTCAATTGTATTGAAAACGGGTAACTAAACGGGCCAAGGTAGATATTTAATTTCACTCCATTGTTCATTAAATCATGAGTGGGCAAGACCCATCGCATGGATATCTGCATTATCATTCTGGAAAATTCCCTCAAGATAGTACTGGTCATCTAAAATTTCATTATTCTTCTCTCCAGTGATCAGGCTTACGATTGGTCAAGCACAAAATCATGACAAGGCTGGCTGAGAAAAGCACCCCAATGCTTGACGACTGGAAGGAGAATTACAACTATACACTTGCGCAGGTGTTCTCCAAACGTGTAGGCGTCCGGTTCTAAGGAAATAATTGAAAGACGATTCGTCAGATCATATTACTTTTTCCACTTATCAATGGACCGGATTTTGAGAGTGAGTCATCGCTGTAGATGACGCTTTGGCATTAACATTTGTGGTCAGTGACTTGGGAATTGCTGTTCTGCGGTAAGTGTTCTGTTTATGAAAGTGCCTCTAATCATTGACACTGGAGTGTCACGACACTGATTGTGCTCTGCGGTTAATTTTGCTGCAGATGTTCGCTTTTTTAGAGTTTACAATCAGCTTCAATATTCGTCTTTCTCTCTAACTGAGCTTCATTTTACACCCATTTATGTTGCAGAGCTCTCGTTTCGCTCTGTGTATGCTGTCATGAATTTAGACATTGTAATTCTGGAAATGCCTAAAAGTTGGGACATTTCAGTCACACTTACTCCAGGAAAAGGGACTCCTACAATCTGGTTTCTATGAAAATATAAGATATCCCACATTTTACGCTTTTGAAAAATAATCTAAATTTACAAAGCTATAACAATGCTATCAATTACAACCAGAATATATACGTTTGTGTTTATATAAAAAAAATGTGGCATCTATTACTATATTTTAAAGTGTATCCAAATGGCAGATTTATTTACAAGGATCTTTCCATTTTTTTTTTTTTTTTTTGATAACCACACACACACACTTTGTTTTTTTTTCTTTTGTGAAAAGTAATCTCATTTATTAGATACATTTGTTTTATTGTAAAATAAATTTCATAATCTAATTATTTTATTTGTATAATGTCATTATCATAATATAATCACATTTTTAAATGTTTTCATATTTTTACATATAATACAACAGATTTATTGAAACATTTTTTCAACGCATTGTAAACAAAATATCGACATCTTAAGGTAACTTGATGAAGACAGCAAACAGAAGATTTGCTACAATTATTCAGTATTTGGCAACGATCATAAGTTTCAGATTCATATACTTAATGACGCTCTTACATTTATCCTGCTACATTTCATGTACTTGTACTTTTGTTACGTGTAATTTACTAGGAAAATATCAAATTTTGAGAAAAAGATCATTGGAAATGTATATTCTATAGTATTAAACTGAATAAATATGTTAATATGAACAAGATAAAGAGCAATTTAACATCAATTTAATTTAAGCCCCTTAGATATATTGAGTATAGTAATAGAGCACTAAATTATTACGTTACTTTTTATTACGTAATTTCTTGTGTTATTTGCCCTTGGGAGCATTTGCAATTGCTTGATATGTGCGACAGTATTTATAATCTCAAACAGTGAAAAAGTTTTCTGAAGCAATATCTTCAATTAACTCATAGAATAATATCAATTCATTATACATATTAGTTTGAGTATCTGTGTTCATTTATTTAACAGGTCTGGTTTTTATTTATTTTTAAATATTTTTTTCCATCATTTTTATTTGAATGTTTTGTTTACTCTGCTACACTAAGAAATTGAACTTATATTAAAATATCCAATAAAATACGAATTCTTTTAATGTAAATTTAAAAATAAATAATTTTGCGCAAATGGAACTAAACTGAAGAATACTTTGATAATTTGTAACTTTTTTGGAAGAATATAAATTGCTGTATAATGAATAGTTTGAGAAAGGGAATATATGTTTTTCAACTATTCAGAGCATGAAAATTTTTTTTCTTTTGACAGCGATATTTCAGAAGTTATCACAAAAGAGTTTTTTATGCTACATTAACCCTTTAGATCCAGAAAAAATATTACCCCTTTTCTGTTCCGACAGCCTTTTCTTATGTCACAAGACAGCTGCATGAATATGTAGGCGTTCTTCATGTGTGGCTAATATTTATTCTTCAGAATCCTTTCTTATTTCCCCTCTGCAAACAAACTGCCTCACAATCGGTGAATTTCAAGGAAAATTTGATAATATAAATTAGAAAAACCATGAGAAAAAAAACCCTTTGATTTTTCTCAATAATTGATTATTAAAATACTTTTGCACTTTAAAGTTCGAGTATTGATTAGTTATTAATCTTTAAATTGTTGTCAGTATCTTATTTTACTTTCGATTCTAGTCAAATAAGTGACTCGGTTAGCTTTTTAAAATAGTTTTTGTATAAATACATCTTTAACATTAAAAAATTACAAAAAACGAGAAACAAACAACGAGTAATTGCTGCTAATTGAATGCCGCTTGGTGTGGCGTGGATGTGGAGAGGAGGGTGCCAGCTCAGGTGTGACCTCGTCACCTGACCGTAGTTAAAAATTACGAGGCACTTGGTGATGGGGGTGTATTCCAAACCGTTAACCCAATGTTACAGTCCGAAGCTCACCTGCATGTATGCTGATATGTATGTATGCTGATTGAATGGTTGATGCTTGACAAGTTGTGCCGATCTATCTGTCAGACGACGCCCACGCAGAAAAACATTCCGTCACAAGATTTTATTAAACAATACTTATAAGCAAAAATTATCATTACATACATTATAGTACATTTTTCGAAACTAAAATGATTTTTTTTTTCCAGAAAAAAAAGGATGCAGTTTAAAATACTATTTGGAAACAAATTATAAAAGATAAATATTTATTATATGATTTCGGAATAGGGTTTTAAATATAAATGGTTAAATAACTTTTTAATAAACATTATTTTGATCACGTATACATAATATGACATTCAAAGACTGAAATTGTTCTCAAATAAAATAGCAGCTATAAGTGACATAATTCCTATCTGAACAGTTTAAGCCAATGTAAATTACTGTGTACATGAACAAATACCTGAGAAAAAAATGCACGTAAAAAAGTGAAGATCATTTTATTACAAAAATGCAAAACGTTACATATGTTGGAAATAAAAACAATTTTATTACATAAATGAAATTCTTGTATTTTTCAACACATCCAACGCTTTCATCTGTTATACTCTTCTGGTGTTGGGTTATTATGCCAAAGAGCCACTACAATCTCAAAATTCTTCAACATTTCCAAAGAGCTTATAGCCCAGAAACCCTTTCAGCTTAAGTAAAAAATAGAAATTCCTAGGAACACGGTCCTAACTATCGAAAATTTCGCTTTCGAATTGATAAAGCAACAGGTGTGTTGATGTGATTATATGAGATAAGGCAGAAGTCATGAACAGCCCTAATTCTTTTAGAAAGCATTTCTCGTCTCCCGTTTTGAATGGCTAGCCGTAATTTCCTTAGTCTCTCCAGAGATTTTCTTTTAGAAGCTCCTCAAACTTTTATATTGATTATAGTATCTTCTTAGCAAGAAATGCAATGATCTAGTGGCTCAATGAATTAGAAAGGGAAATTATTATATGACAATGTTGAAACTCGCGGTCAGGTGAGACAAGTGTTTTAATGTAGGAATATGTCGAAGCGAAGGGAGTTTCATTTAAGAACTACAAATGCTTTTTTTTCTTTCTTTTTGTCAATAAATATTACAGCTTTCCTTTTTTATGTAAGAAAAATGTTTTTATTTTCTAGTTGATCCTCGAACAAAATTTTTGAGGTTCTGAAATTATTTATTCTGAAACAAAAAGGAAAATTAATTTATTTATGAGAATATAAAGCTTTCATATTCAAAATAACAGAAGATAAAAAAATATAACTAGTTTTCCTCGTTGAATTTCTGTTGAGTACTAAGTTATAAATCTTTTTATATCGTAAAAAAAAATGTCAAAAGTATTAAAGATTATAAATTTTTTTATATGAAATATTGATTACCCAATTGTTTTTTTTCACAAATGATTTTTGAAAAAATAACTAGTTGCGGGTATATACGTATAGTATATAGTTGTATTAAACTATTTCCGTTGTATAAAACAATTATCTTTTTAGAAAAAAATGTATGTCATTAAATATACACATAAGCACTAAATAAACAATTTTTACACAGGTTCTTCAAGTATTAAAAAGCAACAATTATATAGTAAATTTTTAAGTGGTTGTCATTTAATTACGTCATGTTCATACCTATTGTAAAATTTTAATGACACCAGAAATCGGAATGATTTTATTCTCTCTCACTTATGTTATCATGAAATAATAATCAAATAATTTGTTTTCCAAGAACTTTGAGAAAGAATGAGCTTTACATAAAATTATTAAATACATGTTTAATTCTAATAAATTTATATCATTTCTTAAATTAATAATTTATAGTGGATATAGGAAAATCCAGTGTAATTTTTTTCCTTCATTTCTATATTGTTTTTACATAAAGATTTTATATTTCTGAACTTTTTTTTGTTTTACAATCCCTTTTGTTTAATTTTGATCTTTCTTTCATTTTCCAGTTTTAAGCCCTTCCAAATTTCCAGCTTTTGAATTTAGAATGATTGTCCATTCGTTTAGGAATAATAAGCCTATGTAATTATAAATATTAAGGCCCATTTTTGAGTAAAATAATAAGCTCGAAATTGAATGTACCACAAATTGAACTCCGATGTTGCATCCATTAGTAAGCATGTTTACTAAAATAACCCAGTAAACACACAATCCCTAGATTAAACGGAGTGTGAAAAATCTATCCGGTCGTCCATTGAATGCATTTAAATCCATGCGTGAAAGGCTAGTACTGATGATCTTTTGAACCATCGCACAACAACAACCCTTTCCGCATAGCGATTTTGCACACGTAGCAGACGTCATTTATGTCTGATGCGAAGAAACAGCCAAGGAATAAAACTCAAAGTCGAAAATATTTTTCTAACGATCAATAACACTGATAGCATATCGAAACTATGACAAAGGGTTGTGTCAAAATGGGCAGGAGGTCAGTTTGACATAACCCTTTGACGTCTCTTTTCAATTTGCCTCACCGTGAAAAAAGCGTTTAATCCGTTACAAAAGAAGGTTTAACTTTTCATTTGTATAGTAAAATCCCGCCCTTTGACAACAAAAAAGGACAAATGTTTGTGGAGGTTTGTGTGTGCATGCTTTTTGCAGATCAACTTTTTCAATCTCTCATAATAGAGATTTATGTGCTGCTTACTGCCAAATGAAAATTGTTGGTTCTTTGGAAGAAAAATTTTTTAAATGTAGTCTGCAATCGCAATTCGATCTGAATATGAATTTTTATTTATCTATATTCGGCTTAATGGGGAAGAGTTTTTCTGTATAAAGTCATTTTCCTATTTTAAATTAATCGATATTATTAAATGTGTTTTTTATTATCATATTAATAATCGATATTATTAAATATGTATTACATATTTTAATCGATTGTCACTATGCCTTTTTTCTGAATAACAAAATATCTTACTGCCTTAATAACCACAAGAAAATCCGCTGCGTTTATGTGTTTACAAGTAAATTTTTGAGTAAGGCGTTTCTACCGAAATGCAGCTCTTACCATCAATAAATTATTTTGTAGCAGTTTGTAAAATGTATTAGAAACATGGGGGAATTAATAAAAACAATAATATAAGTATCGAAAAACGCCAATGTCCCAAATTATAAATAAAGCCATATAAAAGTGTAAAATAAAAGTTGTAATAAAAAACAATTAAGTTACGATTTGTCATAATTTAAGAGTATTTCATTTGAAAACTTTAAGAAAAAAGATAGGCCTTCTGATGAAACTTTTAAGCAGCAATAACGATACGGAAGTTACAAATCATGAGCTAGTAATTCCAGCTTAGCAATAATTTTGGCATTGTTTTGATAATAAGGGTTATGAAAATCAGGAATTATACTTTATCATAAATGAACAACGATTACATTCAAATAAGTAAAATTTATAAAATCGAAACAAATAAAAAAACCATTATGCTTTGAATTCTAAAATAACTAATAAGCAATCATGAGAGTCATTCACATAAGATTCTAAGCTAAAATATATGAATTTAAAATCTTTCAGATCTATGCAAGAAAGTGATATCGGATAATTGATAAGAATAACAAATTTCTAATACATGCATTCTATTTCTTAACAAATTTACAATAAATAATTTAAATAAAATTATATGTTAAAATTTATGGAAATGAAATTGTAAATTATTTGCAAATATATTTTTAGAAAAGTTTTCAAATATTTTTTTATTTATTATTTATTTTATCTAAAGCAGTATGTGAAGGTTTTCAGGCTAAATATAACTAGTCATTAAAGTATAGTGGTTTTCAAGCAATGTTTCTTTTAATTCAAAATAAAATTTAAATCGTATTAATTTAAAGACTAGAGATTAGAACATTCAATTGGAATCTACAATTTTAAATGGATTCCGAAATATTAATCTTTTATTTATTAGCTTGTAGGAAAAAAAAACTTGCAAATAATGACAAATAAATAGCAGATATGACATAAAAATAGATGACAAATGAATAACAGAAGCAATATCAATGATAAGGACAAATAAATAGCAGAAAATATAAGCAAAATAAATAGAATAAAATAATTTCTTAAAGTAAAAAATATTTATTTTAAGGAAATATATAAAAGAAAAAAAAAATTCGTTGAAAGTTTTATTGCTTCAAAATTGATTTCCCAAACACCAATTTCACCGAGGGTTTTATTCTAATATTTTGACGGGGGGAAAAAACTTTAATTTCAATAATATTATATGTATATAATTCTGCTTCTTACCGTCAAAAAATAGATTTTCTAATTATATATATATACATACATACATATATATATATATATATATATATATATATATATATATATATATATATATATATATATATATATATATATATATATATATATATATATATATATATATATATGATATATATATATATATATAGATATATATATTTATATATATATATAGATATATATATTTATATATATATATATATATATATATATATATATATATATATATATATATATATATATATATATATATATATATATATATATATATATATATATATATATATATACATACATATATATATATATATATAAATATATATATATATAACCTTTGAGTTGGAATTACAATCCCCAATATGGATATGCATAAGAAACTTTAATTATTTTAAATATACTTATTAATATACATCTTATTACTATATTTGATAAAATATTACGTATCTTTTTGCATTTCTATGAATTAAATCTCAGAAGAAAAGTCTCAGATAAAAAACGTTCATAATGGCTGGCTTATGTTTTTGAGTAACAGTAACACAGGAAATAATACAAATATATGTTTTTTTTTATGTTATTTTTGACAAAAACATCAACAATAAAATTTAAAAACATGAAAAAATTATCAATATTGCTGGCACTTTCCCAAACAATACTTTCACTGGCTGATTTACCATAATTTCAAAAAATATATAGTATAATTATGCATACATTTTTAATATTCTCATTCTTATTTATACAAAATTCTAATTTGAATGCGTGAGAATGAGAGAAGGAATTTTAAAAAAAATAGCATTTTTTTATTTGGGAAAACTCATACCTAAAAATTTTTGACATTATAATTATTAAATTTAAAGTTCTTAATAATTTTTTTAATTAAAAGGATGAATATTAATGTTTATTTAGATGTATTTTAAGAATATTAAATGTAGGAATATATCTAAAGCAATAAAGAATTTCCAATTTTGCCTTTTAATGAATTTTTATAGAACATGATAATTTTTAAAACTATTAATTGAAAAAGTATTCAAAATATCAGTTAAGAATATAACTATAATGTTAATTAAATAAAAACTTTACATAAGGCAAACAGAAGATAGACGTTAAAACTTAACCAAAATTACTTGTGCAATTTTACATTACAAAAGTAATTTTTATGAAAAGATATGAATTATATAAAATTGGTAAAAAAATATGTAAAATTTGGCAAAAGAAAACACACTAAAAATTATTAGAGTTTTTCTTTACCAATTTCGATTCAAGTTTCAAAGTGTAGCAACTTTGATTCAATTTGCCGACTGTGTTTTACTATTAGTTGATCTTTCAGTTTTTAATTTAAGTGAGTCCCAAGTAAGTGGAAAAGTAATCAATATTATATTTGGTTTTTGTGAGGCTCGTCGGCAGAAGTTCCTCGCTACGCTTTCTGAAGAGTGAGATTTGATTTCTTTGACGCTCAAGGGCTATTTTTAGCACGTGAGTCCTAATTAGATTGGTTTTAAATGGATTCCGAACCACTAACAACATCCAAACCCAAGGTGGGATTCGAGCTCACGAACTTTAGTACCAAAGGTTAAAGAGTCAACCGTTCGCATTCTGAAGAGTGAGATAAAATAGCCAGGATTATATATAATAGGCTGTTTATATTATTATATATTCCTCAAAAATTTTGTATTATATGAATCGCTTTTCACTACTAGAATGTTACATCTAGAAAGATTTTTCACAGCTGCATTTAGAATGACCAAGTATTTTTGTTGTGAAAAGAATAATGATGACTGCTGTCATTTTATTTTCTCAGAATAAATATTTTGGAAATTTGAACTCAAAGATTAATAGGAATTCACTTAGATTGCTTTTACTAACACACAGTAATTGTTTTTAGTAAGTACTTGTAGTGATTAAAAAATATAATGTATCTGATTATTTATGATTTATAGTAATTTTGGAATAGTTTCATTCATCTAAATGGAATTATAATGCAAATTAAAAATTTAATGTTCAGAAAAGTATTATTTGCATATAAAAGGCTAATTTATGCAGTAAAATCTTGAATTAAATATCACTCAAAATTAAAATTTCTCATAATAAAATGCTTTATTTAGAATTTATAACGTGGATCAAAAATTATTATGATTTTTCCATCAAATAGTTTTAAACTAAACTATTGTACAGGGAATGAGAAATGTGATGGTGTATAATTAAAATAATTAAAAATTAATAAATCTAATTATATATAGGGAAAAGTGACTTTTTGTTACTTTAAAAGTGCTGCCATCTATATGTAAAGAATATAACAAATGTTTTCCCTCTCTAGTTTTAAAATATGCACTGTAAATAACAGCAAAGAAATATTATTAACAAATTTATTATAATGAAAAAATTGCGTTTGTGAAGAATTAAATATTATTATTTCTTATAATTTCACATAGTAAACAACTTAAAAGAAATTCATTCATAACTCATTGATAATAATAATTAATTTTGGAAAACATTTTTTTTCTGTAAGTTTCATCAAATAAATTAAATTACTAATAAGCAATCAATCATTGTGAGGGGAATTGAAGTAAATAATTTATTTCAATTTATAAATTATTAGAATTAATTAAGAATTTGCTGATACTTATCGAAAAAAAGGGTTACTGCAAATCAAGAAATGTTAAAACCCGCTGTCACTAAAAATACATGCATAAAATAGTCTTTTTTTTATATATATAATTTCTCCTCATGCTGTCAATCTACATACATTAATCACATGCAGTTTTTCTTCTAGAGTTATTTCGGGAAAAACAAGTTCTACAAAACATTGAAGAAAAATGAAAGTTGCGCTCTCAATATTTAAATTAAGTACTTAACAATAGAGGTAATTTCAATCTAAAAATACGTGAAGTTAACATATTAAAAAATCCAAAGAAAAGAACACGAATAAAACTTTTAACAATTATTTTCACATTTATTAAAAATTGCGTTTTTCTTTCTTTTTTTCATTTATTTATTTATTTTTTAAATGCCGAACAATGACTGAGTGGTTAGCGCTCCAGACTCCTGAGCTGTGGGTCCTGGATTCGAATCCCGGTTCGAGCATGGATGTTACTTTCTTTCTCTGTGTTTCTCTATCCTTCCTTTTCCGTGATGATGTGTGAATGTGGCCCACCCTGTAAAAGGGTTTGTGGTAGCATGACGCAGGTAACGCTACTCGCCTCTGTGACTTGGTTCACAGGTGCCCGCTGGGTAACGACAAATGAGTAGCAGTTTCTGGCCTTGTTGAGCCATAGGGTTCATCACCTTCAAGTGCCCGCCGTTGGAAGAAAAAGAAATCTTTTTTTTTTTAAATTTTTATTTGTCATATTATATTTTGAGTTATAAAAAATCATTTCCTTGAATAAATTATTTACAGTTGATTTTTTTAAAAAAATTTTGTTATTCTTGATAAACATGACTGAATTAAAGGATTATCACTTTATGATTATATTTTTGAGCAAGTCTAAGGTTTCAGTAAATAACAGGTAAGGTAAAAGTTAATTAAATATGCCATGGTAATCACTAGAATTTTTGTTCGGTGAGGTTACGCAAATTAATCCTTTCAATTTTATCAGCTTTAAAAATACGATAGACAATGGTTTTTACGAACACCCAAGATTTTAAGAACTCATTTTGCTATTCCTTATACAGCTTGTTCCAAAACGACTGCATAAGCTCTGCACAGCTAGATTCCTCGTTGGGAGTACATGAAAACTGCCTAAGGTAGCGTTCGTATACGATCCATAGTTTACTGGAAAAATAGGTAAAACAAAGTATGGCGTCACTTCCGGTGGAAGAAAAAACACTTTATTGCGCATATCAACAACAGTATTTGCGATATCTTTTCCGAAGTTAATGCTTAAAACGTTCGTCGCGCATATCGCTGTCATGCATGTGCGCGTGCCATGGATGCGCACGTAGTGACAACACCAATGGACTTAGTTGCTCGTCTGCATGCTGCTTTCACTTCGGTGGACCCCGCGATGCTGCAACGTGTGATGACAGCCATTCCACGGCATGCTCAAGTCTGCCTCGACATGCACGGCGGACACTTTGAACATCTGCTTTAAATTGTGCATATACTGCTGTTGATATGTTCAATAAAGTGTTTTTTCTTGCACCGGAAGTGACGTCATACTTTGTTTTTCGCATTTTTCTCGTAAACTATGGATCGTATAGGAACGCTTCTTTGGGCAGTTTTTATGTACTCCCAACGAGGAATCTAGCTGTGCAGAGCTTATGCGGTCGTTTTGGGACACCCTGTATATCCCATAGACGCATTGATAATTTTAATTCTCAATTACGAGCTAAAATTTCGAAAAATGTTTTTATTTGCAAACCTATTTTCATTAATCTTTCGTTTGCGTTTCTTTTCTTTTTCTATTTTTTTTCCTGATTTTTCAATAGATCTTTTTATTTTATTTTATTTTATTTATTTTGTATATTTTATTTATTTATTTCTGTTATGGCTGAGAAACTTGGATTGATGTTGGAGAATTTTAAATCTTTAGAACTGTACTGTCGGATTCCTTTAAAAAAGAAATCGTGTGAAATTTCTTCTACCTAATCTAATTCATCTTACATTCCACGCATCAGAGTCTAATTAATAGCTTCATGTGATAATATCGCATTAATTTTAAAAAAAAGCAATAGATGCTGGTTTTCAAAACCTCAAGTTTACGAACACTTTCAATTTTAAGAACTAGTGGCTGTTTCATATACGATCCCAAAGAAGCAATCGTTATTTTAATTCATATTCACTGTCTAAAATTAAAAAAAAATTTATTTGCATGATTTACTTATATAGAGCATGTTAAATAATTTTTTCTAATAAAATTTTTTAAAGAGAGAAAAATTTGCCTAAGACAATAATTTCACTTCTAACACTCATTTTCTATTTTACGAACTTCCGATTTTAAGAACTAATTTACCGGTCCCTATACAAGTTCATAAAAACGAACATCTATTTTATATATTGATAAATATAGCCTATTATTTCCTTGACTGCTGGTATATTAGAACTTTTATCCTAACATCGAAATATACATCGTTAAATATTAATACAAAATGAGGAAATATTTAAAAAATACAATTATGTGTATAAATTATTTTATATTTTACGTGAAACATTATTAATTTCAACGTACAAGAAGCAACTACTACCTTTCTACTCAGCCAGAATATTATTCCATTTCCAGAAGTTTCGAGCATATCCATGAATCTTTTGAATCGGCCTCTGTGGTAAAGTTTATATCTACTTTATTCACTGCCCGATATTGAAAAAGCAACAATAAAAAGGAGTTGCCAGAAAGTGACGAAATTCGGCAAACAGAGAAGAGACAGCAACGAACAATAAGTGATCTATATTTCGAAATGATATGCATAATACAGAACGAGAAGAAGGTCGGGTCAGTAGGTTGAAACAGTGATGTCTCGGGGGGCCCTGAACTATACCTAAGGTTAACAAGATTTACCCCCAACCCTCACCCTTCATTGGGGCCCACTGCATTTTTTGAAATTAAACTTCTACAATGTTAGGGCATCAAGACCTTACAGGATCCTACGTAAGAGGACTCTGTGTTACAGGTTTGTACATTTGGTGTTAGTACACATATGTAAGTTACAAGCAACTGATGTTCAAAAGAGAATACTTGAAAATAGTTAACAATTAAATAACAGTTACTACTGAATATAAATAAAATAAAACGTGAAAAGAAAGAAGAGGAGAAAATTGGATAAGTACTTCATGTGACAGTAAACATTTGGTACTAGATATGTACAGTTAAGTAACCCCTACAACAGTCCTTGAAAAGTCGTTGGATGTTGTTGGAGGTAACTGTCCATAGTTGTATCCTTGGAGTGAGATTACGTGTTTCCCACTGGCCACAAAATGTTGAATGAGTCCTAAATTGACTTAGGAAGAAAATAATGATTCAGAGGCCACAGACATATTAAGTCATTGAGGTCCTTACATATGTCTAGACCTTTTGATATAAGGAGCTGCATAATCGCCATCACTATTCCTCTTCAAAACTTATCCGTATGAATGCAAGAAAGGATATCTGTATGAATACAATAAAGACAGAATGCAAGAAAGGATGAGTCATTTTGATCTTCATTTTTTTAATATGTAGATTATTCGTGATGGGATACGTCAATAAGTAGTGGAAAGCCGTTCAGGGTTCATTGCAGATGCAGCGGTCAATGACGGATTTCTTTATTTTATGGTAGTATGATGGAATAGATCATGCTTTGTTAACACATAATTAAGAAGATGGCTCGTCGAGAGGTGGGATCTTTTGGGAAGAATTGGTGAGTAATGAGGCCCTGAAGTTTGTTGCCATTGAATGAGAACATGTTTCTGCGGTTGATGGTGAAGAAACGACTTTGATTTTAAGATCATTTCAGTAAAGATGTCCTCTTGTTGTACCGCTTAATTTGCTGTTAGGTCTGCCTGATCATTCTATAAGTTGCACGAGGGACCATTGAGCCAGCATAATTGAATGCGTATGGTTGCTTCTTGAGTTTGAAGAACTGTCTGCAGCCTTTTAATTAATGGAGATTTGTTTTGGGGTTTGTTGAGAGCATGAAGTATTGATATGCTGTCTGACCACATGGCTGAAGTCTCATGTTGGGAGGTCACAGCAGACTCTACAGCTCGGAGGAAAGCAGTGCTTCTGCCTGGAAGACACTAATTGTTCAGTCTATATTTATAGGTGCCTATAGGGGAGCTATTGTCGAAGACTACAAAGGCGGCTCCGGTTTCATTCCACTCTAATTTCGAGCCACCAATATAGATTTCCATTGAAGATTCAATAAATGTGGAATCAGGTGGAATTGCAGTGGCTGGTTTTGGGAGGTTAAATATGCACACTCCTTTATTGTGGAAATGGTGTTAATCTTTATGTATTGGGCTTTCAAATTTGAAGGCATGTAAATAGAAGTCTTGATTTGACATAGTAGGATTATTTGATGTTGGATAGCTTCTCTGATGGCTACAAGATGAAGATGGGGGAATACCTGCTAAGATTAAAAGCGCTGAAGTTGATGTTATAAACGCTCGAATTATCAGGAGTATGAAGTGCATCTAGATATTCTCTAGCTATCGTTGTTTTCTGGACGTCAGTGGAAAGATCCATGTGGAGATTCCATCAACCAAGAGGATTATTCGTTCAACCACAGTTTGGTATATTTTATTTAAGATGAATCTTTTGATTCCCCAGTTTCTACCAACCATTGTCCTCAGATGCTGGGCTATCGGGATAACTTTTTTCTTTTGCTGCCTTATATGTTCCAGGAAAGATAGCTTTTTGACGAAGATGACTCCCAAGTATTTAAGATATTTGTTGTGTCTCAGACTATTGTCATTAGGGGGATTTTGGAATTGGAGATAAGAGTTTTCTTATGTTCTAGGATCATTACAGATAATTTTGGGATGAAGATTTTGAGTTTTAGAATTTCACAGAGTGCAGATATTAGTGTAAAGGAATTATTGCAGTTGGTTTTGAGGTTTTCTTTTGTGTGCGCTTTCACAATGATAACGAGCCAGTAGGTTATAAGACCACAGTGGTCGGCGATGCACGAAGCAACATATCTAGGCACAGAGTCAATGAGAATTTCATTCCCTGTCAACCATTTGCCAAAGTGCATCTTCTAAAAGAGGCAGTCGTAGGGTCTGTAAATGATGTCTAACCATATCCCAAACGTGTTTGTTTAATGAGAGATCTGGTGAGCATGGTTGCCAAGGAAGCAGCAGTACACCTGGCAAGGCATGTTGACTGATGAGAGCAATGGGCAGTCGTGCGTTATTCTGCTGATAAAGAGTACCTCTTGAAGGTAGGGGAGTGTCACCGGCCACAATACATCATTCACGTAATGTTGAACCATCATAATGCCGTGAATACGAACTAGAGGTGACCTGGAATTGTACGCAATGAAGCGTTCCACACGTGGTGAAGCGCTCCACAATTGCTGCAGGATTGAACCTGTCTTCACGTCAACACCACACTCGTACATGGTGACTATTACTGAAGAAGCAGAAGTTTGACTGCTCTGAGAAGACGATGATGTGCCACTCAGTCATTCCCATCGCTCTAATCTGCCACCATTCCAGACGTTGGCTTTTACGCTGTGAAGTCAATGTCATTCTTCTTAACGGATGCCTTCAGAGTGTCCTTGCACATGCTGATGAATTTCGGAAGGCTTGCTTTGCTAAGCCATTATCGACTCCCGTTGGACACGTTGATTCACGCGTACTGACTTCACTTTGGCTGCACCGGCACCTCTCAAATGATCTACAGCTCCTTGTTCCAACCATCTTCGCCAAAACTGGTGCACTGTGGACGCGTCCGGGTGTCTGTGAGCTGCGATTTGTCGTAAAGACCAACTTGTCTTCCTCAATCCAATCACTTTGCCCCTCATAAACTAGTCTGTCTGCTAGAATTGACTCCGTTGACGATGGCCTGGCATTCTCTGCAATTACAGGCGCCCATTGCGACAAGAACAACCTTTCAACGATTACCACTTAAATTTTAACAACAGCAATAACGGCGAGAATATTGCCCTCTTTGCAAGTTCCTCACCTTATATTTCATCCTATATGCGCTGGAGAGATGCGCATTTCACATCGCTTATATTACTCTGTAAGGTCCATCTTCTCTGAAGTTTGCATAATTTTAGGGCCACTTCTTCTTGGTGTTGCATTTTCAATTCAGGCTGGGTATATTGATTTCGTGCTACTAGCAATGCTGATTATTGTATTGAAAAGTAATGCTGATTATTAGTGTGTCCCAATGATCTCCATTACTTTTATTACATATAGATCGTCATTACTTTTTACATACTTAGATGGCATGGCATAACATCCATATTAGGAGGCTCGGAATTAAAATTATTGGAAGCTTAAAAATTAAGGTTTAATTATACGGGAGATCAAAAACCCCTTTACAAATATATGATCACATCAGCAAAAATCACTAATAAATTAGTTAAAAATATTTTAGTTACTTTTTTTGTCAAAGTAATATTACCACTTAAATTCTAACACCATTTATTTATTCAGAGATACAGATTTTTTTTAAAAAAAGTCAAAAACTGAATACTATTGAAATTCTCACAGTTGCTTAAAGATCTACCAGCACGTCTACTGATTTTCTATGGTTAAAAGAAAATCTGCATGTTCTTCAGCTTTGTAAGTTTTAAAACGATCATCCACATTTGCGAACATTGTTGAGATTTTTGCTTTACATTTTTGCTTCACGATTCCTATTTTCTACAATAAGCATTTTATCACTCATATCTAATATATGTGTACATGAGTCTTGAAGTTAAAGACTACATTTAATTATTTTAGAATATCAACCAAGCAAATCAATTTCATTACAAATAAACCATCACGAAAATTCTTGGCCTCCGGTCTGTTTTCCTCCATTTTTGTTCTATACATCGTGAAAACTTACCAAGTGAAAACCTTTTTGCCTGGAAATAAAATAGAAATGCTGAATGCACTGTACTCATATTTTTACAAAGTGCTGAAAAAATTCTTGATTCCATATATCATTTTTATTTAGTTTATTACCGTATTTAACACAATATTCAGACTAATACTCATTTCTTTGGAAGTCGTAGCTTCCCTTTGGATCAGAAAACATGTCCAGACGCACATTGGTAATTTTCGTTTTACAAGTGCTGGTGAACTTTGAAATCTTCCGGAAATTGAACGTGCACGATTAGTGCACATTTTGAAGCAATTTTCCTATTCTATATTTGTCTCGTTGATAAAATTATTTAAAATAGCAAAAATAATATAAGTGCTGTTGCTTTGAGTTCTATTGCTTGCAGAAAAGTAGTTCTTATCCTACTAACACATCACTACAAAATTGAACATAAGCAACAAAAGGAGTACCTTAGCTAATGCATATTGCCTCATCGAGTTGTATTGAAAGCAATCTGCCACGCAATTTCCGGAAAAGCTGACATTGTACATCTTCAGCTGTATTATTAATTCGATGGGCAACAGTATCCTTTAAAAGAGGCATGGACAGCTATTGTTTTGCAAAATTATCTTAAAACATAATTTCTTCCATCTCACTGCTCGTAAAAAAAGCTCTTTACTAATGGAATGTAAGGTTCTTACATCTGGCTAATTTATATGAAACTTTGTAAGAAGCAATTGTAACTTTTTCATTCACAAAGTTTTTTTTTAATGATTTTTGCTTTTCATATGATCTTAATTTTATTTCGAAGATTTCTCTAGGTTTTGTTGACGTACTCAGTGTGAAACATTTCGAAATTTCGCTAATTAGGTTTTATACTATCTGTCGCCAACATTTTTTAACAAATGATATACAGAGGTCTTTCTTCTTTATTTACTACTCGATTTTATTTTCGTTTGTGCATTTGTTGATGTTTGATCACCGTCTATTGCTGGTCTATTCCCATTTAAAAATGTATCCATGATTCTGCAAAAATCTTTAGCCATGAATATTTAATATGATGAATTGCAATTAACATGAAAACATATACTATGCATATTCATGATAGATTCGAAAGTAACAAAAGGACCGACTCAAATGAAGGTGGAATTGAAACTGGTATAATTGAACATTCTTTTTCTCCCTATAAGAAAAAATTTGCTCCCATCTGCGAGTGCACGAGGCGGCATCTTGTCGGTATTCTAGAAAATTCAAGACAAATAGGAACTTCTCGCTAAGCCACGAGAATGTCCAACATGGTGGGCGCTAGAACAATAAAAAGGTACTTTTGTTTTGTCAATTCTGAGAAACACTGTTGTCAAATGACAATATATTCTTGGTAATTTGTAAATTTTGAAATTAAGATTGTAATGTAGATTTAGAGCAAAAATATTCGAAACAAAGTTTTATGGTACATATTTTATTGTATGCAGGAGGTGCGATAATAATTATGATTGACTGTTGGCTCGTGAATATTGAAAGGTTGAGAAAGGCCTTACATAGTTAATTGTGAGCCTGACGAAAGATTTCCCCAAGATGTATCTTTGCTTGAAAAGTGTTATGATAGAATAGATGCCAGATTCTTGGTATTTTTTCAAAGTCGTATTAACAAACAAAGAAAAAGGACTACAAAAGAAAAAGCCTTAAAATCATTTTAATATTAATTTTTCCTAATCAAACCTTTTTTATATTTCTATGTAACATATCTGTATAAATATGAAAAGAGTGTCTCTTACAAAATAGATACGCGGTGATTATTTTGATTTTGATATTTGAATCATGTATCATTAAAAAAACTCATAATTTCAAATAAAAAAATTCAAATTTTTGTACATTGTTATTAAAATAAAGAGTAATTTTGTTACAGAATATTCAGTTAATTTCGCTGCTTTCCTATTTACTGGTGTGTAAAATATCAAAAACTATTCAAAGAAAATAATCATGAAATTTCAGAAAAAGATTATTCGGTTTCTAAACATAAAAATGACATTACCATATATCAAAATGGGAATCTAATTCACAAGGAATTGAACTGAAGGATTGATCGCGAACCATTTAGCCACCAATTTGGCAGTAAGTGTGAGTGAGGCCTTATCTTACTGAATTTGACTGAAAGTAAAACTGAAATGTAAGTCGTTTCCATTCTACTTCGCCTGTCACACCATCTTGTATCAATTGATTCCATATTGGGATTATTACAAATAGATTACGTCCTATACAATGATTAATTTCTTTGGAAGATCCATCACCTCTATAGACAACAATTTTCCTTCCACGAGTGACTGACCGTCGTTACAAGAGATTCTGAAATTGAGCAAGAAAAGGAAAATTTTCATGATATATAGCTGTATTTCTTAAAAACGAGATAACATATTTTCGACTTAAAATCTTTCATCAAGTGTTAGTATTCTCTTAGGTAAAATATTTATTATAGTATGGATATTTTGAATAAAAAAGTATGAAACTCATTTGATAATACTTTTTGACTTTAACTTCAATTAATTTTCGTACGAACAACACACTAAAAAATCCCAAAATCGAAATATTTTATTGTTCCTCAAAAGAATGTGAAAATAAAAAATAAAATTATCACGCTTTTGAGAACTAAGTTTCAAAGTGCCTTGTCTTTTTATTACCTACCGTTGATTATATTTATTTTTCTACCAGAAGTAGTTAAGGCGACGCTTTTTTAAGATTATTAAGTTGCTACCTTGGTTCGATTTGGGTCGATTCCATTTATTTTTCTAGGCGAGTATTTAATGTGCATGTGGCGATGAATGGCAGCACGCGAGGTGATACTTGTGTGCATAGCCAATGAGAGGAGAAGGAGGTGTGGACAAAACGTGAATTCAGTTTAGTTCGTGCGAGGCAATTATTTTTAAGGATACAACTGCCCATTAAAGAATGAAGGTCCTACTTTTCTCACCATATATTTACCCTCAAGCTAAGCCGAGAATAATGTATAACCAGGTTTCCAGATTTGGCTGAAAATTGTACTCTCATGAGAGAAGCAGATGAAACAATTACAGATGATACTAAGCTTACAAAGGATTTTATCTACATGTATGCAATAAATAGGTTATCTTTTCGTTAGAATATCTGGAAACAATGTTTCCCTGTATTGAAAATGCCTGTGAGAAATGGAATGCCTCAAAATGCATTTCTTGGATCAGTAATGATTTGGCGATAGTTTGGAATCAGAATTTGGCGTTATTTGCTTTTGTTTACAAGCCTCTAATTACTTTTGAAAAAAATTTTACATTTGCAATATTATGCAATTCAACAGGGGAAAAATAATTTGTAACTGAATTTAAATTATTGATGAGAAATTATTTTATTTTTTTAAAGTTATTTTTTAATTTAAGCAATAATAATGATTTTAGTAAAATGATGAATTTGAGGATTATACTTTGATTTAGGAGTACGTTAATTGTTTAAGTACATATTTAGGAGTATGTTACGTTATCAACTTTGACTTAGTAGTAGATTAAGAAAGTTTATGATATTTATGTTGAAAGTATGAAGATACTAAAATCATTTGCTTTTTTTAATAGTGTTTTACTCCTGATATAAATAACATATAAATAGGAACTAATAAATATTCCTTTTTAGATTACATATTCTGAGCAAAGAAAAACTGATTTAGAAAAAAACAATAATTACGAAATGTTGTTCAATGAAATTACTCTTCCTTATAGATTATTGGTGGAATACAAGCTAAATACATAGCTTTAGTTATATTTTCAAACCTTTAAGTCTATCATTGAAAATGTTCTAAATTTGGCTTTTGATATGTATTAAAGAGTAATTGATAAAAACTTAAATGTTGTTTTCAGGTTCATCTATCTTTTAAATTATTAAAAATATATAAATTGCATAAAAAGTTTTAAGAATTTACAAAAAATGTCTACAGCCAGACATTGGCATCCCTGATTATGATAAAAATGGACAAGTTTTAATAAAAAAAATTAAGTTTTTATTTCATTCCACTTTAAAACAAATCAAACATTTTTGCTGCCTTAACACACACTTGCTAGTAACTTTTACATTAAATCACTAAATCAAAAAAATTCTTCTGCCATATTTAAAAATTATTCTGAAAACTTCCTGCACTTTTTAAAAACTTTACTTTCAGCTCACTTTTTGCTGTATTGCAATATCTCAAAATGTAATGAAGGTAATTGTTGCCTATTTTTCACATTCAATTATTAAGATGTATTGAGGATCTGCAAAAAGCTTACTAGAAATTACTTTCGTAAAGAATTTATGATTGCCTGTGATGAAAATTAAGTGTAAAATGATCACATCAGTATAACTAGATACACTGCCATATGAATCAAGGTTTTTTGGAAATAGAGTTTATATTTTAACTTATCACATGCATGATAATAACAGATAAATGTAAAATAATAAAAATACACAAATAAAAGTAAACGTAATTTTTTTCTGAAAAGTTTTTATCCATTTATATGAAAAAATGTTAAAAATTACTAAAAATATGGAATTTCAAAAACAACTTATTTATTTATAGTGAATTTATATAATAATTTCTTGATTTTATTATGAAATTAATCAAAAAACAAAATATTCATAGTAACACATAAGTGTTTTCAAAAAAATTTCATTTGACTTTGTTGAAAAACTTAGAAAAGGAAATAAAAAGCAGAAAATTTTTTTTATACATGAAATGTTTTATTAACCCTAAATATTTTATTTAACTAAAATGAAATTCCTTTATTTATCCTATGGTAGTCAATTAATAAGTTAATTTTCCACTTATTTAATTTTCTATGCAACAAAACAGTATTCTGCTCTAATCAAGCTTTGTCCTCTATGAACTTTATTACAAGTAAGGTCGTTAAATTTAAAACATTAATGAAATACACTCTTACTCTCTTTTTAATCAGATTTAAAGCGCTGTTCTTTGACCCAGCATACTTTTTCTATAAGTTTTATATCAACATTTTCCAGATGAAATCGGTATGCATTTTAACTTATGTAAAAGTTCAACAAACATAAGCTAATTTCAATGAAACCGTAAATTCCCATTTCCTATAAAAAAAACTAAAACGTGAAAACTATTCCCATTTTACATGATTGTAACCATTTTGCATATAAGCTAACTTATATGAGTAATAGTTTGAAAATTTTACTATCAATAAAAGTATTTTGAAAACTAAAAAGAGAAACGTATAGAAATCTTTATAAGTTGTAAAATATAATATACATTCAAATTTTAAAGGGCAAAATTTTCATTGTTTGTTTATTTTTAACTTAAAAATACATTAAAATCATTGAAAATTCTGAGAGGACAGTGATTTGTAAATGAAATAATTAAATTACGGGTGAAAAAAGGCAAACAGAGGTGTATGAAATGTTAGCCTTATTAAAATACCTTCAGTCACCAATCCATGTTTCGTATAAAATAAAAAAAATTTAAAAGATGTGTACACATTAATGTGAACTTTTAAAAATGTACATTAAAAATTTACCCTTTTAGTATCTTGCCATTTGACTTTCTATTTGTTTGCCTAGTTTGTGACAAATCATAGAAAGATTTTTTAATTTTCTTATTGTTCCTTACTTGTTAGATAATGAAATATATTTCACTAGATTCCATTATTAGTAAAAATGTACCAATATTTTCAGTCTTCCTATATTATTAATTTAAAAGGGCATATAATATAAAAATTTCTGAATAAAAGTTTAACAAAAACATTTAGTGTATTAAGTAACTTGATGGAGTTTTTATTTTTATTCCAACACAAATCACAAGGCTAATTTAATGTTGGTATTTACGAATCGTGATCATTTGTATTGAGTACATCAAAGCGTTATTGTATAATGACTTCTTTCAAATTGAAAACACAGTGCTAAACATAATAAAGAAAAATCCATAGTGCATCGATATGAAGGAAATCATATAACAAATAAAATATCTTCAAATCCTAGACTATCTAAAAAATTATAGAAATTTTGAATAATGATTCTTTAAATAATTCTAAAACAAAAATTCCTTTTTAAGTTTTATTTCATTTTCAAGCGTTGCTATATGTATGTAATGTGTATAAAGTTAAATTAATTTAAATTCACACATTTAAAATTTTATTAAAATTACGGATTTAAAAATTATACAATTATTCAGACAGTCCATGTCTAATAATTTCTTATTAAAGATGAATTTTTCCAGTGGAAAAATGTTATTTTTTCTTATCTAAACAAGAATCGATGCTTCATAAGGTTAATGAAGTTAACCTTTAACGACTTTATGCAAAGTAGTTTCCTTTATATGAGCATAACATGTTTTGATTTTACAAATATAGATTACATTTAATTATAAAATGTAACATAAAATACTGATATATATATATATATATATATATATATATATATATATATATATATATATATATATATATATATATATATATATATATATATATATATATATATATATATATATATATAATAGTTTATTTTGAAGCTTTACTTAAACATCGTTATAAAATGGTGACATTCGTGTTTTTCGTAACATTAGAAATATTTGAGAAGTACATCTAATTTAAAGTTTACGTCTATGGAATCAAGATTATTTGAGAGAAATAATTAAAAATTTTCTAATAAGAAATGCATTTCAAATATTATAAAAATTTTTTAATCACTATCGTTAATTTATTTTAGTTGTCTTAATATAAATTCTTAAATATTAGGTTTAATTTTGTATGTTGCACAACAAGCAATAATAATGGTATCGAGCATCAATATACAATATAATAGCATTTGGTATGATACAGATTATATTTTCCCAATATCATTGAAAGATATAATATCCTAAAACAGCATTTCCGAGCAAAATCGCGAATTGTTCAAGACAGTCATAACAAAACACATTTAGTTACGTCGCCAAATTCATTTACCATTAACGTTCCCACAAAGCAACCCTGGCCTTTGCCGCAAGTGCCATAAATGTCAAATCCAACCATAAATCGTTTCCAAAAACTGATCAGCCGTTGACAGATGGCTCTCTAACTATAGTCTCCAAAGTGTAAATATTGACACGTTTGGGTAACGCGCCCTGAGTTTTCCCCCCAATTACACATCGTTACCACTTCGACCGGATTCGGAAAAATATACCCTAATCACAGGGCACTGGTCCACCATGGAGTTAGGGTAAAAAATGAACGTGCCTACTTACATTCGATATTATTTGCATTGGAAATAATCTGTATGGACATCCAATTCTCCCTCGAGTGTTTCTGCCTAAAACGGTAGCGAAAGAGTTATAAGTGATTTAGATGATTTTTGTGGAACGTGCCTTTCTCAAGTAATGTGCCCGACTGAATGAATAAATCATGGGTGGTAATGTGTTTGATTTGCTTCAAGGCTTTGTTTGCCTTGTGAAAATAGAGTCGTTGGTGAGAATTTACCGAAGGGAAGAAGGCTAGTTGTTATTAACATAAGAAAGTTAACAAAATGCTGATCTAAGTGGAAAATTAATGTATATTATAGTGTGTCAATGAGTCATTATAACTAAGAGTTATGCTAATTTACATGTCATCACATTATACTTATTCATATACAAAGTTTATCAATCAAACGATTTAAGTTTCAACTTCTGACAAATTATGAAGCTGACAGTTGGATAAAAAATGTATATCACTGATTCTAACCAAGTCTTATATATGTTAAAAAGTATGTTAATGAATAAATCTGTAAAGACAGACCTATTATAAAACGAATTATGAGAATTCCGAAAAAAAAAAAGGAATTCTGAATTATTACATTTTTGAGATTTTAATTACGAGGTATTGCGTATTTATTGTTTTTCTGTTACTGTTTATGAAGAAATCATTTCAGAATGAAGATTCCCAATCGCCTCATTTTCTTAGCGCAATTCTGAAACAAAATGTAAAACATTTTTTTGAGAATTACAAGGTCTAAGCAACAAATAGTAACTATTTTCAAAAATATTTGATAAGCTAAAGTTAAAAGAAATTTTTTTCCTAAAATTTGTATATGTTGATTTCTAAATTTGCCACACATTTAGAGACAAAAATATCCCAGCTGTGCATTCAATATATTAAATAACATGTTACATGCACGGAAGAACTTTTTCGTAAAAAGTTCATAATGATTACTAAATTGCAACGGAGGAAATTATTCATTAGACTCACTTATTATTTAATCTTAGGATTATATTAAAGACAATATTGATCACAAAATTATACTGTTTTCAAAGTAAAGTGAGTAAGTAAAATGACACAGAACAAATTAAAGAGGAACATACATTTCTTATGTACATACATAAACAAACATAAAACTTAAATATTATTTGCAAAAATTGCAAATTTTCGATCTTAATAGATAAATAATATAAAATAATGCGGGTTAAGGCTGAAATTATCATTATCACACAAGTTGGATTTTTATCAGTATTTAAAAATAATTTAAATGAATTATATTAACTAATATTATGTTTCCAATCGTTAATTTTCAAAAGTTTGAGTAACAAGTTGTTAAAAACATTTAAAATTTCACTCATTTTTATATATTAATAGAAATAAACTTCGAATATTCTCATATTGAATTTAATGTAAAGTTTTTTTTTCAGGAATTGTGTTTCATAAATAGACAAACTGATTTACCAAGAGAAGAATGCAAAAAATTGTGCATTCATACAGATAAAAAATTAATTTTAATATATAATAATTAATACTGTGCATATATTTATTTCATTAAGAAAGTTGTTTGCATAAAAAATGCACCCTTATTTGTTGCAACCTAAAGACATTTTGTGATAAAGAAAGATGCATGAAAATACAGCTAAATCAACAAATTCTGTATTTTTCAAAACTCAATTCGAATATTAAAAGGTCTGTGAATGGTAAAAATCATAAGTGAATTATTTGCGTAATAAAAGAAGAAGAAAAGAGGTAAAATTTCACGAACACTAATTTGAAGAATAATTGAATTTTTCTAAACAAGAGGCAAATGATACTGGCTTTACAAAAAAGTAACTCTAGATTAGCAACTCTCATTAAAAAGGGTATGAATAAAACTTATCATACCCTTTTTAATCAGAGTTGCTAATCTAGAGTTACTTTTTTATAAGCGTTTATATCTTTTAACAGCATTAAGATATGTATTTGATAGAAATTTACGAATACAAAAACTCCCAAGAAAGATTTATTATACAAAAATTGGAATCCTAAGGTCATCACTATTTCGTAATCAAATTGGAATCCTAAGGTCATCACTATTTCATAATCAAATTGGAATCCTAAGGTCATCACTATTTCGTAATCAAAAATTTTTTTAAATTAAAATTTTAAAAATAATAGTTTTATTTGCACGCAGCAAACAATTACTTATAATATACTGTTTTCTTTTCAATTAAATGTGAAATTCATTAGTGTTAACCTAAATTAGTTTTAATTTACACTCATTAATTATAGAATTCAATGCAATATATATATATATCATAGTATGTCCAATACATTTTATTATTAGCATATGAATGTATTTCACATTGCTTTTGAAATCGTTATTCCATAATCAAGAAAATTCAATAAATCTAGCTTTTTTATTATTCTAATTGTTTCATAATATAAATAAATGAATATGATTTTAGCATAAAATTGCATACATTTATTGAAACGAAACATTTGTAAATTTGTAATTATAGTTATGTTTGATTATAAAATTTAATACATTTAAAACGAATAATCTTTAATAGTGCCCCAATTTTTTTATAATTTTTGATGAGCATTCTTCTAACTAAACAAAAAATTACATCAGTATAAATAAAATCCTGATTTTGTTTACCGAATTTTTGCTCGTTGTTTTTATTGAGATCGGCTGTGTGGAATGCAGTGAAACTAACAGCAGGTTGCAGTCTCTAATCAATTCGTTCACAACACTGCATTTCTAATTTGGATTACAGCGTTTGTAATTAATTATAGCCGTAATTAATGCTGCTTTGAATTCTTTGTTATGTTACTTATACCGCAACGTAATTCATGTAAGGGATGTAACATTTCCTGCTCTTATAAACTTATATACTTCAATTAAAGTACGTATATTCTTTTTCGCTTTTTAAAACTGTCACCTGTGTGTAACTAATCAACGTAGGGGTGAAAAAAAGAATGTTTACGGTATTCAACCTCCCATTCATTTAATTATTTTAATAACATTTTTTTTGAGAAAAAGTACCTTCTTTTATGCGTACGAAGAATTTTTTTTAAAAAAACCCCTTAAAATGACCTATTTTTGTTAAATTTTCAGCTAAATGAGAATTAAGTTTAATTATGGGTCATTACTTTAAAGTTTTTTTTCAGGTGCTTAAGACAGTGCTTTTTACAGTAGGAGATTCGGGGTTCAATTTCACCCTCTGTTAAGCAATGTAAGAGAGATGCTGTATTTCTACCGAAGTGCATGCTTGGCAGTTTTCAGAGCTTTTTTCTTTTGTTATGCAGGAATATGACCAATTATATATAACAGTTCTCCCGAAGAATAAGAAAGAGGCGACAGCATTCTTTGCTTAACAGGTTGTCTGTTAGGGTGTCGAATAATTTAAGGTCATCACGTCTTTGTAGTTGCAAAAACAGTACTTATTAGAGTTCTTGTATATAAATGAGTTCTGATAATTTTAATTTTTCACTATTAAACTAAATATTTCACATCTTTAACTTTTACATCAAAAACGTCTTTTAAAAAATCTGATTTATAATCTTAAAGTTTTATTTAATATTTCCCTTGAACTAGACAATTTCTGTCTTTAAGATATCATTCTTGGGAATTCATAAATCAGGACTTCATTAGTAAATACTTCCATCTACTCACTCTAGACTACATTTTTAATAAAACATCTATAAATTTTAAAATAGGTTTTTATACTTTCCCCTAACAGAGTAATGAGTACATGCTTTTAATATCTAGCTTTCCCATGGGTAAGAGTATTAGGTGGGAAAATAATATTTTTCATATTTGTCTTTTTGTATCCACTAATAGTATAAACAAGAATATAATAAGGGGAGAGATTCTAATAAAAATGATTACTGAAAAATAAGAATTAGTTTCACTTATTGTTGTAAACAAGATTTTATCTCATTATGGAAAACTATACCCAAATAAGCAAACAAAAATATATTGCTTAGTGATCCACTTATAAGATACATTAAGTGTGGTCAAAAGACGATGAATTTGATTATATCCTGTTGATGAGTTCATGGTCTAAGATTTCTTCTTTGATTGAATATTACGAAGCATTTCTTATAGTTGCATCTATAAATATGCTATTAATTGTTTCCAGTCTTAATCTTATTCTGTTAGCGTAAATTGACAAATATAAACTTCGACTTGCAAATATTGGAACTATGGATTTGTATAATGCAAATGGAATAATCAAAAAATTACATAAAAAAAATAAATAAAATTTCAATTTTAATGTAGTGAAATTTTGACATGAAGAAAGATGGCGCATGTCTTTACTTAATCGATGCCTGATGTTCCAAATCATTACTTGTTAGCCTTCCAAGAATACTAACATACCTCAAAGCAAGAAAAAAAAACATGAAAACTTTCAACATTTGTCAAAGTAATTCTTAAGTGCTAAACAAATAGGAAAAAATTAATATTAAACATTAATAAGAAATTAAGCTGAAGGCACTTCACTTGTATAATGATCCTAATTTAAAAATATAAAATTACGTAATTATATATTATTTTTCCAATACTTAATAACAACAGACCAATTTCGTATGAAATAATTTCCTACTAGTCCAATTTAAGCCCTATTTTTATAACTGTAGCTTTAGAATAAATATTCAATTTGAAAACGAACCTTCACTTCGTTTTTGAATACATGATGATAATGTAACTATTTCTAATGAATGGCGACACATAAATCAAAACTCATATCAAGTCCTTTTTGTCGTGTCTTCTTGACATTTATCTACAATATTTTCGGCAGAACTTATTTGTATCTTTGACAGGGAATTACAAAATCTGCAATGGCAATCTGTTACTGGAAAAGTTCCTTGCTTCGGGCGCCTGCGTTCGGTTGCCCTCTTCTCTTTAAATAGCACATAATCTCCGCGGGGAAGAAAAAAATGCATTATAAAAGATGAGCAACTAGAATTTCACTGGTTGAAAAATTGGCATGACTTGTAAACGGCATTTATCATGCATTTATATTTCCACTTAGGTTTTTCTCATTTTCTCTGACTAGTTTGAGTTGCGGAGATTGATTTGCAGTCATTCAGCTCATTGCTTTGTAATTTTAGGGATACAGAATCTGAGGAAAGACAATAAGCACAAATCCGTTGATTGCAATATTTTGGGTCCCTCTAAAGAATTAATCTTAAAACCTTTAATTTTGGTTCTCTTTGGAACAGCTGCACAAATAATGTTAACTTTTCACAAGTACATTGCCATGTTATATCTGTAATGTACTTGAAAAATCAAAACTAAAAACAGTATTGTTGTTGTTGTCTTGTGACAAGTGCAAAAAGAGAAGATAAAAAAGACAAGTCATATGGGACCAAAGGCATGGAGTACTGTCCTGGCCACATCTTCAGCTTTCTCCGTATAAAGGGTGTCATGGCAGCAGTTGGGGTCGATGTTGAAAAGGGTCGAGGCAACAGAGATGCAGTTGAAGAGATGCCTCGGATCCAGCGGAACTCCCGTGCAATGCCTGCATTCTGCGTAGGTTCTAGATCGGTCGGGCATGATTTTCATACCCCTCATGCGCCTAGTCCGCATTCTGCTGATGGTAGAGGTCAGGATTAAGCTCCGGTATGCACCATTTTTTCCTTAGTCCCCCGCAGAGCTGATACTTTGCGACGGCGTTTGCATCGAAGCAAGTGGTAGTCGTGGGAGGAGGATTGATATTCCTAGCCTCCTTGGCGAGGGGGTCTGCCTTTAAAAACAGTATTAAAACAACAGTATTAAAAAATAACAATATTTTAAATTATAATCTCAGTGAAGTTTAAAATATGAATCTAATGCAGTTTGGAATTTTCATGCCATTTGATCTGCAATATACTAAAATTAAATAGTATAAGACAATTTTCATGAAATTAGATAGTGTGTAACAGACGGCTTGACAGACAAAGGCAGTGGTAAGGCGCTTGAAAAACTGTGCCATACCTTTTCTTCTTCAAAAGATTTTTCATAAATATCCTCCTGAAAGTTTTTCCTTATCCACTTATTGCAAAGGAGTAAATCCAGAAAACTTATAAGTAACCATTCCGAGAGACGTATGTAGAAAGCGGAAGCGCCAGAATTTTTTCCTACAAGTGGTTGGGATCATATGCAAAACATTCCGTTCCTAAGAGAACATTCCTACTTCTAAGCTACGATGATTTTTTTCCTAATATAGCTAAACCGGAAAAGAACAAGGAGGATTCAAAATCCTCAAACACTTTTTTGTCAACTCAAAATTTTACTTTATTTATTTAACCAGTTTTCATTTTGTGCTGTTGAAGAATCGGATTATTAAATAATTCAATATTTCTTCTCAATATATCATTAAGTTAGTGTAGAAGTTTTGTTGCAGAGGATAAGTTATTGCAAAAACAGCCATTTTATTTAAATTGAGAAATAAAGATTGGAATGCTGTGTAAAAAGGGATTAAAACGTGAAGTTCACTAGGGCAAAAATTATAGAAGAATAAACCGATGCATTTTTTGCGTATGGGCTTATCGTGGATGAGTATAATTATAAATTTATTAAATTTTTATTCAAACAAAATAAAAGAATTTCAACAAAAATATTGGATTTATGAATATGTTGTATTTAATTATTAAAGGTTTCTATCATTATGTCTGCAAAATATTTTTAGCACCCTCTTTAATATTATATTGTTACCTAAGGATAATTATAGAAAGTAAATATTTATTTAAAGGTACACAGGATCAATGAAAATGTAACGAAATCACATGATAGAAACTGTAATTGCATATTTCGAATACTCAGCGAGAAGGAATGACTAAACGCACCATCAAGGAGGAAAGTAAACAAAAGAAATGCGCACAAGAACTCACCTAGTGATACTCTATTTTATGAAGTGGAACATTCCATGTTTAATTCTAGCCATTTTTGAGCAGTGAGAATTAATTTCATTGTGTGCTTTGATGATAAATGTTTTTATCTAAATAAGATTTTCCATGTTTTATTATATATTTTTATATTTTATATACATTTATATATTTTATATTTTATGTATTTATATTTAATTAATTTTATTATACATTTATATATTTTTCATCAAAAACTAAATATATAATATTATACTTTAATTTCCTCTAAAATTTATTTTTAAAATTTGTATTTATAAAGGTATTCTCTATAATTTAAAATTCATGCGTAAAAATTTATTAAGAATTTTCACTATTACAGCTAAAATGAAGAATTGTTATATACTTATATATTAAATAATTTCATAAAATTATTAATTTATACGTGCGAAATTAGAAAAATTATACTGAATATTTATTAAAATTTAAATGTACATGAATGTCACACATTATAAAAGTAAATATCAGATTAAAATATTAATTTCGAATTTTCAAAATACATTTGTTTATTGTAAAATGTATGGAATATACTTCTTTCGAAAATAATATTTCCGATGAGAAATTCTCGTATATTAACCATTTATTGAATAGCGACCAATAGCGAAAATGAAAGATAATATTGGAATTCAGAGCTGCAACTATCAACACAAAAAAGAGATAAATAGGTGTCATTATTAGGGAAATGTAATTTATCGTATGAAACAATTGAATAAACAGACGAAATAGACACCAAATATTAGAAATTATCTATTTACAAACATTAATTATTTGTATTGTATTTTGTAAATTAAGTATAACATTTGATTGTTTATGTATGAAAGAAAACAATTCAGCATCATAAATCATTGCACAATCCATTAATATAAACTATTTATTTTTGCCAATATAATTTATTTTATATTTTGCTTATCATCTTTTTTTAGAGTAATTACATTTTATCCCATTAAATAATTGATTTCATTTAATGTAATAAAACATTTATTGCTAGATGTCATTATTCATTAAATAGGATTGCCGATTAAAATAATTTGTAGATTAAAAACTACCCATGATAGTAAATTTTCTTTAAAAAATGTACTTACATTCTCAATAATCGCTTTTTTTATAAAAAGACTGAGTTATTTTTTACTACAAGCTTTTTAGTGAAACTTTATGCTATAAATCATACGTTAAATAAACACCAATATGTGAATACCAGAATATTATTCACTGTATGTATTTTGAATTAGTGATAATAACGTATTAGTATTCCATTTACAAATGCTGAAATAAATATAAATCCATTCGTGTGAACAGTTAATATAGAAAGTTAATTAGATGTTTCAGAGTGTTCAAAGAAAATAACTATATTAATAGAAGTATTTTGTGGATTTTATAATAAAAAACGCGAAACTAGGTTATATAATAAAGACGATCGTTTATTTTAAAATCTTTGCCTTGTAATCTTGGAACAATGAAGCAGGTGCACTTTTTTGCATTGAAACGTGTAGAGGATGGGGGTGGGAAAGTTTAGAGAGAAGAAAAATTGCTCGTGACTGTGTTAGCCTAAATGGGCGTAGGCTGTCAAAACTTGGCGCTCTCAAAGCGATTTAATATTTGAAGTATAATTTTCCTTTATTACGTAATTTTACGCTGATAGAAAATTTCCCTTAATACGGAAGATGTACGCCGAAAAAAAGTTCGGTATGGAGTTGAATATAAGTTTACATCTCTCATCTCAATAACTATAGTAATCCAAATAATTTATGGAAACTATAGTTTTTACAGTTCTGTAAAGTTTTTTATATGAATGTCAAAAAATGTACAATAATTTGTATCTATAATCATATTAATGCATTTCTTAAACCTCAATTTTGTTTTTCCAACATTGTAAATGATATTTAGAAAAGTAAATGCGTTTACAGTTTAGGGAGAATTTGTTTCATGTGGCCATAAATAGAACCGAAACATAACATTAAAAGATTCTATTTATTTTTCTCTCATGTATTTTTACTCAGTTCAAAATAATAAACCAAAACCAAACTTAATGAATATTGTAGTATTTAAAAGTATTATTTTATTTTTAACAACTTATTGGATGCCAGCAAAACAAATATAAATGTTTGAATTGTGAAATATCTATCAATTTTTTAATCCAGAATTTTGATTATTTGTATGCATGTTGACATAAGATTCTGAATCTCAAATATTTATTAGAGTTTGGGGATTCCAATGTTTAATTTTCTTGAATTCTGAAACAGTTATTCTTCTTAGTAAATAAGTTAAAAATACATTTAATCTCTCTCTCTTCTCTGTTTAAATTTAAATACATTTAAACGTCTCTTCAAACTTCAGTTGAATTTTTCAACAATAGTTTTTAGCAATTTTAATTAATAACTTTTTCTAAAAGAATGAAATATTTACTCTAATTTTTATCTTCTTTAAATTTTTCATAAGATTATTTTTGAATTATTCATGATTAGAATTGCAAAATTTTGTTTTTAGAAAAACTTATAATTTAAATTAATTTGAAATGAACAAAAAAAGGAAATAATTTTGCAAAATACATAAATTTTATACCCCTTTGCTCAAAAATATGTAAGTCCACGAAATCTTGAGAGTCAATTGTCTTGAGTCTCTTGAGTGTCCAATTTTGAGTGTCAAATCTAAGATTGATTTTAAAATATACTTTTTTATTACGTTTATTTTTTCATACATTCTTGAAAAATTATATATCATTATCGATGCGATCATATCAAATAATTATATTTTCCTCCACCGCTGACTATTACAAAGATAAAATATATAATTTCTTAGACGTGTTTATGAATTTGAGAACTATAAATCACCTTCATTCATTTTAAATATATTTACCTAGATGAGAAGAAAATATCAAATTTTTTTTCAAAAAATGAATTACTAAAGTAAAATAAAATCTTGATTGAATCAACTAGTTCTCATTATCCTAAGTCAAATAGGAATTGTTCCTAAATTGCATATATACTTCATAAGAAATCAGTTAGAAATCATTTATCAAATCATCGAATCTCATAAGTAATCAGAAAGAGAGAGAATTAAAATTGGAAAAATTGGTTGAATTTAAGACACTTTTAAAAATAATGAGAAATTTATAAATACATTTAAAAATAAGGAAATTTATAAAGTATAGTAACTGTGTTACAAACATTAACAAATGTTATTCATTGAGATAAAATGAAAAAATATATACTTCTCAAATACACTTTCTAATTCCTTCAGAATTATGCTTGCCAGATTTTTGAAATGTTCAACTACAACAGCGGATTTTTTCCTTCTATTACGTCACGGGTGTAAATAATAAATGGTAAGCATATGAATTCAAATATTTTAGTTTGATAATATTTTAAGTAAGAAGAAATACCTTGTATGAGGAATAAAAAAATTGAGCAAAATTTACGCGTATAACTTATCATTGGCAATCAGGACTTTTTTAGAAATGCTTTTTTTGGTTTTAATCTTGTTGTAAAAATCTTCACAAGCTAATCCGTTAGACGAGATTTCTTCGTGAAACATGCATCATCAATCCATACGCAACCGTTCACCAAAGAAAATACTCTCTACTGGTACTGATGCTCCAAGTAGCAGATTGCGTACTCAACAATCTTGACCAGGGCTGCTATGCGATTATCCTCGAAGTGACCAAATAATAGCCTGAGCGATTTTTCTTCACTTGAAATAATCAAATCTTTGGTAGTCTCTTCTTGCTTCCACTATTCCCAATTTGGCTGGCAATACTCCTTAATGGTCATGGCCATGGTTGATAAGACAAGACGATAGGATGGCAATATTACTCACTAGCAAAATATCTTTAGCAAAATAATTTTTACTTATTACTATTATAATACAGAAGTAAAAATGACATATTTTTCTAAATAATGCTTTACATCTAATTATTTTTACACTTTTTCGGCCATCTATAAAATTAAATTTGGCACAGGTGCCGTGTAATCCATGCGCCAAATTCTGAGATTGGCTAGTTTTTGGGGGATTTTCTTATGTATCTGGCAACCTCGTTTTTTTACGTCATACATATAGACACCTATATGAATTATGCAGAAAATTCTATTTTGGAAACCCTAGTATTTACGTCATCGCGCGAGGCACTACACGTAATCTTGGCAACAATTCTTCATTGCCAAAAAAATTCAGTATTTGAAATCATGGATTATACGGCACCTGTGCCTAAAATTTAAATTCACTGGGACGTGAATTAAAATTTCCTGGACACCAGGATTATGTCTGAAAACTGGAAAGTCTGCTAAACATATTCAAACGCACATTTATGAACATTAAAAACTAACGCAAATTAATTTATTTAAAAATATGAATTTATAAAGTGAAACTAACTCAAAGTAATTAGAATTTTTTACCATTTACACAAAAAACTGTTTTATTATTCACTGTTGCTAAATCTCTAAATTTTTATTGGATATAAAGCAGAAAATTCAAATGAAAAAGAGACACACTGTAGTTTTTGATTTAGTTTTGTGTTGCACTAAAATTATTTTAGTCAGTCTTAATTTAGTTTTTTACTAGGATATTTCAGGGTCTAGATTACGATACTAATGGGAGTTATGTTATGAAGATAATATTTGCAGCCATATTATTGATTTCTAACTATATCTGTTTATAACTTTTTACAATAATGATTGTTTATATTAAATAAACACAATTTTTTTTATCATTTTTATTTTACTTATTTGCATATTTTAAAAGTCAAGTTTCCTACATTTTAAAGTTCAATCTAGTCAAAACATTTTCAATATTATTTATCTTTTAGGCAATTGAGTTAGTTATATTCGCTTAGTTAAAAGGATTAAGTACTTTGCTCACATTACTTATTTTTGTTAATAAAATTATTTAACTTAGAAAGTTTAACACAATAAATGAAGAAATTTATATTGCTTTTGTAAATGTATTTTAAAGTAGCAATTTTACTTCTAATATTGTAATCTTCTTTTTACATTATGTGAAAATCTTATTTTAATTATGATTATAAAATGACAGGAATCGTATTTTTTCAGGAAAATTCTCAGTTGGATTTTTCATTGTAGAAAAAATCATATTTTTTTTATTAATCATTATTTATATTTTAACAGTGGAAATGAGATGAGAGTAATCAAGTTGCTGCAGCTTTCTTTTTCTTAAAAAAATTAAGTTGATGTATTTAAATTAAGCTTTTTAAATTTGTTTTGGATTTTTATGGATTCATTATGAAATTCAATATCTATTTCACCCAAACAATAATAATCTAAATGTCCTACAGTTTGATCCACTGTTAATAAATTCTCAAATTTTTGTTCAAAAGAATTCTCTTCAACTGGATTAATTGTACTACTTTTTTGCTTTACATGAATTGCAGCAAAATTGTACTTTTTTGAAATTTCGAGAAATGTAAAATAATTTTTCCTGGTAGTAATTTTTTGTAGTATATATAGTAATGGATGTTAACGAACGAATTCATGGAAAAAATCAAAAGATGCTTATTCTGATTATATCATAATGTTAGGTGGATTATATCCATCCATTTTGAAATCTCTTAAAAACTTGAATTTAACAGAATTATTTCCATTATCATCTAAAAGTCAAGAGAACATATTATTCCAATGCCAAACAGAATTGATAAAGTTAAAATGCCACTGAGATGTATTCCAAGAATATGCTAGAAATTTGATTTAACTGATTCTTATGTAGACTAATTAGAGTATTGGCATTTGTATCCAGATTTATATATCAATATAAAGACAGAGCTCAGGATGGTCTACTACAAATGGGTGAACTGAAAAAAGTCAAAAAGTGTATTTTAAGAGTAATATATTCTAAGGACTTTAGACTTTTAGCAGATAAAAATCTTTACAAGAATCAAATTTTTGTATGATTATTTCTAGACTACGAGAATCTCTTATCTTGTTGGTGGATAACTCAAGAACTTTGACCTACCTCTTCAAGCAAAACCTGGCCAAAGAGTCATCATCATCATGAATGCAATGAGGTTAACGTATTACCTTAAAAATTTATTTTGTGAGGTCCCAAACATTATTACACAGTGTGCCTGGAGCTTAAGCGGACAGGTTACGGCAAGGCATATTGTGTTACATGTTTTAAATTGAGGCGATGAGAAAGTTGCCAGATTATGGCACATTTTCCTAAAGATAGAATAATGGTGAGCCAGCCATTTTCTAAAATTGGATTAGAGAAATTGGTCATTTTTTGATACAATTTAAAAAATCAGAGAAAGACTGTATATATCAAAGGCTATTTGCTTACATATTTGTGTGTTTAGTGTGATATGGCAGTACATCTCGAAATATTTAGTGACTTAAAAGCTGAGAGGCATTAATTGCTTGTTTAAAAAGATTTGTAAGTCAAAGAGGTTATCTCTCGCAATTATTTTCAGATAATGCAAAGATCTTTTGTGGGGCCACCTCGGATTTATCGGATATAAAAAAAGGGTTCTTGCCTTATTAAAATGGGAAAAGGGGAATGATTGTCTTCTCAAAAAATTTAAAATTTCGTGGGGTCTCAATCTCTTAATTTTAGAGGATTGTGGGAAGCGGGTGTCAAGAGTTTTTAAGCACCATTTAAAATGCTGGGTAGGAGATCATAAACTTACCTTTGAGGGTTTCTTACAATAACTACTCAGATAGAAGCTAATTTGAATAGTCACCCTGTAATCCCAATGCTCTCTGATCCAAATGATTTCTTGGCTTTGATTGCTGGCCACTTTTTATTTGGTAGATCATTAAATGCTTTGCCTCATTCGGATATATCAAGGATTCTAAGCGACCGTTTGACCCGCTTGCAGATTATTAGTAGATTGTCTCAGACTGTATGGAAGACGTGGTTGCGTGATTACTTTTCTAATTTGCAACGGAGATCTCAATGGAAGTTTGATAATGGTAAATACTGCTACAGACATGGTTTTTCATTAATGAAAAATGGATTGCCAATGTGCATCTAGAAAATTGGTAAAATTAGCAGCTTTATATCTGGATTAGATGGCAAGATGAGAGTAATCGAAATAAAGACAGCAATGGGCGATTATAAGAGAAGCATCTCAAATATTTACATTTTGCCAATTTGTGATAACCACGTCAAAAAGTGCGATATTTTTTCTTTCCAGTAAATTTATATGCCTGTATATCTAGTCTCATTGTATTAATTTCATTATCTAGTCTTATTAATTTAATATACTTTTTATATGTTTCAAAGGGGGAGTGTAATATCAAGTCAACTGAAAAAAAGTGAATGCTGATTCTATTATTATAAATTGATTCTATATTGATGTTTTTGGAACTGGAGTTTTTCAGAGCTTTAATGAGAGTTTTTATATAATATATATATATTATATATATATATATATATATATATATATATATATATATATATATATATATATATATATATATATATATATATATATATATATATACATATATATCTGGAGTTCTTGAACCTCTTCAGTATAACAGTTTTATAGTTTTTAAAGAGTCTATAGTTTTTATTATTAAATATTTAATTTTGTCTGTTTGCTATTACGTTGTGACAAAATTAAGAAAATTAAAATTCGTGAAAAACACCATAAGAAACCCAACTATTTTAATACATTAATAAGGTTTTATTACGTCATCATTTACGCATATTTTGGGAAACATTTTTATTTGATTTTTAGATGGATTTGCATGGGCATAAAAAATAATTACACTGTATTGACTAAGTAAGGATTTTTTTAAACATCATTACATGGTAATTTCCAATTAAAATTGGAATTCAACTTAAATATTTGATTGATTTCTAAGACACATTTCATTGAAAAAAGTTAATATCTTTGGTTTAAATAATCAATTTTATACAACAAAGGTACGCAAAATTTTACGTTCTCAAAAAATTATTAAAACAAAGGAAATGTCTTGTGTTGCATTATTTAATTTCTATAATATTGTTTGTTGCTTCTTGCCTTAAATATATTATTGGCTATTTTTTAAACAATAGTTTTGATGAATAATCAGATTTTTAACAGAGCAAATCTTACATTTGGGTAAAAATTCTTGACTGCGAAGTTTGTGGTATTTTACTCGAAGTATTTTGTGATAGTTGCTCTGCTTTTAGAAAATCAATTTACATTTGTGAAAGTGTTTGACTTTTTAAAGTGATAGCATTATATTTTGATTACCTTACAGTATCTAAATATGGGGAAAATATTTAAAAGATCTAGAGATTGGATCCTTTGGAAATGGTAAGCAAAATAATTTTAATACATTACAGAGTAAAGATGATAATAGATAGTAGAATTTCAAGCTAAATATATTTGTTTCTTCTTTGAGCAGAATTGCAAATTTTATCTGTTATATCTCAGCTTATATAACTTAAAATGGCACCTGTGCCAAAATATTAATACAAAATTTTTTACTATTATCTCTTCTTTTCTAGGATCAAAGTGAACAGAAGGGTGAAAATAGTCTCAAACCCTATTTACGATCCTGATTATGTGACAGTAGGGAAACGAATTATCGAAAAATTTGTTGAGGAAAACAATCAATTGATTGCTATGAAACGGTTGGAAAATCAATTGCTATAATACCGAGACACATTTTTGACTGCCCAACCATTTTAAGATCTTTGACTCAGCTAGGGGAATTCCTCTTTCTCGACATAAAAAAGAGTTTATACTCCAAAAACATCAAGGAGATAGCCAGCTGTGTTCTGTTCACTCAAAGTCATCTATAATTCTCCCCATGGACACAAACCAACCAACCATTTGTTGATAATTAACGAGCCATCCAATTAAGTTAGGGAGCGTAAAAAGGATTCAAATTAGTGCCAGTTGTCTTCAAGAAACTTTAAAATAGTTGAGCAGTGCCTGATCTATTCATATCTCCTTGTGTCACAAAGGGTATCAAGGTGATTCTTTGATTCCAGTAAGATGTAAATACTTCAGAAAATAGTTATGTGCAATAAGCAAACAAAAGCAAGAAACTCCAACCGACCGAGGCAAGGAACTGGATACTACCATTTTTGTTGAGCAAGATTCACTTCTTACCCACAGCAGCATCACTATACCAGGAGGCTCTACTATTTTTTTAATTTACTGTAAATGATTCTTTTGATGATATGCAGAGTCAAAAGAGAGTCAAATTATGAACAAATAAAATATGTTTGACTATATAATATGATGACTTATTTATTTTATATTTTCAAAAATGATAATATTTAATATTGATTGGATTGAAAAAATAATGTTTTATACAAATTCTCTCTAAAGGCATTAACATTAATTTCTTATATAACATAACTTATACATTTTTAAAGAAATGAGTAGTAAAAGAATTTTTTGTAATATAGAATTTTGAACGCTTATTTATAATTTTGTGCTTTTAAAAATTATTAATGAATTGAATAAAACTATAATAATGTACAAACTGTAAATATATTTTAAAAAACTATTCATTCATTTCAAAGGGATGTCAACGAATATTAAAATCATTATAATGTAACATACAACATTTTAAAGAAATTTTATTTACTCATTACTAAGTAAATAAATATTTAACAAGATCTAAAAATTTAGAATAAAATGACAAATATTATTGAAGTAAATCATTTAATTTTCACTCATTAAAAAGATTTTCCTAACGGATAATGTGCGCACCGTTAAAGATAATTGCTTAGTAATCATATATTTGTATAGCATTTATGATGCAATTCATAATTTATTCTTAAATTTATTATTTATAAGTTACTATAAACAAATGTCCCGACGCATTATACAATTTTCTTTTTTTTAGTTTTCCGATTGTGGTCTAAATTAATTTCATATATTAATAATTTCTGCCATTCGTTATGACAGGAAATTCTCCCTTTTCACGAACGGAAGTAATTTCCCTCATCAGAAAGGAAGCAGAACAGTTTGTTCGGATATTCTTACATCAAACGCTCATTGGTTGTGTGTTCTTACGTACATTCGGATTTGTGTGAATAGATCTTAATGTGTGATTAATTGTATGAGAAGATGGGTTTTGTCGTTTTGAGCTGTGTCACAGATTTTACTTATTTATTAAGTAGCTTCAGATTCATTAAAATTTGAAACTCATGACGGCGGAAATCAAACTTGATACAACAAAAAATATGAAGCAGAATGGAAATTAAAAAACTTCCATTCGTTGAATGGTAAAACAATTCGATTTCAAGCATTTGCAACCAATTCCTAAGATGTCAATTGAGATTTGTTGGAAAGAGTAATTACATATATTAACTTCTATAAATCATCTTAGTCTCAGAATTATACATTTTTAGTTGCTGTTAATGAAATCAACTAGATTCAACATTCCACCTCATGTACAAATGAAAATCGATGTTAAAATTAATTGGTTTGATGGTAATTAGTTCAGGAGGCACAGAAACGAGCTTTGTTTCTATGCCTCCTGAACTAATTACCATTAAACCAATGTTACTTTTGAATGTGTCCGAGGTTTAAGTGGTGCATCAAAGTGTGATTTTCATAACATATGATTGAGTAAAATTGAGTTTTATATTTGTTGTCTGTCATTCTTCAGCATTGATGCCTTTTCAACTAATGCGTTCTCTGAATATCTGATATTTATGAATATATATATATATATATATATATATATATATATATATATATATATATATATATATATATATATATATATATATATATATATATATGCATTCAGAAATTATGTTTATTTTTAGGGGAATATTTCAACTCTTTGCTGTTTCTTTTAACTGATAAGCCGGACATTTGAGGTGGAAGTAAAAAATAAGACTGGAAACAAAATTACTTAAATTTATGAATGTATAGTACTAGAGTATCTTTCCCCCATTTCCGCTACAGAAGATTTCATTTATTACAATGAAATGCTTTCTTTTAAAAATTTGCTAATTTGAAATCAGTTAATGTATTTCAAATTTTATTTTCATGGTATATTTTTATGAAGAGTTGAAGGAAATTGAATTTTGCAAGATTTTAAGACAATAGACTGGCCAATTCTTAATTAAAATCCAAGAAATATTTTATAAACAACAGAATTTGATAGTTAATTATTGTAAAAGGAATATTTCATTTCAATGATGAGAAACAGTGCTTAATTCTTGCTATAATTGTGCAGATAAGTGTTTTGAATTCGTAGATATGTCAAAATTACAAGACATTTAAAAAGTTATCTCACTTGAAATTGTAAGCCATGATTCGTTTGTTATGGTAGAGAATGTGTCAGGATCTGAAATTCACAATTAAATCTTACAAATGCTCCAAAAAGTTAAGTGGTATCTCCTAAAGAGTAATATTTAAAATCATAGTATTCATCAAAATATTTATGTCCTCACAAAAGATCAGATAACTTCTATTACATGCCAAATTTTATACGTATGGTGAAAGCATTTTTAAAAAAATTTTTTGTATAAAGTAAAACATAAATGAAACAAGATTCACTTCAGGAACTATTGTAAAAGCAGCAGAATTGTGAACTAGATCAATGAACATAAATGGGATTTTTGTAGAGCATGGTTAAGAAATCGGTTCTGTGTTCCAGTAAGTCCTTGAATAGACTTGATGATTACGTGGATCAGAGATTGGTAAGAATACCTCTGAGTAACTTAAATTTTATGCATATTGTGAGTAAATAATTTTATGTCACTCTTTAAACTTCGTTTCCTGGATTAAATTTAATATTTTAAGAAACATAAGGACTGTCCCAAATTATAATGATCCTACATGTATGTACACAGAATTGAGCATAGAATGCAAATAAAATACTGATTTAAGCCTTTATGATAACATTATTTATTGTTTCATATTTTCAATAATAGAACTATTTTTGATGCGTGAAAGGAGAAATGATAACATTAAATACATAATAAAATTAATGTATTCTTCATATTTGCTTTTTAAGAAATGCACCAAAAGATTCCTTTATCACATATATAATTTTTAAAAAGTACGCTAAACAAAAATTAATGAACTTTTCATGTTGTGGAATGTTTCCGGTTTAGAAGAAATCTACACATGTATATTATTGCTTCAAAAAGTTCGAATAAAGCAAATAATGAAAGACCCAACCACAATGCAAGTTCGCCACCCAAATGGCTGAAGATTTCACTGTTTTCAAACATGGGGAGTTGCTCAAACGTCTTCTGCACCAAACTTGAATAATAAATTTTCAATCTTACAGTATTTTCTCGTAGATATTTCAAATATTCGAAATCAGTTTCATTATGTTTTGCTCTAATGAATTCTGCAGAAGGCCAGATTGCTTTTGACACCTGTTTCTCATAATATGTAGTAAGACAAGCTAATGGGCAGTCACATGGTAATCCATTTGTTGCGACGTGATCTTGAACTCTGTCTAAGCAGCAAGCTTCTGTTATGTTTGTCATGTCGCAATGCTTCTCACTTTGTGTCGCTGTCAGTGTGGGATCTACACAACCACATATTTGAAGACTTTTCTCTTGAATGCACATCTTTAGACACATATCTTTGTTACTCTGATGGTTTTTTGACCTATAATCACGACATCGGTCACGGTAAGGAGCTGGTAAGCGACGAATGACCACTTGCTTAATGGCTAGTGTTGTTTCAAATCCTGGAGCGATGTCCATACCCTTCTCATCTGGATTAGGAATGTCTGCGACGTCATGTATTAATACTCTCACACCCACAGAGTGCGTGATTTCTAAATAATCCCGTCGGTTCACGTCTAAAACTAGTTCAATCCCGCTATTATACCCAACGGAAGAAGTTCGCATTATTTCACTATTTTTATTAATTTTTTTGAATGTGTAGCAGTTACCATATTTCAAACTTTGGAAGAGAGAGAAATCTTCAAAAGAACATACATATCCTTCAAACGTACAATATTTGATGAACTCAGAAGCTTGAATCCCAAGGGCTTTCCTATTTTTAAAATCCATTTTCATGTACCAACCTAAAAATTTTATTGCTCTTTCTTTTTCTTGTGGGACTGAGCCATTAAGTCTTGCACAAGAAAGTGTGGAACGGCGTTCTGAAATCAAACTTCTCACCATGATGGGAAGTTCACAACCTCGACTCAGTATGTCCGTGTTAATACAGTTTTCATATTTTCTCTTTAATCTATTGATATTACAAACTGTAACCGCTGGAAATTCTAGTGTCGATCTGTACTGATCTTTCAAAGAAACAACAACTGGATAAGTTAAGAATAAGTTCAGAAACTTGTAAATTTGGTAACTGCAACCAAGGAATCCTATTAATAATAACAGCAACCAGATTCTTTTTCTCACCTGTGTTTCTGCGTATCTAATTTTAGAAACTGCGGAAACAGACGAATCTTTGAGAATAATATCTGTAGTTAGATCATTTGATTGTGGTGCATCTCTTACCAGTGATTCTACTGAACATTCTTGATTTCGTCTCTGAGTAAATAGTTTTCCTAAGTTCTTAGTCATAACTTGAAATATATTTCGTGTTTATTTTTTATTTTTAGTATCCTAATTATCTAATTCCTAATTTGAGCAGGAGTGATAATTTCTTTTGCATAAATACTTGTGAATTATCCCATTAAATATTTATTTACCTTTCTGGAAAGAAAGCTGCATATTTTCCTGCAAGTAAAAAATTATCAGTTATTATTTGGCTCGTACTTTAATTTTTTTTTCATGAAATAATAATATGAAATCACTCTTTAAGCATTTTAATAGCAAATGCAAATGTTTTGGATGATTTATAATTTTATTATTTTTATAACTAGACATTAAACTGAATACTTTTAAATTAAAGTTTAATGTATCAATGAAGAATCTAGGATGCACTGTAAGATGGAAACCAAATAATTGAAGAGACAATGCTAGGTGTTTGTGTTATGCTTTAATATACATGCGAATAACAGCGAAATTCAATTATAACTTATATTGTAAATTTCAATATAAACACAATAAAAGATTATGTAATTATCAAGAGAACATATATTCTTCACAGACTGTTCATTGCATAGCTCCAATGCATTTTAAATATACAAATTAAAGCACAGATACTCAAACTGACCGGTTAGATTAAGCATATCATCTACTATGCCTGAAAGTTTAGAGATAGTTACTCATACTTTGTTGTAAAATGGAGAAGTTAGGTTACTAACTGAAGAATATATTTTTTTTTAGTTCCATAGAAATTCCTTTAGTTCTCTTAGTTTAGATTTTAGTTCCTCAGATTCTGTTAATTTCTAATCCCAGATGGTGTAGCTAGGCTAAACCATCTCCATAAAACCAAAAATAAAATAGGATTCTCCAAAACCTCGTTCACAGTAAAATTCAGACAGCCAAGAATATGTCTCGGAGAGGCCTGATCAGCCTTGCACCAGTGACACTCCAGAAAGACTTTCTGGTCCTGTTGAAAAGAAAGGGACCTAATGTTGCATAGTAATGGGAAAGGAGCAGCTTCAATTGATCCAAGGACTTGGGGCACCAAAGGGAGAAGCCTCAGATTCTAAATGTGCCTTTGCTCTTCAATTATTAAATGGCAGTTAAAATAGTATTTCAAGTTATATAGTAGAATTTTATTAATTTATGTTTGTATTTTTTAAAACACTGCAACGTAAATGAGCTTCAGAGAAATTTCGGATATTCTACAATAATAGTAAGATAGATTTGAATGATAACAGTGCAATCATGATACTATTCTGATATCAGATTGTTATTCGTCTTCTGTTTTTATTAATCACACTTTTTGAAATTTTTAATAATTTTTTCTATAAAATAGACATTCTATTTGATTACAGTAATGAACAATTCACGTTATGAAATTTGGAATTGGGATGTTGATATAAATATTTCAGAGGATATCTGAAAGCAATTCCCATCAGGAATCTTGCGCAGCAGTCTTTAAATCCGCAGGAAAGCGAATTGGAGATTCCTTCTGAATTGTACATTTTTTCTAGGAATCTCATACAGCTTATGATAATTAATATCAGTCATTTTGGTGGTAAGTAAATTTTTTTAATTAAAAAAAGTACTCCTGGAACCACTTGGTGACAACAATCGTCATATCAGTTGTAGACTTGATAATGCGGCACTATCTACTAGAATTTCGGTGAATTACTAGAATTACAAATGAGGGTGTGTAAATCGAAATATTACTTAGATAACTGTCACCTATATGAGTTTTCTCTTAACGTATGAGGACTGAAAAATTAAGCTTATTGCACATTTGCACATGCCCCAAGCATCACAGAGATTGCAGCAACTTGCAATGTCACATACTGATATTTATGGTCAATTGATTCCCGAGAGATTGCATATATATATATATATATATATATATATATATATATATATATATATATATATATATATATATATATATATATATATATATATATATATATATATATATGTATGTATGTATGTATGTATGTTTATAAATATATATATATCATCACAATTACATATATTTCTGACTATTTTAATATCATTCTCTTAATTAGGTGATAACACTGATAATATTGCTTTTGCTAGTTGATAAAAACTTTTCAAATTATATATAAAAAAATACTTTATTACTTTATATTGCATATGAAGTAATAAAGTATTTATTCATAAATATAAAGCAAGAAAATAAAAATTTTTCATTTATTGAGATGTATATATACATATATCTCTTGTTTACTATAGGAAAAAAGTAGCGGCAAAATTCAATGCTTATCACTTACCTTTTAAGATGAAAACAGTTGCATTCATTTAATTAATTTGTGAAAAATAAATTAATTACTAAGAAATGCTCTGCACTTTTTTATAAATTTTAATTTCTTAAGAAGTTTGATTATAACTATTCTATGTAATGTTTTGAAAGAAAAGACTTACTAAAGAAGATTACTTGAAATAAAGATCTGTTAATATATTCCCTAATATGAAATAATTTAATCAATATTCTTCAAAGCATGTATTTTATGAAGTATATTTTCTTTGTGAATATATTTCACGCACATTATATATTGTAGTAGTACACGCACGCAATTTTTTTATGTTTGTTTTTTTTTATTGAAAAAGAGTTAAACTGCTCGTGTTCAATTAAAATATTCTTTGTTTTTCGATAATACCCTATATTTTCTGACAATATGTTTCACTTTGTCAGAAATGCTTAAGCTTTTGAACTCATTAAAAATATTCAAGAGAAATGTATGACTTATGCGTGCTACCTTTTGAGCGTATCATATTATATTAAATATCTATTTACTCATGATTTTTATCTTGAAATTTACTTAATTTCCAATAATTTTTAATTGAAAAGACTTGTTAATTTTATGCAATAGTGACAAAATTTGACAAGTAATATTGATGAACAGTATTTTCCTTCCATTCTAATTCATCGCTATAAATTAGATTTCTAAAAAGTGTCATTAGCATTTTGTAAATATAAATATTTAGTATAAAATTTATGCCATATTAATTACATTAAATTAGCATTTATAAAATTTAAATGAGAACATATTTATGTGAGTGGACTATTTGAATAATAACTCAATTTTGCTTGCGCAACACAATATCTTAAATTCGCTTGCAAAAGCATATACATTCTTTTCAAAATATAGTTATTTAATTATAAAATTAAAAATATTTACAATATAACAAAAATTTAACTACAACAATTTTAATTATTTAATTACAAATATATAATTATAAATATATTGTAATTAAATTATGATGAAAACTTTTCTCTTTAATATAATTTTATTTCAACGTAGTTTGAATTTTGTCCAGTATCTGAATGTAATAGAGATTAAAAGTAATCATTCATCAAGGAATTATTATATACAAACTCATACAACTTATTTACGTAACATCCTCACAAAATGTATTTTTAATATTGATTCGAAGAAATTCCGTCCCCATTTATTATTTTTTATAGGATTCGAATCCACTACAATCGAGGGGAATGATCGACTATTTTTTAGTTGAAAACAAGTATTAGAAACGAATTTTTCGCTACTAATTTTCAGTAAGATTTTTTAAATCTCTTAAGACATACAATAATTTTCTTCTCTGTAAATAGACTAAATAGTTACATATTTTTGTCAGACTTTATTTATTTTCTTCTGACAAAAGTGTGGCGAACATTCTAAGACAAATTACTCAATTAACATTTTAATATACGGATAAAATAAACATTTTTATATGAAAAATATATGGAATATTAGATTAAAAATTTGCTTAACCTGGAAATATTTTTTCCAGGTTAAGCAAATTTGAGATGAGGAAACTTGAATAAATTACACAAATATATTGAGATGAGTTTTTATTTAAGAACATTTTTGAACTTCCTGCACAAGTAAAATTGAATTTGTTAATGAATTTTGTTATAGTAATGTGAAGACATTTAAGAAAATCTAATAAACAGATCTCTAACTGGTTAATTGTCAGATATTTTATTTGACCATTCATGGGGTCAAATTCTTTGTCAAGCATGGTTTGGTTTACTTTTGTCGTACAACGGTTATTATTCTTGCATACTAGTACGGATTAGATCTATAATTTAGATCGGACGATCTATAATTTGAAGTGGTTTCCGAACCACAACATATCACAGCCCGAAGTTGAATCGAGTCACAGATTGTTGAATTGAATGCATACACGACAAGCATAAATATTTATTGTCATCCACAATTTACTTTAAATTGTAAATTCCAGTCAAATTAGATTTTGAGAACAAATAGTGATCATTAAGCGGCAAACCAACTTACCCCATGAAACATAGTGTAATAAAGCATTTTAATAGTTACACTTAATAATTAGACCAATATTATGAGAACAATCGTTATACGTTTTAAAGTATTGAAGCTGACAAGTTTCTATTTTACCCTTTTTTTAAAAAATAGTTTTGATTTTTAGGTTTGAATAACTTTTATGTAACAGTAAGAGATATTTGTCCTTCATTTATTAATATGATTATGTCCCATTTTAATAATTATGTCCCATTTTCATAGTCCAAAATTGCTATCTCCTAATGATAAGTTTAATGACTTTATGTAACAAGATTAATGTACTAAAATATTTTCTAATATAAATTCATGGTAACACACTTACCGTAAGTGTTTGGTATCATGCGTTCTTCGGAATTGAAAGGACCTAATTGAATAATTGGAAATTATTTACGTGATCTTGGCTTCCTCATCCATATTTGTTGGGTTAAATATTTGGAATTTCAAGTTTTACTCTTTTGTAACTCATAAGTGAAGCAAATTATTAATTAAATATATTTTGAAAGATGATTTTCATATAAGAAAACTTCATAGAATCATGTTCCATGATTGTTAGGTCTATAGCAAGCAAATTTCGGTCCCTTATATGTCAAAAAAATTAATGACTTAAATAGAATCAATTTAAGAAAACTAGAAAAGTTAAGTACATCTTCCTTCTCTAATTCATAAAAAATGATGAAACTGCACTTTGAAGCGCCGATTTCCAAATTAATTTCTGCCTGGTGAGCTTCTAGATTATTTTTTTCCAATGTGAAACTAACTTCAAAATGCGAATTGTGTGTTTCTTTACTTTAGAAATACATGTACAATGTTTATTTTTGAATCAGAATTAAAATTACGCACATATATTTCGAATCTAAAATGAAATTAGTAAGTAAAATTTCACAAAAATTATTTAATTGTCTTATTTATTTTTTCATAATGTACAAGAATAATAGAAGGAGTTGTTTCATATTTGAATTGAATCGCATTATTGCAATGATTCATTTGTTTTAATATTTTAGAATATTATACAATTTACATTTATTATATTTTCAAAATGTCATAAAAATATACTTGCGTGATCAGTTAATAGTGTTACAAAGTTTGTAAATATTTTCTTGTATTCGTCTTCAGATATCGGAGACAGATCCGAGTTCCAATTCTGTGACAAAATTCGAGGGATCAGACTTACGTTAAAAACGACTTATCCAGTGATTTGGTGGCTTGGCGACTACTTAACGAGATTCTTGGCTATTACTTGGCGACTTATGTAAATTCTTGGCGATCACTTTTTGGCAATTTGGCGAAATTTGGCAAGAAATGGATATTTCTGGAAATTTTCACCACCTAAGCTCTAGGGCCATTATTGAACCAAGGTTCTGGAAGCTTCCTGGCCACTTCGGCCAGGAAGCTTCCAGAACCTTGGAGAAAGACCTAGGCTTTCACGCAAGTAAGCTATTCGTTCCATGGACCGAGTCAGTTTCTAAGTTTCCTGCGGCAGTGATAAGCTAGTGGATACGAGCTGTCTGTCTGAAGTATTTGAAGACCTCTGTTTTGGGGAGCTGTTTACCGTTGAATGGATACTGTATAATTGTGATTCGTAACTGCTGGGTTTTTCCGGCATCTTGTAAAAAGTTCTACAAATAAAATTCCTGTGATTGTTCAGAGTTTCGACTCAATCAACACAAATGCCGAAGCTCGGTACAATAGTCAACTTTCCATTTCATAGTCAACCATCCACTGGCCATTGGAAATAAAAAAAGGAAAAAAATGAATATTATCTTTCAAGACAAGGGCGGAAATCTTTCAGAAACCACAAAATTTATTAACTGTTTACAAATTGTTGTTGTTAAAATGTTTAGTGACTGAGCAAGCGTGCAGTTGAAAATAGACATCTTGATAACTGTTTTACATTGTAGTAAGAAATAAACGTCTCTGGTTACAATGCATAAAAATGACTGGTATGTTATACTTCGTCTATTTTTTTCTTCTTTTTTTTTGTAAATTTATAGTTTTTTTTTTGTACTTTGTTTTTGTGAATGTTTTAATAAATAATTTTCAGAGCTAGTCGGTATTGCTTTTTATTCCAAGAATGGTTACAATTGATCTTAAGCATATTGGTAGTATAAATGGAAGTGATAAAATTTAAAATACAAAGATACGCTATAGAATTCTGATGACAATAGAATTGGACAAAAGATTTAAACATATTCAGTAAATTACAAAATATTTCTTAAGTATTCTAGGGATTCAAAGTTCTTGACGTCATGATGACTTCACTAATTTCATTTTATTTCATATATTGTTAGGCAATTGTAGCATCTGATCTGCAGAGTCAAGAGTTTGACGAAAATATCCGACTTCAAGTTTTACAATTGATTCACTTGCTCATAATACAATACTTTCCCATAATATATGTGTCATATATTATGGAAAAGTATTGTGTTGTTGTTGTTGCTGATCCCTGTTGTATAGCAGCGCTAGACCAAGTCTATGACATTGCACACTCTCAGGAAATCAATGACCAATAATGGTCGCTCCAGAATATCGAGTCCCAAGCACTCAAGGGTATGATCCGGAGTGGCTTGGCTTATGGAACACTTTGCGCAAATTGGAAATTCCTTTTCTTTGTTGTTAAATGTCAATGATCTTAGGTGGCCACTTCGAAAACGTGTTATTGTAGTTTGTTCCAGTCTGCTGCACCGGAGGGATAGAGATCGGCCGGGACGATTACCCTGGTGCACAAAGGGAATGGCAAATGCAGACCGAACAAGGCCTTTGTGTCTAGAGTATAGTTCAGTAAAGGTAAGAGACGCCGGAGTAAGCAAAGGCTCGTCAGTACCTCTTTTTGCTAGGGCATCAGCCAATTCGTTACCCGCAAGGTCTACGTGGGAAGGGATCCACTGTAAGTGAATCTCACGGGATGAGAAGAACCGTCTAAGCTTGTCCAAGATAGCTACTCATGTATTATCACGGACTCTGTGCCAGTTAGTAAGATGCTGGATTGTGCTCCGGCTGTCCAACAAAATCCAGATTTCCTCATTCCCAGGGAGAGAAAGAACCGTATCAAGACCCACATTAATTGCAATAAGTTCACTGCGAAAGACGGAACAGCTGTCGGGGTTTCTGATTGAGATTTGGTGGGATTCGTTTTGATACTTAATAAATACCCCACTAGCGGAACAAGTTCTGTCATTTCTGCTACCATCCGTGTAAATAAGCATAGCTTCGTCATGGATATTGTTGATCAACTCAAGAGCAAGTTGCCATAGGTACTCAGGAAAGGAAAAGTATTGTATCATGAGTAAGTGAATTTTTGACTGAAATTCTTTGCTTGCTATGGTTTTATTGGCATTTTTTACTAATCATATTTGTTGTTTTAATCATTAAGAATCTTCCTGTGTGAAATATGAGTTCTAAAATTTCAAAAACAGCAACTAGAGACAGCCCTAACCATAGACCTAGTTCATTTCCCAGGTGGCTAAAGATTTCACTTTCTTCAAACTTTGGCTTTTGTACATAAGACGCAAGAACAAAACTTGAATAAAATACCCTTAAAGATGCCTGATTATTTCTTATATACTGAAATTTCTCGAAATTTAGTCGACTGTCTCTGCTGAAATTCCGAAAGAATGCTGCCTTCGATGGCCAAAGCGCATAAGACATCTGTACTTTGTAATTTGATGATATGCAAGATGGTGGGCAGTCACAGCTATATTTTTCAGACGTTAAATCTTCCAGAACTTTGTCTAAGCAGCATACATCTGTCATGTTAGTCATATTGCATAGTTTCCAATCATTAATGTGAACCAAAGTTGGATCGATGCAACCACAAGATAACATACTCTTTTCCTGGATACATATTCTCACGCATTCTTTTTGATTTGTATATAGATATTGGTTGTTTTCCTTATAATAAACACAATTATCTCTATAGGGATATGGTAATCGAATAGTTTGTGTTTTCGCCAATGAGAGTGAAATTTCAAAACCAGGCCCAATCATTGATCCTTCTTCTTCGAAGTTTGGTTCATCTTCTGGATCATGAATGATTATTTTAGCGCCTAATGCATGCGTCTCCATTACGTATTCTTTTCTACCAAAATCAATAGTTATTTCTAATCCTGATAATAACCCTGTAGAGGAACTATATATTGGAGGTTTATCGGTTTTCTTGTTGAAGGTGTAACAATTACCATAACGAATACTCTGAGTTAACATAAAATCTTCTGACGAACAAATTTCTCCATTTATGGAGCAGCTTTGAATTAATTCTTGAGCTGTGTACCCAATTATCTCTCTTTTATGTTTATCCATAGAAGAATACATCGCCAAGAAATGTAATTCAAGATCATCTTCATTGCTGTATTTGCCGTTTAAATGTTTTTGACATGAATGTAACAGTCTACGTTCCGAAACAATTAGATGATTTTTAAAAAAACGAATTTTAAATTTCTTTTTCAAGCATTCACTAAAAGAAATATTTAAATTCAAACAATGCTCATATTTAAGTTTCATTCTGTTTAGATTGCAAATGGTAACAGCTGGAAATTCTATTCTTTGTTTTTGCTCAACTTGTAAATCTATCACTACAGGGTAATCGAAATATAAGGTAAGGAATTTGTGAAGTTGAAATACGCAACCAAATAGAGCCATTCCAAGGAAAACTATCCAAAGAACTCGCTGAGTTTGACTTCTTGATTTGGCTACTTGTACAATAGCATATACTGAAGATTTATTTATAATACTTTTCGCCACCATTTTAATATCTTTTTTCATAGCTAATACAGTTTTCAATGGATAGATATAAGATAGCTATTAAACCCTAAAAGCTTATTTTCCTGTACCGAAAGCAGCTGATAAAATGAATTGTGTTTTAGCTTTCTATTTCGTTAACTCAAGATTGTAACTAAGCGAACATTCAATATCCAACTGTTATTATGAAGATGATGATAACACTATTCATTGAAGAACTTTATTGTTTTGCATCTAGTTTTTATTCTAGAAGAAGAGAAATGTATAACATTAAAAAATTGCTTCAGATATTAAAAATATGAATACAAAAGACAGAAAACATCATCGCAAATAAAAAAAATATTTATACATAGTATCAGAAAGACTTAAAATGTAACAAATATTCATTATTGATTAATATGAAACAATCATTAAAGTGGTTTATAAATGATAATATGTGTAATATGAAATAAAAGTACAGAGCTACAATTTGTTTTTAATATCTCAATTAAAAATTAATTTTTAGTTACATTTGTGACAGTATTTTTTCTATGAATTAAACTAGATTATTTATTTTGTTTATTAAAATTTGAATTTTGTCAAATTAACTAATGTATTGCTTTGACGTGTTAAATTAAGAAATGTATAAAAGTTTAACATTAGGACAAATGATCTTAATTTCATGATCTAATGGCGCTACTGTAGGACAGACCTTGTACTAGTATTGAAAATTCTTTGTGTAGACTTGGAAATAAATATGCAGTTTTTTTTAATTTGAAAATTTCTTTATCAGGGGATTTTCGAATTTATATATTCTTATTTATAATGTAATAAATTTATTTTAATCTAATTTTTATGCATTTTTTTACATTTTATTTAAAAATAATCATCAATTTTTATAAACCTCAGTTTTATAAAATTTTTAATTGTTTTTTACATAATAATAATTTGATTTCAGGCAACATTCAAAGCAATGTTAAAAGGTATGTTTAAAAGAATATGTCAATAAGACTTCACAGTATATTTAATTGTTCTGATAAGGTTTGCTTAATTTGGTCATTTTTTGAAGAAGTGCTCCATGTTATATTTAGAATTCAAGAATTTGCTCATATTATATTCATAATATTTTATTTGCATATACTATATTCAACAATTAAGAATAATCTGCAGACATCATTGCAGTAAATAAAATGTTATGTATGATGAATAAAAAACTAGACATAATTTGTCGGTCACAATTACGATGGAAATGGTAAATTGAAAATATAAATTTCTCAATAAATTAACTATACAAAATCTGAAAAAAGCATCATCCAATTATGTAGTAATTGCATAGAATTATAAGTAAATAAGAAAAATTTCAATTGTTGAATGAAAAATAAAGCGAACATTTAGGAACATTAGTTAATTAAACATGCAAATATATAAAATGCTAAATAAGGCTATAAGTAAATTTGCATTAAATAAATATGTTAAATATTTATAATTATATAACAGTGTAGGATATAGATAAGTAGTATGATAAGTTTCGATTATTTTACATGGCATTAGATATCAACTTATATTAAAATAATGATTTATAAATTCATTATCCGAAATATATTAATAAATATCGAAATATTTAATAATTGATTTGTGTATTAAATTGAAGAATATTTTACAATGATTTGTAAATGCATATTATCATTTAAAATCGGTTTTTAATCGAATTATGCAGATATTATTGATTATTAAGTTGTAACAATAGTTAATGAAGAAATAAAATAAAATATATGAAATACCAGAATAACTTTATATATATATATATATATATATATATATATATATATATATATATATATATATATATATATATATATATATATATATATATATATATATATATATATATATATGCCTGGTAGGATAAAACTGGGCATATACTGAATAATGGAAAAGTGATATTATTTTACTGCTAAAATATTTACTCATAGAAAGAAATTAGCCCCTTACTTTTAAAAACAAATAGAGGGTAGTTATGCTAAGAGTAAATAATTCACCCGCTAAAAATAAGAAATTTTGAGCTCCTTAAATTTGGAATTTATAATAAATTATGTTCAATGATTATATTTCTCGTAAGTAAAATCACTAATGAAATTTCGTTTAGCCTCCTTTAATTTGCTACAATCTTAATGTATTTATTCATCATTTATAGTTGCATCCAGTATAATGATTTACTTAAAAATATGAAAGAAATGAGTTTGCTGTTCTAACATTGAAAATTTCAAACTTATTTAAAACTTTATTACTCCAATGAGAATATTTTTTGTTTTGGTTTAAAATATGTAAATTATATCATTAATTCATCGAATACAAATTATAGCATAGGTGCAATGGTATATGCAAATTTTTAAATTTACAATTTGTATTAACTTTATATTATTAGGAACTAAGCAAAATTATTTCTGGCATTTAATTAATTAAATTTTTGAAAATAATTTATTTTATTTCGGAAATAGTTTCATTAATTACAGGTTAATATGATTTATAGTATATAAACAGTTTCACACATGCAGTATTAGCAGTTATATATTTTTAACTTTCATTGAAAAAATTTTTAATAATACAAAAAGTATTTCATAATAATTCATAAAATGAAGGTTTAAAATTAAAAAGTATTTAATTAATTTAATGAATTTTCTTATTGTTAATAAAATAATGTTACTTTTGGACACTTTACAAAAATTTATATCGTTAAAAAGAATAAAGGTGGAAAAACTATAAATCTACAATCATTTATCAATTTATTCACAAAACCACCTGTAAATTTTATAATTTTTATTAGTAAAGCGATTTTAATAAATTTAGAAGAATACAAATTGAGTATTTATTTAACTTACTATTATTACTCTTGTTAAGTAGTTATACTTGACTAAAAAGGTTCTTTCTGAAGGGTGGAAATGGCAAGAAATGTTATATTTCATAGTACAGACAATTTAGTTTTGAGATAATAAAATTTCATTCAACACAAAAAATCTTCATCCAATCGATTTTTGTTTCAGTCATAACTGAACAAAATTCACTTTCAGATTTTGTCAAATTTCTTACTAATTTCACAAGCACAAGTACAACCATGATATTTAAAACAAATGTTTCATGCTTTAATTTTTTACTCCTTAATTGCATCTATAATAATTATTTTTTGATTATTTGTCAATTAGAAGTGAAATATTTATATTGAAAGCTATTTTACTGGCTATTAATTTTGGCAAGCTTTTAACTTTTCTTCACGCCAATTTGTATTTTCATTAGTGCATTGATTTTTTAGTAAATCAAGATATTGTATTCAATTTATTTCCTTATTGTTTCCTTTTGATGTAACAGCTGAAAGGAACAAAAGTATAACTTTGTTTTACAGCTTTGAATGGTATAATGATTTTTTAAATGTAATAGCATCTTATTATTATAAAGCGCGTCAGATATCCTATAGCGTAACTTTAATTACTCATTTAATTTACGGCACATTATCAGACTTTAAAACTTTAATATAATTTCAACGTTTTAATGATTTGAAGAAAAAAGCGTGTAAAAAAATTAGGATTATGTTATCTTAACTACAATAATATTGATATAGTATATTTCAAAAATGTAAACTTTTTAAAATTTTTAAGTTGCTTATTATTTCTATCACCAAATGTTAGATTGCAAAGTTATTAATTAAATTACAAAAATGTATTGAAAACTTTTCATAGTTTAGCAACATATATTATTATGTTGTTGCACTAACATGCTTTTCTGTACCTAGCAAATGGGCGCAACCAGTTAGATAGAAACAGCCGGGTGGAATCTTCATGATTTTGAAACAAGATCCAAGCAGAAGACCCCCAATACTTGGCCTGCCACTCCCAGAGGTATCATTTCACTTGGAGGACATTGCGACCATGCCCAGTTATAACGTGCCCCAACCGCCTTTAGCAAACACGACGATCTTTGGTTAAGCTGGTATTTGAACTCACTACCTTCCGATAATGAGAACGATGTCCTAACCAACCAGGCCACCGTGGCCTCATATATTATAATGTTATAAATATTTGAATAATACTTTAATTGTGACAAGCATTACTTTTCAAAAATTTTCTCTTATATTACATTATTTAACAGGATTTACCCATGAAAAATAGAAAATACATTTTCGTTCCTAAAAAATAAACAAATATTTAAGCTTATATAGCAAAAATATTGCTGAAGTAAAGCTTTATATAATAAAAGTAGAAATATGAATTTATAAATACTTAAAATAGGAATCTAAATCACCCTAAATTGTTATGTTAGGCTCCTGAACACATTAATGAAACTCAGACAACTGAAAAAGCATTCTTTTATCACATGAATTAGGACTTTAACTACCGAGAGCCAATAGAAGATATCAGATGTATTGCAATGTACATACATCTCGATTTTTGAAAAGCTCTGTACATGCTTTAAGTAGCTTCTTTCGTGAATGGACTCCAGTTTCTTACATCACGTGGATTGAATAATTTATTGAAGTAGAATCAATCATTGACAGAAATGCTTTTTTTTCCAATCATTACAGAGAACAATCACTCAGCTTTTCACAATCAATCAAAATCTTTAAATAGTCTCAGAGAAATGGAATTTTCCAACATGAAAATGGTATATTATCTGATCAAAATTGAAATTAGTTTTATGAGCATTTTTTGGTTTGTTTCTGCTTATGGCTTTGGAGCCTAGATTCATAAGCCTGAATTATTTTGAGTATATATGCATGAAATTTGATGGAAATAGAAATGCATGACAAATTCTTCCATCTCCAAAACTTTCGAAATTTTGGATGGTTGCTGAGGCTATATGACTAATATTTCTTCGTTAATTCTGAAAACTTGTTATGTTAACCCAACGTTCAGTTTCTCAATCAAAATCTTTTCATGTGTTTTCGCATGCCGCTGGAGATGTCTTACATGACATTTGGGAGCACTCTATGATTATTGGCATTGCATCTTAATACGAAATATATAATTACAATTAGGTTGAATTGTAAATTCATTTTACTACATTTTCAACAGCAACAATTTACTCACAATGGATGTTTGAAAAATCCCCATGGCTAAACATTTTATAGCTTGACATTGGAGGACGTGAGATTATACTTTGTTATCATCCAACTGTTTAAAATGATGTCTCACAATGGTTATTGCTCTTATATTTTGTATTGTTATTCATTTATTTAATAGTTTTAATTAATTTACTGTGTTAAATGAGATTAATTTCATGATCATAATAAATCAACAGCATTGAGGTAAATTTATTACTCACTTTTGTGAGTTATATACAAACTTATATTAATTTTAATATAAATAAACATTTATGATTAATAAGATTTAATAAATTTGTTTTATATGAAAGGAAGATACTAAAATTGATAAATGAGTTACAATTAATATTGCCTGTTTCATTTTTTAAGAGTAATTAAATGTTAGCTGCCCACCCTGTTTAGTGGTCAGCCTGCCTGACTACGGATAGGAGGTCCTGGGTTTGAATGTCCGGTATGGGCATGGATGTACTTTCTATCTTTCTTGTCATCGTTCTTTTCTTATATGAAGGGATTGTGAATGGTTGCCTACCCTATAAACGGCTATTTATGGCATGTATGTACTGATAATATCGGATTTCGCACCAAATTAGGGTTCAGTTGGAAAAAAGGGGAGCAGCTCACCCCATACTACCAGCCTAGCTGGCATAAAACAACAATTAAATGTTAGTTAAAAATATTTTTATAAATAAACACACAAATGTAACTTATTCAAATCTACAGCACCTTTTTAACTTCCTCTACTTTACTATAATGCCCTTTCTGTTCAATATTACGCTTTAATAAATCTTTTTTATTGTATTTGAAGATTTTGTAAAAGCAGGCATTTTCATTTATTAAATTTATGTATTATATTCTAATACATACCAGATTGGCGTTATTTATTGCATAGATATTGTTAATTAAAAATTACAGTTTTTAAATATATTCATATTAATAACAAACAAAAAAGAAAATTATTTGAAATCACTATTCTCATTGTGATAAAAATAAATTATTATTAATTCATTTTTTATCACAATGGGAATATTATACTGAGCTCTGAGAATTAAAGTAACTTTGTTTTTATTTGATAAACTATAATAATAACACAATATTTACTTAACAACATTATTTTTATTAAATACTGTTTCATATTGGAGGCATCTATTTTCATACATAAATTGTCTTAATTAACTTCAATATTTAAATAACTTTTCTACAAATTGTTTTCACGAGGTCACGCAAATATTAATGATTTTTAAGTCAATTTTCTTTGCTCCATTTCCATTTTTTTTATTTGATGAAATATTTCCAATGAAATATTTCATCAAATAAAAACTGTTTTCTTGTTGTAAAACAAGCTTGTTGCAAAACTGTTTTCTTGCGTTAAACTTTGCACATAAAAGAGAATCACTTAATGATTTTTTAATCTCTTTGTAACTGGCAAGCTTTCATGCCAGTATACCATTATTCAAGCTCAAATTCTAAATAAATTGATTTGTGCTATGTTTGATGTAATGCATTAAAATTCACACTCAATTAAAGTTAACGATCATATAAAGAAATAAGAATACTTATTTTTTCGATGGGAATTACACTGGTATTATATTAGAAATAAAGGTCAATTTAAAAAAAACAAAAATTCACATATTGGTCATAGCTATGATAATTTATTTGATGGATGATAAATTCTGTCATGCTTTTATAATGTACTTATTAAGATTTGATATATTTTGCTACATTTATTAAAATTCGTTTTCTATTGTTATATGTGCAGTTATTCTGATAGATGAGTAGAACAGGAAATAAATAAGTTTAATTAATCGCGTTTATTTAATTACTTACAATCATAAATTCAATTATTTGTTATTTATGCATTTTTAATTTGTTTTGGATAAAGTAGTAGTAAGTAATAAAGTATATAATATGCAGTATAATTTTTTCAGTAATTTTTGCAGTAATAATGCATTAATTTTTTCAGATTTATATTATACTTATAGTTAATTATTTGTGTCATAATTACTGTGAGTGTTTGTGTGATAAAACAAAATTTTGTGATCATAATGAATCAACGTAATAATACAATATTCAATATTTTTTTATATAATATTATACAATAATTTTTTTTTCATTTCAATTAAGTATTCTTGTGTATAAAAAAATATTTGCTGCAATATTTATCATCATGCTTTAATCTCTGATTATGTATATTAAAATTTAATTAAGTTTCTAAGCAACATCGTCTCATATAAGTAAAACTAAAATATTTTCTGATCTTATAAGAGTAATTATCAACGATTGGTTTTATGTATATAGTTTAGTTAAAATATGTATACTATATACTTGCCTAAAATGTTTGTTTGATATAATTTTGAAAATTAGAATTTGATATTTCAGGTTGACTTTTTATTTTGTAAATATTACTGTTAAATATTCATAATAGAATCAAAATCAAAAATCAATTGTTTTTATTGCCAAAAACTTCCTTTGTGGTAGCAATATTTTACACATTTGAATAAAGCGTTTGTTTAATGATAAGAAATAAACATAAAATTCTATTATTATAAATTCTCACATTTTTCTCTTATATATTAAAAGACAGTGTAATTTACACAAGAAAGGAAAATTCATAATTTGCAACATATCAGTTTATTCTCACGTAATAACATAAAAGAATAATTACTTAAAAACATTAAATTTCATGATAGAAAAAAGTAAATTTTCAAACGAAATTGCACTTCTATGCATTTTAAATAATACCCACTCATTTCAATTTAACGAATAATGCTTTGGTAGTTCTGAAGTTACTGAGAGATGTTAACCTTGTCAACGTAATAGCATGACAGATTTAAATGAAATAATTCGCTACTGAAAAATTGTGTTGATTATTTCACTGAAATTTTAAGTTTCACTTTCCTAAAATTTCGTTTCTACAAAGCAAATTAATTTCACCATGTGTAAAGCTTAAATTTTTCTAAGAAAAGTGCTAAAATGTAGAAAGCAAAAGGAATTCTATGCCGCAAATATTTCTTTAATCCTAACAGTTACGCATAGTTTTAAAAACAGGAAAATAATCACACGCTACTTCTTTGAAAGAAAAAAGAGGACCGAACAATGGAGAGTGATGTCACTTAAAATTTGCTTAATACATAACAGTATAATACAGCTTTATATTGAGCCCAGATCATCGTTAATTGTGTCTCAAACTAATTACATATTCATTCATTAGTTACATCATTTAACTAATTAATATGAAAACGAAACATATATAGCTTTTATTTTAAGTTAGCCAGAGAATGTCTTGATATAAGTTCCATTCCATTACAAACAACTATTTCTTTATTCAACCTTCGACAATTAATTTAGCGGACAAACAGAATAAGGATTTTATTTATGTAGATGATAGATAGCTATGTAGGAAAATGTGAAAATCTTGTGTCTGTTAGGTAGAGGATTCGAAACCAGACCCCGCAGATAACAATAACGCTGAGGTGGCTTATTTTTGTTTATCACTTAGTGCTAACTGCTTGGGCACGAGAGCTAATTAGACCTGAGCCTACGAAAGTTGCTATTTCAAATGACGACATCATCATTTGACCATTGTTCAAAATTATGAGGCATTTCATTGTGTTTGTTGGCTTCAATTATTAGAAAAAGGCATTTTAAATGCTATTACAATAACCAAACCTAGGATAATTATGAAGATAATTGTCTCTCCAATGCGCCTGCGTTAAAGTTCAAGGACATAGCTCAAGGAATTCAAGGATTTTTAAATGAATGTCACATAGAATAATCGCATATAACAGGGGTGGTCAAGCTCCTTGATAATACGAGCTATTTTTCAAAATTTGAAATTTTTCGAGAGCCGCAATTAAATTCTTGTTTGAAAGGTATGCGAAAAAGGTATTAGATTTTTTTACAGAAATTATATTTATTAAAATCATATAAAAATAAAACTACAAAATATGTATATTGAATTTCTATATTAAAAACTAAATACATTTATTTTATTTCTCTCGATAATTCTATAAAATTTGGCGACTAATTGGTGACAGTACTTTTTAGTTATTTTTTATCATGCTGGTTAATTACTACTGATTGATGTTTGGATTTCACCAATTTTAAAGAGGAATAAAATGATGCACATAAGTTTATTGTTTCCAATATTGAAATGATTCGAAAAACAGCTTTTTTTTTAAATTCATGATACTTCGATTCTGGTACAAATTTCCAAAATTCATTAATCATTGTCGACTTATATTTTAATTGTAGATCTTGTTCTTCTTGCATCTCTATTAATTCTAACTCTTCAGATATTTTTTGAGTCATAATTATATTGGAAATGGAAAACTCACCGTGAATTATGTTAACTTCAAATGGATTCAGAAAAAAATCAAGAGGCAATTTAAAATATATTTCAAGTCTTGAGATTTGTTTTGAAATTCCGTCAATATTCTTTCCAGCTTTTTTATGTACTCGTTGCGATTTTCTTGTTTAACATTGGAGCAATTTTTTTTTAATTTGAGGAAAATGACAAAATGTTTTATTTTTAATGTCCTTTTGAAAAAGTTGTAATTTAGTTTAAAAACTAAGTATATACTGTGAAAGGTCAGATATTATTTTATCTTTTCCAGGCAATTTTTCCATGACATCAGTCAAAAACATTAAGTCTTGTAACCACTCGTCATCGTCTATTTCTGAATAGGTTATTTCCTTTTCGTTCAGAAATGCAGCTATCTAATCAAACAAATCTATACAAATCAATTTAATAAGTTAAGGCTCTATATAACAATCAAACCATACAAAAGAAATTAATATCATTTGCAAGTTCTTCGTCCTTTGATTCTTGAAGGAAGTTTTTGAGTTGTCGACGATTTTTTGCATTGGTACAAATATAGTTTACAATATTTAACTCTGTTTTCATAACATCAGAATGATTTAAATATTTTGTAACAAGCGATGTTCTCTGTAAATTATGAAACGAATGGGTATGAATTGTAGAATTTGAGAATCATCTTTTAAAAGACCAATAAGACCGATTTTTTTTACACAGAATTGCCGGAGCTCCATCAGTTGCATTGCTTACAAGTTTATTAAGAGATTCATCAAAAATTTCATTATAGAATCTAATGCACACTCACATTTTTTAATATCGGAACCACGGGGTGTGACTCTTGAAGTGTTACTAAATCTAATAATTCTTCTTTAACAACGAAATCAGATGAAACAGAAGGGATTAAAACTGCCAATTGTGAAAAATCTGTGATATCTATCGATTTGTCAAGGGTTGAATGCAATACAGTTCTTGAAATATAAATTTTGAAATTATATCCAAGAGAGGTATTAATTTTAGTTATACATCGTGCGATTGTGTGTCTCGAGATGGAATTTGGAGAAACAACTTTGTGCAATGCTGTATTATTTGGATCAAAAACGAAGTACATCTTCCGAGTTTTTTTTTTTAAAATAAACTCTTCCATTTTATAGGGACTTTTTGTAAGAGCAATATTCCAGGCAATATCAAAACTGGCTTCAACCACATTATTAGCTTGATTGTTAAGGATCATCAAAACTGTCTGTTGTTTATTTAAATTTGATTTAAAGAAGCAAGTTTACCTAATCTTAATTTGGAATTTGGTGAACATTGATTAGGAAACTGAGGATGATTGATTTCATAATGTTGATGTTAAGTGCTAGCTTTATAATTTTTGATTTAGAATTGCAAATAACACAATGTTTTTCCGTTATTGTCAACAAAAAAGAAATTCTCCTCCACTCAATATTTAAAACTTCTATTTCCTTGCTCGTATTTTTTTTTATTCCGTTCTCTGTCATCATATTTTTAATAGAACTGGAAATAAATAAATAAATTTAAAAAATACAAGTTTTGTGTTATTGAAACAATAACAATACGTGTTACATACTATGAAACAAATTATAGTTAACTTAGCAAAAATCCCAGATAACAAATTATATTCGTAGTCAGAGTGATACAAATTGATTCCTCCAGAGCACAATATCAACTGTCCGTTGCAATGAAAATTAACAAATTCAAAATCGGTCTGGAGTCCATCGATTACGGATCATTAAGCCACTGTTCATGTTCGTTCCCACGCTGTTTTCGATAAGTCATACCATTCTTAACTGGGAAGGAAATGAAATTTGTTACAACGTTGCACTTAGTCTTTTATATTTGTTGTCAGTAATTTAAAATGCAATTTGAAACACATACGGAACAAAAATAATTTTTAAAATATAATAACACATTTATCGAGAGCCACAAATAATCCTTCAAGGAGCCGCAGGTTGTCCACCCCTGGCATACAATTTCAATTTACTCCCGCATTTAAATTTAAGGATTTATTCTTACAGAGTATAAGCAACAAATTAAATGCGAAAGTTTAACTTAAACGTTAATGTACATATTACAAATCCAATAAGCATTTTCTCGCTTAAAAGGATTTATATAACTAATTACTTTTCCATCACTCAATACAAACTTTCCGACCGACACTTTTCAAACTTCCATTAGAAATAAATAAATAGCAAAAACAAATAAAGTAATACGTTAATACTCAAGATAAATGGATGTGTCAGCACCACTTTAAAATCTAGCTTTCCATTTGCTTCTTTTTTTAAATTAGTTATTTGCTTTTGTAGACTATTTTTTTAAGACCTGAGATTAATATCTCGAAATGTGAAAGTGACGATTTTAGACTCCATTTCGACTCGTATTGATGAAAAATGAGCGTTTAACTGATAGCTAATTCATAGAAATTGCTCGTTTAATTGCAAGAAGGGCTCACAATTAATTACACAAAAGTTTTTCAATTAATTGCGAAAGCTCTGTGAAGCAGTATCTTGCTAATCAATTACCAGAGTAATTTGAAACAAGAGATTGAAATCTAAAAGTCAATCAGGAAGTGTAAAAATTTTTTTTAGATTTTATATCGGCCAATTTGTAATGAGGATAAACCCCGCCTTTTCTTAATTACCTGAATGTATGATGGTTATAAACTTGTTATCCCGAATTTGATTGGATCATTTTTCAAGATTCAATTTCTTTTGCGTATTTGTTATTGAATCAAATATGAGAGTCTTCTGAATAACAGAATCATTATTTTAAGAGAGTTTGCTAATGTTGCTACAGAGCTTTTGAAAAAAAAAAGAGCTGAATCATAGTTAGAGTTTAAATTGATGTGCATTAGTTGTTACATTGTTTTTGTAGTCATAAACAGTGTGACAGTATAGTAATCAATAAATGTATTTAGTTTTTTTTTAGATAAAACAAAGAAATAATAGCTAATTAAATTTAAAAAGTTATGAATCATGAATAATATTTACTTTACTTTTTAATTTGCATTAAAAATAATTTTTCCTCAAATCCTTAAAGTTTATGTGTTTTCAAAAAATCCGTTATTAAATTAAAACTAAAGTTTGATATAATTTGAGTTTGAAGTTATTAGGTTTTAAAATAAATACATTTTAGTTGCAAACACAAAATGGACAAAGAATTCAATACTGCATAGAACTAGCACTTAAGAATTTTTATGTATAATAAACCCACCATACCACCACAATCTTTTGCTTTTCGGATTGTTTTTAGTAGTCCGCATATTCCAAGGAAGGAAAGCAAGAAAATTTTCTGATAAATGAGCATACACAAAGTAAAAGTAAGACTTCAGTCTCTTAGATTTATTCTATATTGCTGGCTAATTCATCAACAACGGTGAAAATTCTACCATCACCCCGAATAAAAGACTACTTGGGCAATATATTGTTCTTATTGATTCATCCATCGCCAAATAACACAATTCAATTTTTTTTACATACTTTATGAAGTATATCTGTTGCGAAATTCTTCATACATCTTGCGATTGTCCTATTAGATAAGTTAATATTTGAAATAGCTTAAACCTGTGATGGACCTGTAATTACAGATATAATTATGCAATGCTTTCCTGATGATCCAGACAAAATAAAAACTAATTTACTCAAATGATGACAGAAATGCTCTCACTGAGGTATATTTGGGTAAAATCCTAGAATCCGTAACGCGTTTGGCTCGATTATCAAATATGTCGCCTGTGATCAAGTTGAGAGATAATCATCAGCATACGAAAGCATTTGATAATAAAAAAATTGGGAATCTCAAAATAGCAACTCATAAACATACAATCGGAATTTTAAACTTGCCAAATCTATCGCGTTACGGATATTAGGATTAAGCCCATATTCTTTAGACAGCGCTTCTCGTAGTAGGAGATCCCATCTTTGATCTCAGCTATTATTGAAATGGGTGCATTTTATTTAATGGAAGTATTTCTTACAATATTTAGGAAAATATTATTTCACATTCATTCATTAAACACTGAGTAATTTATATAAATTTGATCACATTATAATTTGTTACTCATAGATTTTGGTTTTAATTTATTAAATTAAAATATTAATACTAATTTATATTAACAGCAAATTAATTTTAATTTATTATAATAATTTAATTATATTTTGCCATTAAATATAAAATTTTGCATGTCTTTATTAAACAAACAAATGCAATCAATTTTAAGGACGATTATGTAATTCTCTAAATTTTTTTAAGATGCCCTAAATAGTATGTATCGTAATGTCTTAAAATTCAATCATCATGATGGATTTTTTTTAACATTGAATGTATGAAAAATGCAATCTTTTTCTAAAGATATTCAATAATTTTGCTTTTCAGTTTGCAATTTTCCTCCTTTCGCTAAAATTTTTCTTTATATTTTTGATTCTTAAAATAAATTATAATTTTCATCCGTAATTGTTAAGATTTTTTCTTATTAAAAGTAAAACTTTGTTTCATAATTTAATAAAAAAATGAATTCTAAATTAAAAGTTTAAATAATAGAACTCGATATTTTATGTTTTACGAATCCACTACTGTGCTAACTGCTTAAATATCAGTATACGTATACCTATTTCCTGTCTATTAAAAACGAAAATTATCCATTTGTATGGCAGAGAATTGTCTAGAAATTGAAAAATACTTTTTTGGGAGCTTAACTTTACAAAATTTAATTTCCAGTTTTTGGCTTGAGATTTTTAACTTTAACTAATTTTTGTAAAGGGATAATGCTGGTCTTGTATAACTGAGATTGATTCATTGATCGAAGATTACATTTTATACTTGAAAGATACTTCAACCAATGCCAATAATTTGAAGTAATTTCCACACAAACGATCATTAACATTTATCTTTAGCTGAATATCGAATTAATAAGTTGCTGTTGAAAATTCAGCCAACAAATTGACTTGGCTGACTTCTATAAATTTTCATTTTTATATATTTTAAAAATTAATTATTACTCAAACTGATAATAAAAACATAATCAATAAATTAAATGTAAATCAGAAATAATTGAATACCACAAAAACGATTTCAAAAAATTTAAAATTCAGTCATTTAGCATTTGAAGTTACAATAAAATGCATTCTCTCTTTAATTTTAACTTTTTTCCTATGATAGAATACACCATAAACTGCACAGTTGAAATCATTAAAACTAATGATATTACACACTGGATAAAATGAACATTTTATCAGCTTTTCAAGCTTTAGTAAAACCATCTTGGTTAGGTACTTTACATTTAGAGAGTTGATATTTCATTTAACAGACTCAATATATAATGGAATATGATATTTTATTAATATCTTTTTTTTAAAGATTTGCACACTTAATATCAATTTTTTATATTCCGTCATTATTTACACAATATTATCAGTTTTTCTCAACAACAAAGGACATTTTCCCTTTATTTTATAATGTAGGTTACCCACATTTAAAAGTTGAATGAAATTGTTGGCGAAAAACATATCTCGCTTTTTATTCCTGCATGAATAATATCCCAAATAAAAATTTAACTTGAATTCGGCCATTTCATCCCACCTGTCTTATTTAAAAAGAAATTGGAAAGTGAAGAGGAGCTGATTATTCGAGTGAATTTTTTTTCTTTCCCTCACTTGAGATTGCCTCGCCTTTCAATTCTCAGCCTGCTGCTTGCCATAACTTTTGTTTGGCTTTGTTCCTCAATGAATCACTTTAGCCTCTTTTTAATAGTATACAATACATGTATAATGCATGAGGGAGCCAATTTTATAGGCATTTTTAGAATGTATCTTGTGCGTACAGTGGAAGAGTAAACATGTTTAACTTGGCGATTTATCGCCTAAATCCGGATGCATATATATCCATGAATAACTTTTTCCCCCTAATTTGCTTTTTACAAACTTTTCAATTTTTTGCCTAATTTTAAATTATTTACCAAGATAGACTTAAAAATTAATTATTATATAAAATTCTCCATTGTTAAATAAATTAACAAATATTTGCATTACTTTAAATATTTATTTTCTAAATTTATTTTTTAGATCTTTTTTTCTTTTATCAAATTTATTTTATAAACTTTTAATTTTCGGTAAAAAATGCAAGATTTATGACTATTACCACCAAGCTCTTGTCGAATTAAATAGTTTTGACTTATGATTTTACTGTAAGAACAAATAATGATCAATTGAATGACGTTTGAGTTACTGAGAACATAACAAAAAAAGAATTTTGTAGGTTTAAATCTCGATTTTTAATAATTTGTTTATTTAAAATTAAGCTTTTAATGATAAATGTAAATATAAAACTGTGCAGTTTATAATTGCTTGCTCTAATCTTAATAATTTTTTATTAAGTCTACAGGTTAAAATACATTAAAATCATGGGGTATATTAATCAAAATTCTTCATTACAAATAAATGATCTTAATTATAATAATTTTTAAAGTTTGATTTATTAACCAAAGTTATAGCTAAAACTTAATTTTTTAATAAAACTAATGTACTTTTTTCAAATGAGTTGGCGATTATATTCCAAATCTGCGATGATTCACATGTGCCTAGCTAGACAGCGGTATAATTAGTGCCTTGGTTTTCAGTTCAATAGTTATTGAGTTCAATTCCCACTTTGGGTGTTGATGTTTGAAGCTTTTCAAAATTCTTTTTAGACAATAGATTCAGGTTAGTTAAAACCTTGTGCTCAAAAAGTTATCTTCCTGGTTTAAGCAGAAATAAATTAATATTTCGTAGACTTGACTTCCACCCGGAAAGTGAATATTTGCTGTAATTCGACATTTACTTTGAATGCTAAATAGAGTTCATTTTAGGCCTCTTGAATCAAAAGTAAACATTCAGTCAAAAAAACAAGATTTTTTAATTAACTTTCATTTAAGAGATAAACATTGCCGAGTAAATTTAAGAAGTAGAATTCTTTTTTCATATTTAATAAGTTTCATATAAGATAATTCAACCCCAGAAAGAAATCATTGTTTTTATCGAAACTAATTAATGACTAATTTTTATTAAAAACTATTAACAATCAATATTTTTTTTAAAAAAAATTACTTAAATTTTATAGTAATTTATTTTCAAAATTTATTTATTTCTTCATAATTTATTTTCAAATTGTTCCTTAAATTACATTTTAATTTATTTCTAAATTTTTGAAATAAGATCCATTTCATATGTTTAAGATTGAATTTAAAAATAAAAGTAACTGTCATAAGTACGAATATAGTTTTTAATCGTTTGATAAAAAGAAATAGAAACTGCGCTATTCTAATATTGTATTAAAATTTTCTTCAATTAAATCCCATTTTTTAAAATTAAAAACATGCTTAAATTTAAAAACTAAAATATAATAAAAGATTCAAATATTGTGCTTTTATTAAAATTTATAAAAATCGCCAATATTTATTCACGCATCTATAAATTTGGCGATATTTCCAAACAACTCTAGGCTTGATACATTTATAAAAAGGAAGGAAAAAAAATGTTCAGTGCAATGGAATAAATTTCCCCCTTTACAATGATGCGGGTGAAAAGTTACATTGTTCTGTTCGGTTGAGCAGTATCTTTACAAAAAAGGTATTTTGTGGATTCTTCTCTTCAAAACACTTCAAAGGAAAGAAAAAAATGGAGGAAGAGATACAAGAGAGATACTTTCAATTTCAATGCTATAAAGTGAAAAAAAAGTAAAAATAGGGGGAAATCTTCCATCCCCTAGATGACTCCCGCAATCACCAAGTTTCCAAGAGAATTTCGTGGTGCATCTCAAAGTGGTGACAAAGAAGCCGTCTTCCCCTACCCACTTGAATGCGGACAGGGGAGAAGTTATTGACAAACAAAGCACTTCAAGAACCACTAGATCCCTTAATAGCCCAATCCCTTAATCCGCGGATGAACCCCTAAGTAAAGTATTTTGTCAGCCAAGGGAAAATTTCCTTCCACTTTCTGCGGCGACTTTCTCTAAGTGAAACTTTAACCTAAGAACTTTAACCTAAGAAAGGATTAAGAAAATCACCCAATTTCTGTGAGTGAAATTGGGGTTTTATCTTTTTTGACCTTAACATCTGAAAATCTTGGAAGTGGTAGTACATCTACGAAAAGGAAAGGTACTACTGGATTTTAAACATTGATTTTTATTTCTTAAGATTTGATGGTATGGTTAAGTTTATTAAATGTTTTTAAAGCGATATTTTGAGATAAATTACATAACAATTATGAGCATTTCAATCATATCACTAGACTAACAAAAGCGTTTTCGATAATTGTATATATGATGCTAAGCAAGATTACTCATAATGTTTCAAGTTATTAATCAGTTTCTAATAAATTTAAATAATATATTTTAAAATAATATTATCTTTTTTTATATAGTATTATTTTTACCGTGCGTAATATTATTTCTTTACATTTAAAATAATATTTTCTTTATAGTGCCTAGGCACGCCGAGAAAATTTTTTCATTTGCAGAGCAGAATAGTATGTTCATCAACAAGTTGCCATTTATATTGCAATGGATTTATATTGATAAATTATGATATAAATAATAGTGTTTTTCCAACGGCGGACACTTGGGTGACGAACCCTATGCCACAACAAGACCAGAAACTGCTACTCATTTGTCGTTACCCAGCCTGTGAACCAAATTACATTTATACATCATCACAGAAGAAAGGGCAGAGAAACACAGAGAGAACAAAGAAAGAAAGTAACCATGCCCGAACCGGGATTCGAAGCCGAGACCCACAGCCCAGGAGTCAGGAACGCTAACCCCTCAGCCATCGGTCAGCTGTTATGAATGATATAAAATGAGGGAAAATAAGAGTATCATTTAATTAATGATGCATAAGTTGAACTTTCAGTTTATTCTAATTTTTGATTCCTGAAATCTATTTCAGATTATCTTTAAATTAAATACGACTATATAATGTGGTACTTTCTTTTTATAATTTGCTTATTAACCATAATATCCATACATATAATAATGATAAACATTTTTTATTAAATTTTAGAAAAGGATTAAAGGATAAAAAAATAGGAAAAATAATTCAGTAGTTTTAAAATGAAATGATAAAATTGAAAAAAATGACATTCTAATGCGAAATAATCTCTAATGAAGTTTCTTGAAATAATTTTATTTCACTGAGATCATTAATATTTAAATAATCAACTTCTGTTTTGTATAATGGGAGTCATTTTGAAAGTCTTATTGTTTTATTATAGATTTTTTAATGTAAGAACCAAGTTACACGACTAAAGGGCATATTATGAACAGCTTATTATGTAGTAATTCCTATTTATTCGAAGCTGGACAATCTAATCTGGATTTAGAATGCGTCTAATTAGTTTATACATTAATTTTCTTAATTCCACCATTTATTTGAAACTTGGTTTGCATAATCAAATTTATGGATTGCGAAACACTCCTTCAACGGTATTATCAGCGAAATTATGAAGATGATTAAATGTGCAGTAACTATACAAATTTTAGTTACTGTTTTTCCGATTCATATTCAGAAATCAGACATTAAAACTCTCACTTTAAAATTTCATTTACATTTTTGTATTAATTCTGAAGATACTGAGATCTACATTCATTAGAATATATATTATTGAATGAAATAAACATTTAATTTACTGCATTACTTTTTAAAAAAAAACATTTTTTTGATAAACGTAATCATTATTTTTCAAGCAATTTACATATTTGAGAATATTATCAATGAAAGTTTGAAGGTAAAAATAACACTATAATCGTAAGCACAAGTCTGTAATTCTAAATTAATAATTTGCAGCTTTTTGCTGTTTTTAGGAAAATTTTATCTTGATTTTATTTCTTTTTACTTTAAATCTACTTATAGAGCATTAAAAATATAAGAAAATTTGTTGCATCATATTCGATTAAAATGAAAGTGCTTGGGATTTTTTCATTTAGGCAAATTAATTTTTTCATGAATATTTGAACAGAAAAATCGATCATAAATGCTAAGTACAGTAACTTGATTCTTTGCAAGTTTGAAAGGCTTATAAAATATGATGAATAATAAAATGATAATGAATAAAATATGTATACATATGTGTGTGTGTCATCTTATTAGTCTTTACTGGGCGTTTCCAGCGATAATGTTCGTGTCCAACACCATTTTTTTTAATCGAAAACACCGCGCACGAGTTAGGATCAAAAGTCACAAAATGTGTTTTCGGGAATTTGGAGATTTTTAATAAGTCTTAATTGATATTTGGTGTCACCACCGATGTTTTCAGAATTCGCTTTTTCAGTGAAAAATTGTTGCCAGCCAATGGGCATTGAGTGTGATCGATCACATGACACCGGGTTGGGAAAAGCCGGGTAATTAAAGTAATTACCCAGTCTTAGATCTTCTCCACAGAATCTCTTCCATCTTCTTCATCGAAGTCATCCTCTAAAGATTCGTTTACCAAAAATCATAAAAGTTTCATGAGATTTTATAACTTTGATCGATTTGTGTGAAATAGCTAATCTTCATTAAAAGCGACGGAATCTTCTTAATTTGGGGCCGATTCAAAGCGAAAATTGGTGTGCGGTTGCTTTTGATAACATTAATAAAAATTACTTCGCACCTGTTCTAACAAATTCCTATTTTCTTTTACATTTTTTCGAAGTTATTATGTGGCTGTTTATATCGAATATTTTCCTATTTTCATTTTAGCCGTTCATCACTTTTCAAATTCAGAGACATGAACAGTTATGATAAAACGTAAATTATATCCTTAACTTTGAGGCTCAGAAGAATTTTTAATGACTCAGGAATTTCTTTATTTATCAGTTAAAGATAATATACACAGTTGACGTCATTGCCACGACATTCAAGAAATCTTATCAATATGTTATGAAATACAAATATAACTATCATCACATTCACAACTCAAATTTTAACCTTAACATATCATGCTTACTAGTATAACAAATGTTTAATAATAAGCAATTAAAACAAATATAGGTCATTCGTATAAAACATAATGGTATCAGTTAATTTTTTATAAAGTTAGAAATGTTACCACTATACTTTTTTCGTATCAAAATAATTCTGATTCTGCCTTTTTCATTTTGTCATTTCTTCTTCTTAATCATATTCACGTCTTAAATACATAAACACTATTTTTTATTAAGAGATTACTATTAGTAATTAATTTTATAATTATCAAATAATGTAAAACGCTTAAAACTAGCGCATAATATCTGAAAGAAATTTTAAAATCATACTTTTAGCAATGTATGTGATGACGAATATAAATTTAAACTGAAAGTCTGTCATGAATTGTATCTTATTCTGTGGTGTATTGACTATTTTAAATTTTAATTCTGTTTCATAATTTTATTGAAAATATTATTATACGAATAAAAGAAAATGAATATATAAGTGTTCCTCGACAGTTAAAAGTCATTAATATTTCTATGTATGTTAAAAAAAACAAAAACTTTCAAATGCATAGTTACAGAGAAAAACTACAAAGTGAGTTAATTTGCTTACATATTTAAAATTTGGTTATATTTTAACCATGAACAAACCTTGCATATATCTTGAACTATGACCAATTCTACTATGAGCTCTTATCTTAGTAAAAAGAATAGTTTATGATCTCTCAGTCTGAGAAAAATCCAATTTATTCAAAAGGATTGTACATATAATGGGAGAATACAATAGACAAAATATATTACCAATTTTTCTTTGGAACATTGAAAGTAATTGATTCCTTTTTGTATAAATGTTTCTTATGAACTAAATTTAATTAATATTTTTAAATAATTCATGTTGTAATATTGCATTTTGTTTATAATACATCAAATTTAACTTTATCATTAAATTCGTCGATATGTTTTAATTTAAGCTTCTAAGAAGTACAGCTGCAGTTTATCGATATTAGCTTTTAGCTTTTAGTTAAGCAGAGTTATAAGTGAAGAATTGAAAATTATAAAGAACGATATAAAACAAATGATTTTTTTTATTTAAAAAAATGAAAACCCAAGTTTTTAAATATAGATTTCATATGTTTTAATTGGTAAAATTCTAATACATTATAAAAAATTTATAAAAATGTTAAACATAAACTGATTATCATTATCTTATCTCTCATAAATTCCGGATAAACTTACTTGACTTAATTTACATAAATAAGCTAAAATTATCGAATAGTAATAACGCTGTGTCTGATATTTTAGAATTAAGCATATGTATAGTTAAACATTTCCTTTTTATGTCAAATAATAAACCGGATAATACTAAAAATTATCATGTTCATCATGATGTTTTTATAAATAGTTAATTATAAAAATAACATTTATGAAAGATGGAATAAATCATTATAAGAAAAAAATATGACTGACAATTGTAAACATGCAAAGGTTTTTAAATTGGGATTTTATATTATAAACGTGCCTATTAATTTGCTAGTAAAGCAGTTTTAAAGATTTGTGAGAAATAAATAATTACTTTTTTAAAATTTTTGCATGATAAAGAATTCAATTCTCTCTTATTTTCATTATAAGACATATCTATATATTTATAATTCATATCTACCTTTATTTCTAAATATGAATAATTAATTTATAAATTTAAATTTTATTTCACGTGTAAAAAAATGCTTGAATATAATAATTATTGATGTAAGAAAAATATGTTTTTGATAGCAAAAAAAGGCAACATTTAATTAAATTTAATGCCGCTGCTGCTTTTGATCAATTTAATTTATATTCACATAAGTTGGGTACACGTTACTTGATCTTATTCCTTATAATATTTAAAAAAAGAAAAAGTGTTAATAATTATAAATTTTCCCTAATAATTATTTTGGATTATTTGAAGTTTTTCGATATGTTTCTGCAAATTATTTCTTTAAAAGTAAAAATAGTTTAGAATCGTAATGGTTTTCCTTAAATTTATAAAATAAGATAATCCAAAAACAAATAACATAAACTTTACATATTTCCAACCTTCAAATATCTACGAAGATAATTTGTACAAGTTATTATTATATAATAATGCAACACATTAAAAGAAAAAATTTTCAATCATAAATTTAGGGAACTTCCAAAAATACATGCTTATAGCTTGCTTCAGATTTATATTTTATTCAGATTCATATTTCCGCGAAATATGAATTTATGGCATAATACTACCCAATTATGTCATAAATTCATATTTCGCGAAAGATGGATTGTTTCTCTTTCATAAACAAGGGTGTGGAAAATTACATATTTCTTTCATTAATAGGACTTTATTTTATAATATTTAATAAAGGCGATATCTTAATTAAGTGTTACTTAAATTTGACCTCAGGTCCAAGGATATGCTGCTAGAAGATTTACTGGGTAATTAAAACAAGTTGTATATATGTTGAAATTATTTAGAGTGTATATGTGAATGAATTTTCTTAATTATATATATTTGTAAACTATTTAACGAGTACTTAGTACATACATTAAGTGTTTTTCTTGCAAATTATAGTGATGATATACATTATATATTTTTATTATGCAAATAACAAATTTTGAGTTAATTTCTTCTGTTTATATAATTAACTGAATTGATTATGATAGTGTTGTTTCTTTTCATTTTATTATTTCGTTTTATATTAATTGAATTACAATGTGATTTCGGAAAGAAATTTTTTTATTCAAACTTACATTTAAAAACATTATGTTTTATATCTAGTTTAATAGTAAATATATTATATAATTGCTATTAATTAGCAAATTATAATCATTTTCTATGAAAACCAATGCTTAATTTTGCAGCAAAATGCTTATAGATTTTATTATTAAAGTTTAATGCTAAGAAATTTTTCATTATTAATACTAGTATTTTACTAGTTAATGAACAAAGTAGTAAAGTGTTTAATTCTTTTTTGTGTGTTATTGCATATTTTTATTTACAAAAAAATCACGTAATAATAAAAAGTATCAAATTCCAATTTGCATTCTAAAATACAGTTTTTGTAATGTTTTCAGTGCTAGAATAAGGTAAGAAATAACCGTGGTTATAGGCAGATTATTATTATTTTTTTAATCTCATTAAATCCACAATAAATACTTTTACACACAAATTAAATACGTTACCATCAATATGAAAATATTAAGTTTCCCTATTATTTATAAAAAAAGTTATTTAAAATAATACTGCATGCAAATAATTAAATTGTAAGTAAAAAATTTTAACATTGTTATCAAATTTATCTCAATACCTTTGCTACTTTTACTTTGTCCTAAATTTAAGCCACACCTAATTGAATAGTAATTTCTAAGTCACCTCCTAAGATGCCAAAAGTTGGCGCGAATACGTTTGTCACATAACACAATCATATCTTAAATTGGATGCTAGTAATTTATGAAGGCTAAGTTATTTTTAAATTATCGTATCCTTCATTTCGAGCATTGCATATAATGGATCATTCTTTTAAACCCATGTATCAAAGACAAGATTTATAGGATTTGGATTTAATTTATATTGGGGGTACTGGAATAAATGAAAAAAAAATCGTAATAAAAAACTGTGCATACAAATGATGAATCCTTTCAGAGCTGCAAACGATTTTCATCGCGTCATTTATGGAAACATGAAATAATTAATATATGATTCAGCGTAACTAAATTTTCACCAACTTTTGTCGGATTTTTATTTATTACCCATCATAAATTCTTATGTTTGAGTTAGATCATTTTTAGGCTAATTAAATCTTATCTATTTTCTGTTACACTTTAATGATATCAGTTGAATTGGGCGAGATAAAATATGTTTCTTTCTCTGCTTGAATTATTTTAAATTGAGTCATAAATTTACTCGTAAATTATTACGCGCTATAAATTTATTTGTATTTGAGTGGTTTAGTGAAGGATTGTAGCGAATATTTTAATAAAAGCATTTTATTTTATGATTTAAATTAGAATTTTCAATCTGATTATATGATGCAAGATTTTTTATGATTTAAAATTATATTGATGATGGGGGTTTCCTTCTCTTAAATTAGTGGAAACGAGATTATTTCAATATAATGATATTTTTACGAATATATTATTATTAAATTAATATGTAATTAAATTCCTATACATTAATATTTGTATGAAACTACAGAGTGTTATATCATTAGAAAATATTTCATACAAATTTCAATTGAATATATTCAATTAAATATTTTATTTTTATAATATAAATTTAAAAAATTGCTTTTTATTGTCTATATTTCAAATTATACTTGCGTTACACGCATAGTAATATTAGTAATAATAGTAATAAAACACATGTAATATTAATATAATAATTAATCACTTTCATAATATTAAATGTTAACATAAATTATGTTGATATTTAATATTATAAAAGTGATTAATCAGTAATTATCGGTGATTATTTACTTATAATTCCCACTGAACTCTGTAAATGTGATAAATTATTGAATATTTATCACTTTTACCGCTAAGTTTATAGAATCTACGACTCATAAATGGGAATGTAATAAATTTTGGTCATTTTGTAGAGAAATCACATCGAAATTCGAAAAAATAAATATATTCAAGTAACAGTAACCATTTCGTTTCTAAGAATTTGAAGAGCATCATGACGACTTAATATTAAACTTATAATGTTTCGATTCAAAAATTTAAAAAAAAGTGGCCATTTTAAACGTTCATTTCAGAAGATATTTTTAGACAAATTTATTAGATAATAGCATAAGTTATGTAATATCTATTGAAAATGTATTTAAAAATACAAAATAATCAAAATTATTGAAAGTAAAATAAAGCTAAATTATTATTTCAGTAAATACTTTATTTCTAAATAAACAAAACAGAACTTTAAATTAAATAATTAGTACTTAATTGATAATTTTTATGCCTTTGTAACTAAAAGACCTGAATAAAGAAAACAATTTAGATCATCAGATCTTGTAAAACGGTTCCATGTTAAAACAAACAAAACGTAAAAAGCATTTACATGTATTTACTTGCAAATGTGCTCATTTGGATACATTAGACTATTATGACATTTAGAATTATACAGTTTTCCAGATTTTTTAAATTTCCACTCTCCCATGCAAACACAACTTCATAAAGCATATGTAACGTTAAATCTAATAAACTGGTGATTATATATAATTATCGGGGATTATATTCATAATCACCACTAAACTTCGTAAACGGGATAAATTATAATAAATACTTATCAGGTTTGTTGGTTAGCTTATGAAATCCCTAAAACATTAGGAGAAATGAAATTTAAAAAAAAACCATAACTTTTTTAAAAATTCATCCAGTTTGCTTTGCTATATGGAGTACGTTGCTGCTAGGCAACATGGGTTTTTAGATTGTTATTAAGGATCTCATTTGATATCATATTCATATAATTTCGGAAGTATTAATTATATTATACAGATTTTTACCATATTTCATTAAGGATATTTATGAATTAGTTATGGTTAGTTAGTTAGAAACAAAATGTAAAAAAAAACATAAAAAGTACAAAAGGGCTACTAGTGATATAGTGAAGATTTACTTAAACTTGTGTGAAAGCTGTCAAAAGAAATTAAAGGTAGCCAAGAAAAGACTTTTTAGGCCAATGGTCTTCAAAGAGATGATCTCAAGAAGCAGGTCCATTTAAATGACGTGCAGTTCCAACCGAATATTAATGCAAATATTTAGCAACGCTTATGATAAAATATATAGCGAAATAGAAGATGATTCAAATGTGAAAATTAATTATCCATTGTTAAATGATTGCTTACCTGCAAATAGTTTTGTGATTTAGAATGAGAATGATGAAGTGATGGATTTTAACCAGACAGATATTTTAACTAGGCAAGAACAAGTATAAAAATATAGAAAATAGTGCTAAAGAAAATTTAGAATCACAGGCAAAACAGACGATCAAAGTTTGAAATCTGAAATTTCCTTTGGTAATATTGTGACACAGTGGAACTTCTTGTTCCATACGTAGACACAGCAAGAAATAATCCACGAAATTTATTAGCGATGATATTAGAAAATCAATAAAAAAAGATCAAGAACATCCATGCCGAACCGGGATCCGAACCAGGACCTCCCTATCCGCAGTCAGGCAAGCTGACCACTAGACAAGTTGGGTGGCATATCGAATACGGTATTTTCTGTAATATCAACAGTCTTGATAATGATTTTCATATACCATTTTAGTACATCTTAAAAAATGAATATTGTAAAATATAAATTAGTCTTTCTAAATAGTAAATTTGAAATAATCGTTTAACAAATTCATTTATTATTATGCATAAATTTATTGAATGATTTTCTAATAGCATATGAACCGAAAGAAATTTTTACTTTAGGAAGGTTTGTTGTAGAATAAACTAGAATACTTTTAAAATAATAAATTTTTTTTCAACACACTTATATACTTTTAACGTAAAATTTGCTAGCCAAAATATCTTCATAATCTAAAACATATCTGAAAAAGGTATTTCTATGTTCTTGATTTTTGTTTGTAAAAAAATAAATAGTAAGAGATGTGAAAAACTACTTAATGCTTTAACAAAATAATATAAACTTAAAGAAAAACATAATATTTCAAGTAAATTGCTACACATTTTCGATTAATTTTCATATTAAATTGAGTTTACTTGCTTTAAATATTTAATTGAAATTTAAAAGAATGCAAGAAAATAATTTATATTATTTCAAATATTCTGTACTGCATTTAATACCAGAAAGAAATATTGTCAAACTAAAAAGTTTGTAGATTTATTATTATTCTTTGCGCAGATTATATACTAATTTGCTTATAAAATACAAAAGCTTTCAAAAATTCTTTTGCTTTTTATCATTTTTTTAAACCAGATATATATCTTTTTTTAAAGGTATGCATCTTTAAAAATGTATATCTTTTTTTAATAATATACATTTTTGAAAAAAGATATATATTTAAAGATGTAAATTTTAAACCCATTGTTCTGTCCCATTTATTTGTCATTCAATGGGCATTTCTTGTACTCAAGTGCTAATTAGACCGTGACATACAATTTAAAAGGATTCTGAAACACTACAAATAGCCATCTATTAATGCTGTTTGATTGATTTAAGCAAAATTAAGAAAAAATATATTACATATGTGCTATTGATTCGAGCGGCAGTATTTTTTAAATTTTATTATTTTTTCTAATACACATGTTTTTATAAAGTTTATAAAATTAACTTTCTAATATTTTGTCATGGAACCTTTCTGCAATAGGTAAATAAAATAATTCCTGATTTTCAAAACCCAAAATTACATGAAATCCCTGGTTGGTCAGAAAATATTTGATGCCATTTTTTTCTTTCTGTCACTAATTGGTAGACTTAAATAGGATTTCAATAAATCTACTTTTGAAGGCTGCAAAAAATTGTTCAGAATTTAGTTAAACTTTACTACCTTGATTTTCCTTAGACTGTTATGCTTTTCAGATGGGCTATATACCTTGGCGTTCCGCTTAAAATAAAACTAAAAAATATGAAAAGTTTAATTTTTTCTTTTGCAAAATCAATGCTAAATAAGCCGAATCACATTGAATATTTCACTGGATAATAAAATTTAATTCAGCATTTCTGGATCCGATATGCTTATAATTTTATGAAAGAGAAAATATGAGGAATTTAATTGGAGCAGACGGTAAAGCATTATTTTAGAGCTGTCATTGACATAGCTATATATCTGACTCAGAACTAGGAAATTTTATACTTATTAATAGCACATATAATGAATCATGTTTTTTATTTAAATATTGTAAAGAACAATTTAAAAGTCTAAAAAAATTTAATATTTGTGTATTAGAAATAACCATTTCTTTTTTTAAACAAGAAGACGATTTTAAATGTAATTCATTATATACTTTTTTGGTATGTGCCTACAATTATTTCAAATTTTTAAAAATATCATCTCGATCACCATGTTTAAATCCAAAAATAATTGATAATTGTTATTAAATAATTATTAATATGCTATCAGCCCCCACCCTGTCTAGTGATCAGCTTGCCTGACTGCGGATAGGGAGATCCTGAGTTTGAATCCCGGTTAGGGCATGAATATACTTTCTCTCTCTTCTTCTTTGTCATTTCCTTGTATGAATGATTGCCTACTCTATAAACGGGTACTTATGGCATGTGTGTATTAAGGAAGTCAGACTCAACACCAAATTACGGTTCAGTTGGAAAAATGGAGAAGCGCACCCCGTGTATTAACGGCCTAGTTGGCACAAGTTAACAAAAATATTTATTATAATAATTAATATTGTTGTTTTAACACATTAATGTATTAATAATAACTAATAACTAAATGATGCAATAATAACTAAATGATAGCATATTATTTAATTTTTACTGATACATATTATATCTTTTTTTCATAGCAATGTTTAAGTATACCAGAATAATTGAGACCCACTGCATATATATATATATATATATATATATATATATATATATATATATATATATATATATATATATATATATATGTAATGCATCGAATAAATATTTGTTTAATATAAATGATGCAAGTACACATATTTTGGGTAAAAACTTATCATTTATTAATCTAAAGTACAAGTATTCACTTTTTCACATTTGTAATTATCTACATTTTAAAAATCTCGGAAAGAATAGGTTGGGAAAAAGAAATCCATTATTTTTGAGTGAAATTCAAGACTTTATTTAACATGTTTCGATTTCAGATCAAATATGCACCGTTTTGTTGCATAATGTGTTGCCATTTTAAAGGTAGCTTCGAAATGCCTTTCCCATAGAGGTCTTGGTCCTTATTGGCAAAAAACTCTAGTAATCGCGATTTTCACATTCTTCTCTTGATTCCAACTTCTTATCACTCAGGAAGTTTTGCAATGCAAAAAAGGTAGTGATTGTTTGGTGCCAAGTCCGGATTATATGGTGAATGCATTAAAACTTCCCAACCCAGCTCCTAGTGTTTCTGGCGAGTCACGGCATATATGGCCTGACTTTGCCCTGTTGGAATACACCTCTTCTGTTGGCCAATTCTGGCAGTTTCTGGTCAATCGCTAGCATCAAATTGTCCAGTTGGACAGTAGAGATCTCAATTTAGTGTTTGGCTATACGGAAGCAACTCATAATAAATTATTCTTTTCCAATCCCACCAAATACACAGTAGAACCTTCCTGGTTGTTAGTCTTGGTTTGGAGACCGTTTGAGCTGCTTCAACGCGCTTTGACCACGATCGTTTTCGCATAATAAGTGACCAATTTCTCATCCCACAGCGACCATCCTTTTAAGAAATGGGTCGATTTCATTTCGTTTGGCCAAGGCTTCGCAGACGGAAATTCGATCCACCATGTTTTATGGTGTTAACTGCTGTGGCTCCCAAATATCGAGCTTCTTTTTGAATACAGCTTTGTGCAAATGGTTTAAAACTGTTTTATGCTCGATCTTTAGCTTCTGGGCCATGCTACGACGACTAACATGCCAGTCAACTTCGATTATTTATGTGATTTTATTGACATTTTCGACGACGGGCCTGCTTGTGCGAGGTGCATCTTTAACATCAAAAATGCCTGAACGGAATCGACGAAATCAAAATTGCACCAATTAGCTGTTACAGCATCATCACAATGAACACCATTCACAAATTCAGCCACCTGGCTTGCATTTTCACCTTTATCAAAGAAAAACTGTAAATTGTACCGAATTTTTCTCTTAGTTAATTTCCTTTTTAACATTATGTAACTCACAACTCAAAGATCAAACAAAAACCAGGAAAAAAATTTTTTTTAGCGAGAAATGTCACCTTGACAACGATCACAAATTTGAAATCGTTTGATCGATACTTTACGAGATATCGATCACTACAGCCATCTACCGAATAAATAATGAATTTTTTTACCCCAACCTATTATAAGATAATACTTTGAATATGTTTAAAGTATCAATTTTTTAAATATATTTACTGCTTCATTCAATTTTAGAAAATAATTTCATATATATGTTTTATCTTTTGTTTCCATTAAACAAATTTTAATTACTTTAAAGTATTATTATTATATTTTATTTATTCCTTCACATCTATTTATTCAAAATACATTAAGTGTAATATATTGATTGTAACAAGTCAACAATTTGCATTTCACAAAACACAGGCCTGCATATACATTATCAGCCATACTCCTTCTGATAAAAAAAAAACAATTTTTAAATATAAAATAAAAAATTTACGATTTTACTGATGATGGTAGAAATCTATCATTATATACATAAAAAATTAAAAAATACATTCATGTTTTTTATGAGCTCTTCTTTTTTTCTTCAATAAAACATGTTACAAAGTTTCATATTTTTTTTTTTTTTCATTTCAGAGCTAGGCTGCTTATGAATCATGTCGATATTATAGGCAGAAACCGTGAAGAAAATAACTAATTATCACAACTAAATAAGCTCATAATATATCCAGTGATTAACTCCGAATTCCAAAACCACAAATCGGTATTTAAGATAAGATTTACGAATCTTGGTGACACTTACACTCTAAAATTTACGATCACCAGATCTTATTACAATAACCGAAGCTTCGAACGCGACACAAGATCGTAAAATCTCATCACTTCTTTAATGGATAAAAAAAAAAAAAGCTCAGCGTATCCACACACCGAATACCAAGTCTCCCCATTTGCATGACAAACATTTGCAATTTAGAATAGTGTCGCAAATTTTAACTGTCTTCGAATATTATCCTACCACGTAATTAATTACCGTGGCTGCGTCTTCAGCGAGCAAGTTTTCTTCTCTCATGAGTTATGAGTTACTCTGGGGCACCTCATCTTAATGAATTATACTTCCTCCGCGGACGGGGTACATCGGATTGATTTAGTGAGCGAAGAATAACTACCTTCAATTACCCGAAAAGGGGGTACTCAATAACCTCCTTTGTGGTGGATACCTATGAAATACAGCCGGCTTCGAAATTTATTGTTATGACCCGCGGGATACAATAACAAAGCTGGGGCATATTTAGCTGTTTCGTGCACTTCTGCCTGTAACATCTTATGAAATGAAATGATTCTATTAAACACCGTTCGCGGGTTTTTCAAAACTATATCGTTCAGGTATTGTGGACGATAGCTCAAAACATGAACTGTCTTGGGAAAGATTTTAGCCATAGCTATTTTTATCATTATAGGGTCATTTAAAGGATTATAAAACATTTAATAAGCGAAGAATAAAATGATAAATATAAATTGTTTTGTATAATTAAGTATTTTGGATTAACATCTGAGTAAATTCAAACAAATTTCAAAATTATTGTGTGTGAAGGTACTCAAAATAAAAAGATTAGAAGCTAAATTAAAAAAAATTATTTTAAAAGTGAAATATTTCTAATAATTTAGTTGCATAATAATAAAGAAAATTGGATGGATTAAAACTAAAATTAATCTTTATTTTTAAGTGCTCTTAATTCTAGTTTAAGCATTTTAGTACAAAATTATAAAGAATACAGCTTGGGAGGTAGTTTTCTTTTCTATAATTTTATCGCAGAATTTGAGTTCGTAAATATTCTATTATTGTTTGCCTATTCTTCAAGCAAAAAAACTTAACTATTAAGCAAAAATACTTTTAAATTTAAAATTACTATAATTTATATATCATTTTTGTTTATTACAGTTAAAAATAAAATTAATTCATTTATAAATTACTAAAAACAGTTAGTGGAGTTAACTATTTGCTTAACAAAGAGCATCTAAATAGAGTAATATCAGCAACTTTTACTGCTTTTTTAATTGCATTAGTACACGCAGCAAATTCCGAAAGCTTAGCTTGGATTGTGAAAGTAATCCTGTAGATGTTTTCTTCTTCTTTATATTAATAGGATTTGAAAAATCCTAACAAAATTTTATATCTCTGTTTTATAAATTTTCTGAAGTTCAAATAGTTTTCTTACACAAAGCTAAATTTAAAATGTTCGTTTAAATAAAAAAAACTATTACATTTGAGTATCTTGCACCAAAAATGTTTAAGAAATTTTACTTCTTTTTTTATTTGCTAATTAAAACAATGTTACAAATAAATGAAATTTTAATGATAACAAATTATCTCTCATCTTGCAAATCGTATTTTCATGTTAGACTTGATTTGAAAATAAACAAAATTTTAATGATAGGCAAATTATCGTCTTGAAAATCATATTTTCATTTCAGACTTGATTTAAAATTAAATGAAACTTTAATGATAAGCAAATCCTCATCTTGAAAATCATATTTTCATGCCAGTTTTGAGATTTTCCGATCAAATACGCAAATTGGGAATACGTAGACTTATCATTAATCATTACTGTGCCTAAATGAAAGAAATGAAAATAGACGATATAGATTATTATGGATAATGTAATCGTTGAAATCTTCCTGACATTTCAGTAATATTAATCTACTTCAATTTACCTAATTTTATTCACATTTTTGAGGGAAAAAATGTTGCTTACGAGTTGTCAATGCATATATAATACAAAATAAATAAATGAGATAGATGATCTGCTTCGAAAATATAATGGTCTGAAAAGGTCAATTAAAAACTTAATATCGATAGTTTTCATAAAAAAATTATAAATTAACACTCAAAACGCCATTTTTAGTAAACCATATCAATGTGCATCTTGTAAGATAAGTAAGGTACTTATTCTGTGCCAAAAAGAGTAGTCAGAAAACAAAAGAATTTTCTTGAAAATTATTGTAATTATTCGCAAATCTTAATATCCTAGAATAATGAAGAAAAAATTTGAGGATGAAAAAAGGCGAAGAAATGCATCTGGAGAGAATTACTTTTAAAAATTAAAGGCCAAATTCTATTCAATTGAAGTAGAATTTTCAATCAAATTATATTGAGTACTGTTGTTTGTAATCCAACAATTGATGGTTGTTTGAATTGATGGTAGATTAGAAAATATATCACCCTTTTAAGAAAAGCTATTTATACTAATTACTTAAAATATGTTTTAAATGATAAATATCGTTGCTCTATTTTCCCTTATATATTTGTAATTGTTGCTAATGGCCTCTTTGAATTTAAATAGATTTTCCTTAAAAAAAGCATTATGATTTTAAAAATCCCACAGCTGTATATCAAATCTATTCTCAAATCTCTATCCTAACAAAAGAAATTCATCTAAGAGAAAATTATTTAAATTTGTACACTTAAAATGCTGTTAAATATAAAACCAATTAACATTTAATAACGTAAGAAATTTTCCTTTTTAAAATGTCCATTCACACAATTTTCCTTTTCGACACTAGAACGGGTGAAATTGATGGCTTCTTGTATATAGTGAGGCTGATGATGTACATAGTAAGTGAAATTGAGGGCTTTTTGTATGCCTTACTGCATACAGTGAGGTATCCAGTGGGTGTGCCATTGTTAACAAGAAAGTGGGTAGGTTCTAATAATTTTAGAAACAGGGATGTCAGTAAGAAAGAACCCCAGATTTAATAATCTACTTGGAAAAACACTGCTTCTAAACGGCAAATTTTACGTGCTTCAGGCACTACGAATCTCTGATTTGTCGAGAATTGAATACACTATCTTCCAAAACAAAAGATGACCCTTCTCATAAACAGGTCAGAGGCGTTCTCATGTCTTAATTAAAACGCTCATAAATAAGTTTCTATAATACTGTGCTAATAATACAGATTAAATTCTCATGTAAATTAAGGAAATATGGATTTCATTATAAACAAAATACATATTATCTTATTTATAAAAGATAATAATAAATAACAATATAAAAAATAATAATTAATTCCTTCTTTTTTGAATGCTTTAATTTTTTCCCTTATAATATTTTGCCAAATAAAATTCCAAAATAGTGAAAACAATGGCTAGAAAGTTTTGAATTTAGGATTTAATAATAAAAATGTAATTAGAAAATTAAGAGGAAAATATCTTTTGATTATTTTAAGTGTTATATTAATTTTATGTGTAAACACAGTAAACTTAAGCTATTTACTTTCAGGGAAAAATCAAACCAGACAACACTATGAAGCAAAATTATGGTATTTGTTTCACAATAATTTTGTGAAACAAGTGACAATTTTAAAAGCACATTTTCTGTGTGTTTTAATGAAATAATAATCTCATGAAAATTGAGATGAAATCACACTTAAATAATTAACGTTTAAAATAAAATCCTGGTAAAAATATTTTCGGAAATTAATTTTATTTTATATAAATCTCACAATTTTTAACATAAGGAGGATTCAGAATCTCAAAGCACCTTGGGGTGAATCAGTCTATGTATTTTGAAAGTTTCCTAATTATCTAGACCGTATAGTAAATAGAAACAATTCTGTCCTTAACGTTTAACTTTTTTCGTAACATATGCTTATTAAAATTAAAATTCTTTCACCAATATTACATTTCTAAATGAAATAACTTAAATTCTGAATTACTTTTGATAATATAATTATAGCTGTTATCTGAAACATTTCTGTCTAATGAAGGAAAGCAATATGAAGTATATTTATAATTAAATAATAATTGTTTTATTTAAAGTACGTTCATAAAGTTATCAATTTAAAGATCTATGATTTTTTTATGGATCTAATAAGCTCAGCAAAACCCAGTAAAACTGCAATGAGGTAAAATGCATTAAAAAAACCCAGTTTTCCCTATTGTAATGGTGATATCAGTGTTTTCTAAAAATTTTTATACTATACCTTTGTGAACTATATAAAAATGTCTAGGAATATGATTTCAGTAAATTTTATAAAGAATATTATGTTGTTGTCAAGGTAAGTCGTGTGTCTTTTGAAACAATGTAATAAGTGATTTAGAAAAGATATTATAAATAGCTTTTTTGTGGTTCAATTATTTTTCCAGATTGATCATATATAATATTCGATTAAGTCTTATGTATTAATTCATATTAGAAATAAAATTTATGTCATGATAAAAAAATCAGACACATTTGTTTAATATTGAAATTAAAACTTCAATAATATATTTATAACATAAACTTTAAAATTTGAAAATGCGTATTCTCAGATCTAGGAGTTTTTGTTGGTAACTAATTTTGTCTTTTCATATGATAGTGATAACATAACCCCTAAAGAAAAAAAAGCCCCCACTTTTATTATTTTTTTTTTTGTAAAATTTTTTATTAAATCAGGCAAGTGTTTAATTAAATCAGGAGTTTCATAAATAAAGTGACATGTAAAAAATATCCCCGTTACTAATTTCATATTTAAAAAAAATTGCACTTTCATGACTCAAAATTTTATTAATAGGACATTTCCTGGATAATTGTGCAATAATTGTTTGTGGTTAACTCAATCAGGGAGAAATTAACTATATTATCCATAAGTATTTAAATGTCAGTCACAGAGTAAGTGGGTATCAGAGGGTGTGTAATTTGTATATAAATCAATAATTAAAAATTTTTAGAAAATTTTAAAAGTTTTGATTTCTATAACATTTATGACCTCCTATTTATAGAAGGATCCCTCCATCTTCCGAAAATGTATAATACTGCATTTCAGGTAATATGTAATAAATAAGTGAAATAAAATTCCCGCTTCAATTTACTGAATTTCTAAATCATAAGTAAATGAAACGGATTATTAATGAAATATCTTAATACCACTTTTTAAACGAGATTTCCTGTGTAGATTGTAGCTGCTATTTAAATTTATAGATACTTTCTATTTAGAAGTTATCGATGAAGGACATTTTACTCATATGTAAAGGACATTTATAATATTATTTTATAGTTTTCTTCTATAATTTTGATTAACAACTCTCCATTCATATATTTTTAAAATAACCAAACTCAGTGATTTGACAGATCATTTGGGGACTAGACCTAGAGTGCCCGTATCTTTTTTCATGCACGAGGACCCTGGAGTGCAAATCATATGTCCCGATAAGGTGGTCGGATTAACGCGAAATCCCCCCAGTGTTTAATTTCCCAAGCGTGCTTGGTATTAATTGACCCATTCAAGGGATGATAGGCTAAATCGACTTTGGTCAGGTCGTGGCTTGAACTTCAGACCCGTGCCTTGAGAACGCGAAGTGCTTTAGCGCTACCACAACGCCACCTGGCCTCGTTTATGTATTTTAACTTACCAAATATTGTATAACACAGCAGTTTTAATTTAAGATTCGCTGTAACTTGTGAGAATAAGCGTGAATTCATATAATCTTCTTCCATTGCTTTTAACTTGTACTTGGATCTATTTTAATTTCTATACCAATCACAATCGATCAAAATAGCTATATTTTATATATTTAAAGTCCCTTTCATGTTATAAATCTTTTGGATATATTTTTTGTATCCAAAATAGTAATTTACTCAATGTACTACTTATAGCAGTTTCTTAAACGGTAACAATATAAATGGGAGACAAAGTCTTAGATGAAACCAATTTATAATCAGATTTACTTCCAATAAAAAGTAAACGTATAAACATTTGTAAATTCTATCGATGACAAAGGCATTTAATACGATTCCCAAGTTTCATTGGGGTTAAAGTTCACCCATTTAACTACTACAGCAAATTCTACACACACATAAAATGGTCTATTTTACAACCTCCTTCTGCCACATTCTAACAGAGACTTCCTTTCACAACACTATCTTCACTGATCTGATTACGAGAGTATTTATCGCAATTTTATTTATTAATCTCGACTCCGAGAAGAAACGGTAAGATTTTATTGGTTTGTTGAGAGAAGAGCGACTGAGAAATGTTCCTCTGTTAATTAGAGACACTCGTAAAATCGCGACAATAAATCGCCAGCCTTTTAGATGGTGAGATGATGTGCATTAAGCAACTTTCCCACTGCGTCATCAATGGATTAAAAGACGATCCTCAAGCTGTTGGACGTTTTTTGATAACGATTATGATTCAGATTCATCAGAAATTTTATGGAGGGACTTTTTAATAGAGAGTTAGAACGAAAGAGACGTTGAAACAAAACAAGAAAATTTTATTTCCATGTAAAGGAATCTAAAATGTATAAATATTTTTTGACGATGTTGAAAGAAGATTCAGACATCATATTTTATGTAGGGCGTTGTGAAAACATCAAAAATGGAATGCCGTATTATTTTTTCCTTCATACTCGGTATCATTTTCTATAGGATTATTAAAGCATTAAAGTGTTATGATTCAAATTATACTTTCGGATAACACATTTTTATGACAAAATATGTTGTTTTTTGTACAGTAAAATAACAGGTTTTTAAATGTATTATTCATGTTTTAATAAAGTCAGTAATTTCATTTAATGAAAACTAAAGAATGATTAATAACTTTTTTTAAAAATATTCATTTATCATCAAAGAGAATTCCATTATAATTCTATTTTTAAGAACAAATTTAATTAAAACGGAAAACTGAATGAAATTATAATCTGACTTATAAAATTATTAGCATTTCAAATTGTATTAACATAGTGCAATAAATTTTTGTCAAACAAATTTTACAAGAGTTCAATTTGATTGCATTAACATATTAAAATGTGTTCTCAATATTGTAAGAAAAACTCAAAATTTATTCAAAACTTTACATTTAAACTACTATTTCTATCAGTACAGGGTAATAATTATTTAATTAATAATTACGTGATAATGTTATAAACGCATTTTTATCACTTTTAGTTAAATTTGAGATACTGTTACTAATGAAGTGTTAATTTAATAAAAAAATTTAGGTAGGAAAAATTATGCTTCGAGGAGATACATTTTAATACATGGTCCAAATATATAAATATCTTCTTTTAATGTTCTTAAAACCATTTATCCTTTAATGTAACATAATATATGATGTTATCATTTTTATCAAGGTTGTAATCAAATTGGATTTTTTCACGGATATTGTAATTTTTTTAGCTCTTATCATCTTTTTTTTCAATTAATGAGGGTAAAATCGGGGAGCGAATATGATATCGTCACTAAGCTTTAAATTCAGCTTCGTTGAAAAATAAAGGATCTTCTATTCACTTCTATAACATTTAAAATGTAGCAAAAGTATCAATAGTTGAAAATGCAACATACTAGTTTTAAAGAAATTATACCTACTAGTTTCAGTCAAAAGAATCCCATTAAGGTTTAAAACGATGGAATTTCTAGACATGTAAGACTTTAACGAACTTTTACCCTTAAGAAGTCTTATTCGTATTATAATTTTATCTATAAGTCATTTTAAAATTTACATTATTTGAATAAATGAATTTCAAAAGAAAGAATATTTTTACAGCAGTACATAAACTAATTTATATTACTCAATAGATTAACACATACACACATGTATTTATCTCTCTCTCTCTCTCTCTCTCTCTCTCTCTCTCTATATATATATATATATATATATATATATATATATATATATATATATATATATATATATATATATTATATATATATATATTATTTATATATATTCTAATGTAAAATTATAATTTGTATTATTTATCATGTATTAGATGAAGGCATCAATAATATAAAATTGGTAAAAGAATAAAGAATTGGATATTTGATATTAAAAAGTAAATAGTATTGATCATTGAATATCGTTGGGAAATTTTTCAATCAGGGTAGTAATGTCAAATACAATTAGAGGACATTTATGTGCCCTTATCTATGTATTCAAATGCAGTCTGTAGGATCAAATTTCATGAATAGAATTTTGATTATGGAAGCTCGTCATTCGTCTTAATGTTTGACAGTTAAGTGCAACGATGTCAATAAAGTATATGTTAATTAATTTAGAATTTTTATCGTTGGGTAGGTGTGGAAGCTAGAAGAGGAAAATGATAACTTTATGTCAATTTAATTCTTTATGGGAGGTATAAAATGAGGGCATTTGTCAGTGTAACTTAACCAATTAACAAAATGTGGGCATCCAGAACACCACTCACATATCTCGAATGTGGATGAAAATTACAGATACCAATTAACTAAACATTATTTTTGTTAAATATAACAGATTTAGAATGCACAGTTTTTGTACAGCCAGATAAAAAAAATTTTGTACAGGAAAATATCAATTTAGACTTGCATATAAATATATTTTAATACCTTTCTTAAGCAAAAATAAGTTGTCTCTAGTTACTTAAATAAATAAATATTTAAGTAATACGAGACAATTTATTTAATAATAATTGTCTCTTATTACTTAAATAATTTCAGTGGAAAGAATATTTTACGGCAGTACATAAACTTATTTATATTATTCAATATAATACATACATACAAGGTGTATGCAAATGAAATGAGACGATTGTTTTAAAAAAACACATTAAATTTGCGAAAACTGTTAATATTTCTTTATTTGAAATAATATCCATCGCTGGCTACACATTTTTCCCATCTTTCCGGCAATTTGAGAATACCACACCAAAAAAATGATCGGTCTTTTGAAGCCAGCCAGTCATTAAGATTTGACGTTTTCGTAAGAAGTGAAGCGCTGGTCAACAAATGCGTGTCCCACTGATGCAAATAGGTGGTAATCGGAAGGAGCCAAGTCAGGCGAATAAGCCGCATGCACTAAGGGCTCCAGGCCGAGCGCCTTAACGATGTCCTGGGTCGGTTTAGCACGGTGGTTTTGGGCATAGTTATCAAGGAAAATCACTTTGTGCTGTTTCTTGGTTTAACTTTATGCCACCTTACTTTCTCTTTTAACTGTGGAAAAAATATTCTCTTCCATTTCTTCCCACTTTTTCCAAAATAGCTGGAAGTCGAATGGGTGGCGCTCTTACATTTGGTTTAACAGTTCCAAGATTCGAATCCCACCTCGGATTTGGATACTTGTAGTGGTTAAGAATACACATTAAATTGTAGGTTCCAATCAAATTAACAATCGTGAGACAAAAATAAATGTTAAAGGAACCAACCGCCCACTTTTCCCCAAAATTTCTTTAATGACTAGTTGAATTGTCTAGTTTCGTCATTAGGAGCCTAAATTTTGATGCAAAGTCACTGTTAATTTCTTTTTTGAAGATTATTTGCATTTAACTAGAATAAAAGGATAGTTTTAAAATCAAAATGCATATTATTTTGTATATGTATCCCATGGGTACATATAAATGCCATCATATCATTATAATTAAATGCGGTTCACTTAAAATAATTAAATGAACTGCAGTTTTAAATAATAATTTTTATAAAATGATAATACATTTGAATAGGTAGTACATAACTAAGAAATACATTTATAATTACATTTCCTTTTTCCTTAATGTGATGTCTTTAAATCTTAAAAGTCTTGAAAACTCAACCGCGTATTTTTGCAAGATAAGAAAAATGAAATCTTGGTAATCAGCATCCATATTTCAGATAAAATGAATCATATTCTTATTGAATCAAAAATTATACCCCTGCTTTATTTGATTTCAAGGAAATTTTCCATTCCGTTTTATTCCATTTTCTAATAAAAGAAATGCTTATGATAAACGCTATGAAGGGAAGATTAAAGCTTAACTCACACTTCTCATCCGATTTAGATATGATAAATTTCATCGTTATCGAAGTCTAATGGAAGCATTTATTATATAGAGAAAAATTGCACTTTTATGCCACTATGGATTCAGATACATTACGATGATTCTGAAGTTTCAACATGTTTTCGAAATCATTTGTTAAATATGCAATTAAAAGTGTGTTAGAAACACTATATCGAAAACTGCAACTACTTTAATTGTAAAAGAAATGCATGAATTATAATATTGATTTAAAACTTAATTATCAAAATACTTTAATTTTAGTTATAGCCTTTTTTAAAAAAATTTTAAAAAATAATAAAAGGGAGAATAAAATAAAAATAATTGCTGTTGCCAACGCGAAAACTATTCATCTTAATGTTCTTTATTTATTCTCAAGAGTTATTGAATGTAGTACTGCCCAAGGAATATTAAGTACACATTTTAATTTATTTTAATACTTGGCCGCAAGGTCAAGTAAATTTATGTTTATCTATTATGACTTCCTAAAGTAGATTCGCTTTATTTTTTAATATTTTCTATTCAACATCACTTTAGTTTTACATTTTCAAGCCATTAGAGATATTTTTTATATGTTCCAGCTTGTTGCTGTACTTTATGTTTGTTGAACATTTCAAACAATTCTTTTTTTTTTTTTTAGTATAATTTAGTAGTTATGTAGTTATAAAATAAAAAATATAATGGATTTCTATCAAAGATAAAAAAAATGTTTAAAGGAAATTTTTGTGGATAAAATTATCCGATGCATACATCGGATAATTTTATCCACATCGGATAATTTTATCCACATCGGATAATTTACTTATAACACTGAATCAGAGAGGTAGGAGGAATAAAGTGATAGTGAATGGCAGAACAACTATAAAGAAAGTGGTAATGAATGTGAAAACCTAGTAAAAAAATTATCATACTGATAACTAAATGTGTTTACTTCTTCTAAAAAACTTACCTCGTAAGCGATAATATTTATTTAATTCCGCAAAGAATTGCTCAGGAACCAAAAAAAAGTTAGGAGAAAATAGCTCTCGCATTAAGAATTAAAAACCATTATTGTATTCATTTTCAAAAAGAATCAAAATTAAAGAATTTACATTTCAAAAGATATTGAGTCCAATGTTAATCTATTGAATTTAGCATCGTTTATGAAATAATTACACAATACATTTATAGCTAATGAAAATTTAAAGGTAAATGTTTTGTGGAACTTTATTAATTTATGATGCTACTCACCCTGTTCATCAGAGGAAAATAAGGGATAAATACAATAAACTTTGTAATGTGAACAATGAATAAATACAATAAATTTTATGGTATTAATAGCGAATAAATACGTTAAACTTTATGATATTAATAATGAATGAATACGATAAACTTTATGGTATTAATAATGAATGAATACAGTAAACTTTATGATATTAATAATGAATGAATACGATAAACTTTATGATATTAATAATGAATGAATACAATAAACTTTATGATGTTAATGAAGCCCGGTGGCTTAGTGGCAGCGTTACACGCTCCCATGACACAGGTCCGAGGTTCGATCCTCGGGCTGGGCAAGGTTGACTCAGCCTTTCATCCCTTCAGTGGGTCGATTAACTAAGCACCAAGCATGCTTGGGAACTAAACACTGGGGGTCTTACGTTAGGCTTACCACCTACTGAAACATATGCTTCGCACCCCAGGGCCCTCGGTCATGAAAACAGTTATGGGCATTGTAGGCCTTGGCTCACACGGGCTGTCGTGCCATGGAGTTTAATTTTTTATGATATTAATAATGAATGAATACAATAAACTTTATGATATTAATAATGAATGAATACAATAAACTTTATGATATTAATATAATGAATGAATACAATAAACTTTATGATTTTAATAATGAATGAATAAAATAAACTTTTCATTTTGAAGCATTAGTAGATTTAGATATTAAAAGTGTGATTTTTTTATCTTGACTAAAAAATTTTAAAATATAATTTAAAGAAACGGGGCAGAGAGTGACAAATATGAATCTAATGTGAGATGGAGGTTCCCATAAAATATTAGAAAAGTAAATTGAAAAATATTTATAATTACTCATAATGTTTTGAAAATCAGTAAAAATACAATAAAGGATTTTGAAATACAACCAATATGAGAAGTGTAAAAAAATCCATAAAAATAATGATATTGGTTACATTATTTTCAATTTCTACTTAATTCAATGCAGTAATAGACTTGATATGATTTTTTAAATGAGTATAATTTTATAATATAAATAAAAAATTTATTTAAAATTTTTTTCTCAATGCTGCAGTTAAAATTGTGGAAAAATGTTAATGATATATTGAACTTTTGATCATGCTCATTTTTGAAGGCAGCATGACTCAAAAATTATAAATCATAATCAGAAATCTCTAATTATCTGATATAATAACAAAACACAAAATATGAAATTCCACTTCAGTGATTTATAAATGAGATTAAAAACTCACTTTGATCTTATAAGCTAAATTTTCCAATAAAAGTGATCACAAATAATAAAATAGCAAATGAAAAAAATATGAAAGCAACATTAAAGTTACTATAATTTTTTGAAACTTTAGACTCTACAAATGTTCAACAATGAATATCCAACTCAAAGTTCTTTATCTAAGAACGCATTATTTTGATCTCTACCAAGCAGATGTCAACATGTTATTATCATATTAAAAATGTTAAGAAAAGTGTGTGTTTTGTTCACCTACATCTCCATAAGAAAATAATTTGTCACATGGTGCTTTTTATCGACTTAACGATAGCTGAAATGTTTTTAGGTAGAGATAACAAAGTCTTCAAAAGTGAAGGGATTTTGTAGATGGTAACCGATACCATTCCCAGTCTTGAATGAGACAGTTATAAATGATCCAGAGGGAGCGTCTCCTCTGAACAATAAACGATTTCGCCCCTTGTTCTCACCTTTGGAATTTATGGAAGTGGTGAGAAAGACTTCTGAGAACAGAGGTGGTTGTTTTAATTAGTGATGAAACGGGAAAACGCCATCATATTTAATGATGACTGATGGCTTTATTCATGGTATTATTCATAAGTAAAAAGGAAAATTAGCTATACGTCTCTTACCACTCGCAAAGTTTGAAAATTCATCAAGATTTTTTTTTATCTGGGAAGCCAGCTTAATTCATTATCTCCTTAAGGTGTGGTCGACCATTTGACCCGAATCCAGCAAGTGAAGGTTATAATTTGCGGCTATTTTTTAAGGAGCTAATTGGATTAATTACAGGCATTTAGGTTCTGTTCAATTAAAATCTCTACCTACGGATATTGTTTTGCAATTTTGCGTGAAAGAGTCTTTTTAACTATTCCTGCGAAGATGATGTGAAAAATTATTCTTCATCAGTCAAGGCAACAAAATATGTGAATCACTTGTCAAATAAAAGATCGCTTGTCGGAAACACTGAAGAAAAATGCCAGTTTCGGAAAATGAGTAGGTAGCTTGTTATGAAATAAAAAACAAGAATAGGATCGTGGTTTGTGTGATTAATCAATCCCTTTATAAAAAGTTGATTGAAATGAACTTTTTTCAAGAATCTTAAGCATATGCTTTCCTTGAGCAATTTCTACTGAATGATATTGAATTAAATGATATCAATTACATGTCTGAATTTAATTTGCTAGAGATCTTTGTATTCTGATCAAAGGAAGTTCTTGTTTCCCTTGATTGAAGAATTACATTATTAGCTATTTGAAATTTTTTACTTCCTTATAATTAAAAACATGATTTAAATTTTACAATTTGAAAACTGGCTACTTGAGAATTAGTTAATGGCATACATTTGATAAATAACCCAATGTTTCACTTGATGATTCTGAGTTCTGATAACTAAAAATGTTGCCACCAATATTGTTTAATATTCTATTTTATTCAATTTGATGAACAGTAATTTTTAAATAGAGGAATATAACATATATGCTTTACCAACAATATGATCTTTGTTGAATTTAAGAATTAAACTTGAAGCTCTTAATTTAAAAATTAAAATTACGATATTTTTCCTAAGATTGAGCTCTTAAATTTTTTGAAAATGTGTAAGAAAAAAATACATGAACACATTTTGTTTTATAATTTTTGAACCATGCTAACTATGGTTTGTCAAACATCATAAACTAGGTAATTAGTAGAAATAAACTCAAACTAACTGATTCTGGAGATGAGAAATTTACATCTATTACTAAGATTAGAAAGAATAGTTTCATAGGAAAATATTAAATACAATTTTATTTATCAATGTAGCTTTATGTTAAGTGTTACATTTCTTCAATTTTTGAAAAGATAGTATGCTCAAAATAAGGCTTACGTAGAAAGTGAAATGAATTTTGTTTGTTTATCATTTAACGATTCTTTTTAGCTTAGAAGGGTTAATTAGACAGAAGTCTACAATTTAAAGAGTTATTCGAACTACAGCAATCACCCAAGTTGAGATAGCATTCGAATCTACTAATTGTTGAACTGAAGTCTACAACGCTAATCATTAGGCTGTTTTGGGTCAGAGAGTTAAATTTTATAATATTCAAAACTATTGTCGATTCTTAAAATTTCAGTATTTTAAATATACGTAAAAAGATATTTTAAATTGAAAATAAAAAATATCGATGTTTGAAAATACTTTTAAATTATCTAAAATTATAAAATAATTTTTTTATCTTGATCTGCTCTGATTTAATTTAAAGAAAGGCATATATTTTTCTCTGTATTTAATATTTTCAAGGAAAATTTAATTAACCTAGGACGAAATTTCCTGGGTATTTCGTAAATTAATGTCTTAATTAAAGAATCAATCATCAAAATATTAGTTAATCTTTTGATTTAAAATGCTATGTATAATGAAGCAATATTAATGCATTCACGTGACATTCCTGCTTGAAGATCAGAATATTGTAGTTGAATATTGGATTAAGTAGAATCGGTTGAAATATGCTTTTAGTTATTAATTAGGCTTACTCTTGAATTTTCCAAATAACTCATGAACTATTCCCGAATTTCCTTGGTGTTTGATATGAAAGAAAATTTAGACCACAAAATTGTTATAACTAAGTATTGCCCGGAAAAGATAAATTTCACTCATAAAAAATGAATATAAGTTGTGAACATATTTAATTTTTTTAACGTATTTTTTATTTACCACATTTTTTACTGTAAATTTTTATTTTATATAGCTGCTTCTTTTTTTACTCTTTAATATCTGAATTTTTCAAATCTGTTTTTTTATGTCAGAGATTCCTTATAAAAAATTGTAATTTTGAGTAAATGTTAAAATTAAAATATTAGAGCACAATAATTACAATATTTAGCCTGGGTGGTTTTATTATGGGAAATTTTTCAGTTCCCGTCATCACTAGTCAATGGTTTACTTTTATTTACAATAATACTGACATACACCATATTCTTAAGACCAATCATACTTCCCAATCTCTTATCATATTTTTGAGGATAAAATGACGACTCTTTTGTTTTAGATAAATATTTTTATTTATTTTCCTTAAAAAAAGGACTCAGAATGGCATTTCGGTTCCTCTTACACTCTGTAATCCTTTCCAAAGATTCTTATAAAAAGCAATCTTTTCCATTACTCTTCACTCAATGTCTGTTGCCCTTTTTGTCCTTCCACGCGTTGCTTTTCAAATTCAAGGCGATTTGTTTTTGACTTTTTACTCTAACCACCCATTCAGCCGCCACAAATTCTTGTTAGCTTCCAACCGGGCGACGTATATCACTGTTTGACAAGAGGCCATTTAATATTCAGAACGGCGACTGTCGAACAGGAGATTTGGTTCCTCAAAAAAAGATATTCTTTTGCGGCAAACTCGGGCTGCTGTTGGAACTCTGTGGGTAGCACCTTTGTAGGCCGATAACAAGTGTCCAAGCTGGCAGTGTTTCTGGAAATTTACTGTCCTCGACGGGAGGTTTCCAAAAGTAAAAAAGCACGCGGAAATATTGGCGTCTTTTGTTTTCTGTTGTGTGGCTCTCGAATTTATCTTATTTTGGCACCACGTCATCGAGATGCATTTCAAATTTTATACGCGATTTATTTAAATTTAGACGTAAACAAGTTACAACATAATTTAAACCTCGTGAAAGGAGATTGTTAGAGAAAATTATTCTCCATTATTCTTTTACAAGTCTCTCATGATTGGCATACATTAAGAACTTTTAAGAAGGTCAGATTCGGGTTATAAAAAGTTATTTCTAAACCAGAATCTGAATTTCTTCAAATATACATATTTACAATTTTAAATTATAAGGTAATAAAAATTATTTAGACAAGAGTTATTTATTGAATGCAATTACATATGAAAATAAAATTAAAGGAATCCTCGTTAATTAAAAATTTTGTAATTTTTTTTATTTTTATACCAGTTTAGAAATTTTTTTTTAATTCAAAATTGCAAATGGTTTGCAAATCTTTTTTACTAAGGAAGAAGAATTCATAACTTCAGAAATAGTTATTAAAGCATTAAATTAATTCCTAATTTAATTTTTTGATTTTTTTTATTCCAAAAAATAATAATTTTTTGTTGCCTTTCTGAGAAAATTACTAGGAAGACAGTTGATTTTTGAATATTTAATTTTTAAAATGTATTTAAATGTAATAATCACCATTTCTAGTTTTTGTTGATTGTATTCAGTTATTAATTGTATTTAATTTTAAAATCTTTTATTACTTTTTGAACAAATGAAATAAAAAAGTTCTAAAAATGTCATAAAAAATAATGTTCAAAATGACAACAGATTTTTCTGGAGAAAAATTTAAATACCAAAAAGGAAAGATTAGTTACGAATAATGTTATTATGACTTTTATTAAGATCTAATTTCACCCATTAATTTTGAGGTTTATGGGCAGAATATTGTTCTCCAAAAGGTCAAAGATAGTTTTTGAAATCAACTTGGTTTCGCTAATTTTTCACGAATGAAACATATGTTACACTTTTTTGTATCAGAGTTTCATAAAATGCTAAAAAATTTAATAAATAATTTTAAAATGCTCCATCAATGACATTTTGGATGATCATTTCATATTATCAGTCACTTTATATACTTGAGATTTATAAGTCATTAATCAAAATTATTTGTACTAACTGTTAGGTATGAAAACAATTTGCTAAAATGCTATTAACCGAATTTTCGGCTAAAAATATAACCATATTTTAGCCTTACATGTTTTAATATATAACCAATATATTAAAATATAACCATATATGTCCTTAAATGTTTTAATATATCAATTAATTCTTCACATAGAATAAAAAATCTACCTAAAATAATACAACTAAATTGTATTATGAAAGCTATTTTTTTGTAATTAGAATTTATATGGATAAAAACACTTTTAAGATTAAAATCTTCTGTTTTTGGTTCTAGAAATTTTATAAAATTTACTTATAGCAAAATTTCATTGTAATTTTTGTTAAATTAAATATTTTATTTTTACTTAAAAAAATTTTCCCTTGTCGTATAATAAATATTATTTTGATATTCACATCAAATTATACTTTTTATTTAATGAGAGTCGCGACGAGATTTTTCACTATTTTTTATTTTTTACAGTAACAAAATAACTATTTGTTATGAAATAAAAACTATTCTCTTATGATAAATAAAAATTTTGATATTAAAAGCATCTTCTACAGAAGCTTTAATGTTGAATTTATGCATTGTGTATAATTTATACTAGTTTTCATTCATAATGACTTTATTGAACTTTCAAAATTTAAATTGATAGTTAAATTAAATTGTATTTTTTTAAAAATTTGATTGAAAATTGATTTTTAAATTAAAAATTGATATTTAAATTGAAAATTCATTCTTAAATTGAAAATTTAAATTAAAATTTCAAATTATTCAAAATCCAACAAAAATATATTTAAGAATTGATATGTTCACTTTTCAAATACATTATTTTACTTTAATTTTAAAATTTATTAAATTAATATTTTTAACTGAAGATATTAGTTTTATTTTAAAAGCCAATCAGAAAATTTTTAATTTTTGACTTTGAATTTTTAAATTTTTACACTTGTGGATATAAAAAGGCGAAAAGATAATTCATTTACCACATTATTTTTTTAAAATAAATAAAAAATATGTGGCATATAATAAATAATTTTTCAAGTTATATATTAAAAATAAAAAATAAATAGTATTCTTAATTTTCAAAATTTCAAAACCGTTGAGTTTTTAAATTCTTTAAAAATAATATATATAAAGGTTTATCAACGTAAAATTTTTTAGAAAAACCACTTAGAGAAAATAAATGACAACTATTTTTGTTTCTCTTCAGCAGATTTGTTTCAACTCATCCTATATAATTTAAGTTAAATGAATACCCTATTTAAGACCATGTTGAAGAGAACGTCAATATGTTTCTTTAGGTCTGTGTAAATAATATTCTAATTCAGGCCCTTTTATGTGGTTGATTTAAGAAAAAACTAGTCAAGATATTCAATGAAAACAATATAAATAATACTTCAAATAGGTTTATCACATTTAACTAAGTTAATCTTTTAATCCGGAAAATATTGATATGTGTTCTTACCAATTAAGGGCTTATATTTATAAGAATTACTATCAAGAGATCTTAAATTAATATGCATCTTAAATTAATGTAAATTAATCACACATGAATACATCTCAAATGGATATATATTACTTACGTTGATTAATCTAAAATTCCTTTGAGAAATGTGGTTGCAGATGTATAAATGTACGTAGTTTCAGAATGCATAAACTTCTTATAATGATTTCATTATAAAGGTGGATACCTCCTATATATTAGTAGGAATTACTTAATGTTATGTAAATTTGAATAGATTAATATCATGTTGAGGCATTATTAAAAACTTACAATTTTAAAAATCTTTCAATTCATACAACATGGAAAGCTTTCACAATCTGTCTTTGTTCATAATAAATTGTAGAAATATAACTAATTGATCACCTTTTTCATAATATATACATATATACATACATACATATATATATATATATATATATATATATATATATATATATATATATATATATATATATATATATATATATATATATATATATATATATATATAAATATAAATATATATATAGATAAATAGATAGATAGATAGATAGATAGATATATTTACACACACACACACACAGATATATATATATATATATATATATATATATATATATATATATATATATATATATATATATATATATATATATATATATAGTTCTTTATTACACACACACACACACAATTTATAAATTTTAACTAAATGAAGCTTAAGGCGTTTGGTTAATAGGACCACTCTAATATTACTCTATATAAAGCAGAATATAAGAATAATAAACTTTGATCAGAGAGATGCAGATAACTTCATAAAAGATTAATAAAATTTGTAAATAAGTTTTTTTTACTTAAAACTTTTTTTAATTTTAAATGATTTGTGAATTGACGTAGATATATATCATAGTGATAAAAATCACATGAAAAATAAAAATATTAGGGATGAAAATCAAAGAATTACATTTATAGAGGTGAAAATCACAAAATGACATTACAAATTTAATCTCCAATTAAAAAAGAAAATATCCTATACTTGATTTGGAAACATTATTTTTTTGCAATTCATATTTCCATTTTCATAGCCAATGCATTTCAAACACATATTAAATGTTGCACTTAAAGAATATTAGTTTTATTAAACTAAAAAATATGTTTTGATAATTTTAATTTATTTTCTGAAAAATTACCAATCATTAATTTCATAAATGATTATTTTACACCTTACAAAATTAAAATTTGATAAATTTCAGAAATGATTCTCTTATAAGCGAATTTTCTAAGCAATTTGTTCTCTTATTTCAGATTAAATATTTCATTGGGATATTTCTGTATGTCTTGGTGTAAGATTAAGTTATAAAGAAAAACTTTTTTTATAAAAAAATCAAGTTTTAAGCATAGGGTAAGAAATTATTATTACCTTAAACACAATAGTTAATAATTGATCTGAATAAACAGAAAATGATTGAAAATTATCACGATAAAAAAGTCTGATAAAATTGAATGCCTATATAAAAGATACTGAATAATTTTACCTAATAAAAACTAATTAAATTGCAATTTATCACTAAATTTTGTTTTGCAGACAAATTATACTTAACAAAATGAATGTTTACTTGATTTCATGATTTTTATTTGGATGATTTCAAATAATTTAAAACTGCTAGGGTATAAAATTAATTTTCTTCTTTATTTCTTGTGAGCATAATTAATTCAAGCTTAAAATATTCCTTTTTAAGTGTATAAAGCCAATTAAACTTGATGAACTCTAGTTCAGTATACACAGCTTGGATAATATGTCCCTCCATTAATTATGTTCAAATTAATGATCTTCATTTGACACATTTTAAGAATTAAATTTTTTTGAACTAAAAAGCATCAGCTTTGTATAAAAGCTTTATTGATATTTTTAAACATGAAATATTGGACAGAAAGATTTTCCTGCAGCAAAGTGCGGCTAAGAACGCTATTCTACTGAAGTATAAAACATGAACAACTGTTGCCACTCTCGCAAACTCAATGGTAAAATAAAGCACGTTGCCAGTAACAAGATTATTGTAAAAATCATAACATAAATTTGAACAATGAGAAAAATAATAAGGCAAAAGAAAACAAGAAATGAAAAGTATTAAAATCAACATCCAACATTAACCGATTTCGAACATTGTACGTAAGAACCATTCGGTCATTAATATAGTCAAATCACATCAAGTTCCAACGTGTTACAGTACATGGTTTACGAGGGATCATTTTAAATAAACCCCTACATTTTCATGCCCTCAAGGGATAATGATGCATCCCTCCTCAAATTTACGTCTCTTGTCACCAGAGAGCAGAGGGAAAGATAGATCTTGAAAGCAGGGGAAAAACAAGATGTAAAGAGGGAGAGTTCGCAGGTAGTTATCAACTTTGCAGGTGGTTTACGGGACGAGATTTATAGACGAAGCCCGGAGTAAATAAGAGATTTTAATTTATAGACTGAAGGCGCGGCTATATGCTGTCCGTCTGGTCAGAATTCAAGTAGAGAAAACGAAGCCCAAAGCAGTAACTCTCGAGAATCAATTTACTTTGTTGTGGTCATATATATTACTCTACACGTTATTAATAATTGTGGGTATTCGTCAACTGACTGGCGAACCAGGTATGAACTAACTGTACGTTAGTGGCCAATATCGGAGATTAATTAACTAGAATAGCTGGATAATTAATGTAAAATAAACTTTATTCTTAAACTTTTTTAAAAGTGTTAATGAAGTAATTTTTTAATGTTTCATAATAAAGAAAATATTGCTTCAGTAAACTAAATTTGCTTGCCTTAATATGTTATTCATATCCCAATAACCAAATTTGGATTATAAAAAATTCGTTTCCTCGGATATTTATGTAACTTTAGTTTAATTAATTAGAGTAATAGTATATTTGTTCTCGGACAAGATGAGTTTAAAATTATTGATGGATTAACAAATTCATAAAATGTATATTCATCAAGTTTGCTACATTGAAACTATATCATTTAACACGTTTCTTTAATATATTAGCTTATTATAGCTCAGTTTTATACACAAATTATCTTGTTTCATCAGATATTAATTAATTTCATCAATATTAAAAGCATCATATTTGTTGCATACTTTAAATAATCCAGAAGAAAGAAGCCGATGAATTTCTTCTTTCTGGGTGGCACACAGACGTAATTAGTCTAATTGAGCTGCAGGACTAAATCCATTGAATTTGAGTTTCGAGATTCACTTATCGTTATCACCTGACCCCCTAATCAGGCTTCCACAACAATTTTTTAATGTTATATTTTCATTGTTGACTCAAGTTCAAAGAAATTAGTGCTTAACATTCCAGTCTAGATATAAATAAAAATGAAACAATTAGATGGATTATATAATTAAGTAATTTCTATCTCGTAAGGTTAATTTAATTAATCAACGTTTGAATTTCGTATCACTGCATATAAAATAAAGTTCAGAGTATCCTTCATTGAGTTTTTTAAAGATAAAAGTAAGCAACTGATTTAAAAACTTAACTCGTTTAACACTATGATAATAAAGGAAGTTATATTTTTCGATTTACAGTCTGCATCTAAGCATTCAATTCATTCAGTTTGGTAAAAATATCAGCAAAAAATCACGACTTCAAACACTGACGTATAATACTTTTTAAAATGTAAGATTATTTTCATTCTTTGGTCTTTGAACTTGAAAACCCAGTTTGATATATATCTTCCTATTGTATGAATTAACAATATCGTAGCCATCTAACTTGTCTAGTGGTCAGCGTGCCTGTCTGCGGATAAGGAGGTCCTGGGTTCGCATCCCGGTTCGGGCATGGATGTACTTTCTCTCTTTATCTATCCTGTCTTTGTCCTTTCCTTGTATGAATGAGGTGTGAATGGTTGCCTACCCTAAAAACGGGTACCTATGGCATGTGTGTACTGAGAAAATCCGACTTCACACCAAAATATGGTTCAGTTGAAAAAGTGGAGCAGCGCACCACATGTTGCCAGTCTAGCTGGCACACGACAACAACAATATCGTATGAGCTGCATATACTTTTCTCTACACTACTATTCAGAGATATTACAATAAAAGAGAATCGAGAGTATGAATCACTTTTATAACTTACTTAAAGAAGTTATATATATATTATTTCTTCGTTTATTTAATGGTATTTCAAATGCTGTTGATGAAAGGAGCTTTAGAAACCTGTTCCTTCAACAATGTTTATTTAACTGTAATTCTTTGTTTTATGAGGCTATTGATTTCTTCTTCAAAAATTTTTTATATTATATATTATAATATTGAAATAACTGAAAAAATATGAAGAATAGTGTGTTTCGGTTTTAAAAATTAACTATGCTATCATTAAAAGTATGTTGTAATTAAAATTTAAAGTCTAAATAAAATCATTTTTTAATCAGTGGCGCATATGTTTTCCATGTTTCTTCCAATAAAATTAAACAATATGAAAATATTTTCTGTTAGACAATGTCAAATATTAATGTAGTGACAGTTCGTAAGGTATCAAGGCCTAATGTGAAATGTGTTTCTTGGAGACAGACACATATACTGAGGTAATGTTTTACACAATGAAAAGATATTTTATTCCCATAAAATCTATTTCAGAAATTTCTGTTCAAGTGTTTCCTTTTTTGCATTCATTAGCATCACAATTTGTTTTTAGATTAATCTTCATGAAGAAGGTTTATCGTTACAAAGAATAAGATTCAAATGCCAACAATTACTATTAAATTTAACAATCTTAGATTTTACGTTTAACTTTGGTAATATCTTCGTTTCAAAAATGCATGTATTGTTTTCGAGAGTCTAAATGTACCTAGTATTTCTACTGTCAATATCAAGTAATAATTTCATTTTATATACTTTTAATTAAATTCATGCAAGAGTTTCCTTTAATTTTTTAAAAATTTTAAACACGAGATGCAAATTTTCACATATGTTTATGCATATATAATCCAAGAAAATCCAAAAATATAAAAGGATAAATAATATAACTTTCATTTTCTATTCTCAAAGGAATGAAAATTTTGTTACAATAAATTTTCTTCATTACTTAAAAAAATAGCAATCTAGTTGTGAAACTGTGAATCTCGTGACTGCTAGAAATTACATACGTGGACATTTTCTTTATTTTGACTTCTTATTTGTTTGATTATTTTTCACGTGTAAATACTGATTTTATTAAAAATTTAATGATTTTATAAATCAAATCAATATAATAAGCATTAATTTTCAAAAAAGTTACACAAAAGGAATTTGTTTGATATCTAATTCTAATGAATGTGAGATAACTTAAATTCTGTATCGTATTCTCACGTGAATACATTGTACATTTTTTCTTTACTTACATCTTACAAAATCGCATGACTTATGTTTGAGGCACACAGATTTAATCTTCAAGAGCCATACTTATTAAAAAGAACACAGCTCTGGTTAATCACTTGATGGCTTAGTCTGATATGATAATTAATTACTCGAGACATATTGCAGGACATTGTCAGGATATGTCTTTTTGAAACAAGACACACATCTCCTGGTAGGAAACTGACAGCAACCACCAATCCTCGTCGAACCCTCTTCATCAACAAGGATATTCTTTCTAATAATAATAAATGCCCCTCGTGGATTCTCGTCATCCTCTTCTCTCTCTCTACACTCCAAGATGCCACAAATTCCCTTAATTGGCATTGATGCAAAAATTACGGTTGATTAGGAGGAAATACGAGCTCCAGAAATGAAGCCATTACTTAAGCATCAAAGAGGGATTAAAAGATTTTGAGGCACGAGAGGGACTATGTCAGGGTCTTTTGAGTGTGGATCTGGAACATTTTAATTAGACTGGAACTAACATCTTCTAGAGGGAAATAAAATCCCTCTTTTATGGCTAGAAGATTGAAATTAGACACTCTTCAAAGTAAAAGACTATAGATGATACTAATTAATATTACTCAAATGTCAACTAAGAAATTTAAAGCATCCTCGTTATTTTAGAAGTTATTATTATAAAATTATTATTTGATTCACTTTTTCTTCAGATAAAAGTGTTAAAAAATAAAGGATTCATCTTATATTTTATGATTAGTAAATATAGTTATTAAATGTTTTATTCGATGTTTTGATTTTTGCATAAAATGCTGTCTTATTCATATAAAGTGAAAATGAAATTTTAACCGTTATGTGGCTTTTGATGTTATTATTGTGCGAATTTCAATGATATATTTGTTGCAAAATGTGGTCAGTAATTTAAAATAACATTCAGTAAAATTTTGGAACCAATGTAAAGTTCAAGAAAATTATGAATTACATAAATATACATTTTTGAATAATTTTAAAGAGGCATTAAAATTATATATTTTCATAAAATAAAAAAATGAAATAGCAAGGACTAAAACAATATAAATTATACAGTGACAAGAAAATTTAAATAAGCTTTTTCCAAAATAATCGGGAAAAGCTTATCGGCCAATGAGATTTCTTTAAAAATTCATCCAATGCTCCTGAAAAAAAAAAAAAAAAAGAAAATCATTTTCAACATGCCACTAAAGTGTAACAATGTTACTAAGAAAGTAAAGTTTATTAAATATTTTTCAATCAAATCAACATAAAATTTTAGTTCTGGTAACTCTAAATAAAGCTTCATTATATCTTTCATTTGTTGTACTTGCGCTGTGTCAAGTTGATTATGTTTTATTCCTGTGCTGTTTCATTTATTTATTCGAAAAGTGAGCAGAAAGAGAACAATTTCCCGCAAAGCAAATTTCAAATGATATGTGATTGTTTCTGTGAAACCTTTAGAGCGTAATGGTTGCTCATCACTTCACTATAAATGAAAAATTACAGAAGGAGGAGGTCCTGTATTAACTGAAATGGAAAACTTAAAATATGCTCGTAGACATTCGACATTTTTATTTTCTTGAGAAAAATAACGCACGATACAAGAAAGCTTCGAAAAAGTGGTATTTAATTATAAAGAATACAACGGTTCCAATTAAGTCTATACATTTTATGACATTTAGCAATTTATTGCTTCCCCTAGTGGCCACTTTATTCATGAACTTAAAAGTTCCGAACTTCTTATCAATTTCTTTAACGTCAAAATTTTCCTTTAATTCATTTTGACTGCAGCATTACAACACCGTTTGCATTTTGATTAGTTGATTGATTTAATAAATGCAACTGAAATATTACTCCTTGTAAGCCCACAGATGTTGATCCTCCCAAGTCTTTCACATTCACAAGAATCAAACTGCATTTCCTGTATAAAAGAGGATTGTCCAACAGTATAAAGCGTATTTAAAAAATATAAATCTGTCAACGAATCTCACTTTGTTCGTTGAAAAAGCAATGCGCTTTGGAATGAAAAGTTCCCGATTCAGTCTCAGCCATTGTATTATTGATCTCATCAATAATCTTGCTGAACAAAAAATAAAAAAAGGCACAGATGCCGTATAAACCATGATTCCAAATTCTGAATTTTTTTAGCGGTGAAGAAATGTTGCTAAGTGACATGCGAACTAACGTAAATACTAGGGTTACCAAAATAGAATTTTCTGCATAATTCTTTTGGTCTCCATATCCATGACGTAATAAAAACCAGGTTGCCAGATACATAAGAAAATCCATCAAAAAAGTTGCCAATCTCAGAATTTGGCACCATGGATTATACGGCACGTGGGCCAAAAAGAAAAGGTGTCTATTGTGTTTCTACTTCTTCCATGCATGTATGTCCGAATTGGATCAAGGTAGTTGTCAGATTTTCTTCCTTATAATGCATGAAAACCACCGACAGTCTATGAAAATTCCTCCTAGAAAGTAAAACGCCTTGGAAGATATAAAATGTCCATAGAACAACTTTCATCTTCAAGGCTATATGCTATGTAATGCAGTATCAAGTTCTTTTTTTCACTGCTTCATGTAGTCGACTAGTTTGGATGTAATAAAACTTGCATGTACTAATATTTACCACATCATATCTGTTCTTTGACTTCCCTTAATTGATCTGATAAGGATCAATAAACTTCCCTTAAATTTGAATTTTCATGTTCTTTTCTATTATTAAATTATTCAATTAACATTGAGTTGGTTGTTTCTTTTACTCCTTCAAATATTATTGATTCTTTTGTTGCAAGATACCTTACTTTTTATTCTCTACAAGAATCAATATTGAATTGAGGTATTAAAAATACATCTAAAAACTCTTTCATTGTCCTGCCTTAATTTTCTTTCTTTTCTTCTTCACTAATATTTGTCCTACTTATTATCTATCTTAAACCAAATAATTGTATTAATGTTAAAAATCCCCACGATGAAAACTTCAGCTCTATTAGTGATTATTTTAAAAGGATTCTGAATATCATTTTTGCTATTCTTTAATAATAAAAGCTGCTTCTTAATTCCATCTGGCTTAGTTAGACTGTGGTAATATCTTAAGTGATGCAGATTTATATAAGGATGCAGTTAAATAACTTTACAGTGAATCAATGAAAACTGAAAAATTTATGAAAGACGCTAATTCTTATTAATTGAAGGCTGCGTATCTATAAAGAATTTTTTTTGGTTTGTCGCTCAACGGTCATTTTTTGCACACGAGGGCTAATTAGACCGGGACCTACGGTGTATCTATAAAGTTAATATAATATACTCGTAGATGAAAGTGATATTTTTGAATGGTTTTAAGAAATTTTCATTTTTTTCTCCACATTTTTTAAAAATAATTGTACTTTTTTCAATAATATAAAATATAGCTGAAAAAATTAAATTTGAAATTCCTGTTAAAGTTTTATTCTTTGAAAATATTATAACAGTATTTTATAATTCATTTATCTTAACTGCATTGAAATAATTCCTTTAGTCAATTTACTTAATCTCTTATGTTCTGTCATTACAGGTATTTATCATTCGTAAAAGTACAAAACATTTTCTTTTAAAACAAGATCTTATATATTGTCTATTTTTATTAAGTGTATTCATATTTTCTTCTTCATTTTAAGCAAAAGTTATTTTTATACTTATTTGCTCATAATTGCATAATTGCAATTGATAATTGGTACAACCATAATATTTAATATATCATCATGCACTGAAATTTATTTCATGTATAAGATTCAATGCCTAATAATTATAATCCTTAATAAGTTCATTTGAGAAGGTTGCTGATTATTAAGTTTATTATTTTTTATAATGATGAAATCCTAACAAGTATGACATTATGTCTTGCTTGAGAATCTTAATTCTACTAATCTATCAGCTTATAAATGTAAGATAAAAGGTGCTTATGCTATTTTTGTCATCATAATTACTTATGAAGTTTGAGAAATCTACATGCTCATTACAATTTTCAGAAAATTTGTCTCAAATTACTAACAAATTTCATAACCTATGTAATGCGTAATAATCATTAATTATAAATTTCATTAATTATGTAATGCCAGATATTAAGTGGCAAAAATACTTTGTCCTAATATCACCAAATAGTTGTTGAGGAATCAGAAAGATACTTCAAACTAAATATTTTTTAGAAGAATACAATGCTTAAAATGTTCAAAATTTGACCACAAGAAGTATGAAGTAGTATAAAGTCAAGCTATTTGCATGTTCTGTAATATAATGTTTTAACTTTTAATCTGAAAATCATTTCAAATTTTGGCTAACGATAGAATGAAATGCTTTATAAATCCATTTTTATTATATTGCTTCCTTTCTTTAAGCGTCCAAATTTTAATCAAGGAAACAATCTAATAGCAACTGACAAAATATACTTTATCCCTAAATGATAGAACCCAACTCTGCATGAGATTCAGAGAAGTATGCTGGTGCAACAATAACAGTATACTTTGTAATTTTGTATCATAAAATTATAAAATCAACTCAAAAAGTAGCCTTTCTCAGTGAAGCTCCATGAAAAAAGCGTAAAGCCTAATGAACCTCCGCAGTATGGTATAGAGAGAAGATGGTGGTTCAACTCCGATTTTGGTAACAATGTCGTACAGCAAACTATTTGTTCTAAACTATGGTGCACTTGATATTGGTAGAAATAGCTGGTTTTATCAAGTTATGTAAGCACATTGACCTATAATTTGGAAATCAATTAGTTTTAAAATGCCTCTCAAAATTCAATGATAAGAGCTAACCTTCAAAATGTAAACCATGTCATTCATAGTTTGATAACCAAATGAATTATCTTTACAGTTAGAAAGAAATTTACGAAACAATGAAAACAACTTTATTATTAGCTGTGCATAAGCACCAATAAAACAAGACTCGAGATTATTTCCTTCGTCAAGAACACTATTAATCCACTTTCACTCTTCTATAAAAACTGCAAACAAAATAATAAAGGAACATAAATTCAGTCGTAATGAAATTTAATTTGATAAAATCTAAAGTATATCAACTGTCAAGTAAAAACAAACGAAAAATGGGGTAAAACCTAACAACTAAACTTCATCGGATTCAATTTTACGATGTCGTCTGAACTTACAGCATTTAGTACAGTTTAGTTGGCAGTAAGATTTATTCTCATCTGATGTAATCGCCTGACTAAGTGCTACGCCGTCGGCTATTTGAATAACATATTCCAAATACGTTTTTACCCCGCAAAATTACCGTTCTTTCCATCGGCTGGAGGGCACACAGCATTCAGAAGGGAAAAATGATTATTATGGTGTGGGAAAATTGAGTAATCCCTACCAAATCTGTATAAGAGAAACGTGTTAATGATTCCTCTGTCGCGAGACCATACTTCAAGAGCTTAAGATGTCGGTGCAATGTCATAAGCCCTGGAGATATTTCTAACCACATAATTATGCAGCCAGCCGTCCATTCTAAAGTCTTTAACAATGCAAATATTATCGTGAAAAAAATCAAACTGAATTATTCTTTTGAAAGGTCAGCTGAAAGGTTATTTCTTATTACACCAAATTTAATTCATTTTATTTGAATTACTTTACTAAATATTTGAATTCTTAACTGCTTTTGCTAATGAGTTGTACTTTTTTATGGTTTCCTTAGTGCTGTCAAATGAGTCATTCACCTCTTAATAGATAAATGGGATTTAGAATTAGTAAATAGAGCCATAAAGGAATTTAATTCTAAATTATTTCCTAACACAAATTAATTAAATTTGTTTTTTTCTCAACGTTATTAATTATAATGCGATATTTAATTACATCAAAGGCTTGTTTTTCTTTTACACGTAAAAACGGAGAAGTCTATTTTTATTTTAACCTCTGGTAATTTGATTTATTTTAATTTCATTTTTTTAAAAATGCATGTAATGATAAATTTCTCTTAAAACAATTAGATAGCTATTAAGAGAGTAAAAGCAATCAAATTCAATGATTAATTCAAATGTCATGAGTACAATATGATATTTAATAATAAATTATTAATGCCACTATTTATCTTATAATAAAATTTTAATTGAGTTTCCAAAATAAAAAAAATTCTAAATTATATTTTGAAAAAATATTTAATCACTTAGTTTTTATAATAAGAATTAAATCATTCAATCTTAAATTTTTAGAATATTTTATCATTTTACGAATTTTATCAAAACCACAAATAAATTTACATTACAATAAATTACTATAAAAATTTGCATATAATCTTTAAATTTATATTACGCTTTTTTACACTTCGTCAACTCGTATTCCTTATAGTTTTTCAGTTCTCTTATTACAAAAGCTTTAACTTATTAAATTTATAATATGTAAAAACTTGACAATATAGTTCTAAAATCTCTGTTATATACTTTGAATAATCTATTTTATCAGTGTCTTTTCTGGTAGCTTGGTAGCTTGTTTGTCGCTCAACGGTCATTTTTTGCACACGAGGGCTAATTAGACCGGGACCTACGGTTTTTAAAGTGGATTCCGAACCACTACAAACATCCATGCCCAAGGTGGGATTCGAACCCACGAACTGTTGAACCGAAGGCAAGAGCGCTAACCATTCGGCTACCAGCTCGGCGTGTCTTTTCTGGAGTAGATAAAAATAGTTTCTGAAGGATTTTTTCATTGCAAATACATCTAACGAATGGCTAATATTTTAAATAAAATGCATGCATAAAATAATGATAATTTGAAATACTTAATAATAAATTATTAATGCCACTATTTATCTTATAATCAAATTTTAATTGAGTTTCCAAAATAAAATAAAATTCTAAATTACATTTTGAGAAAATAATTAAACACTTAGTTTTTGTAATAAAAATTAAATCATTCAATCTTACATTTTAAGAATATTTGTATCCTTTTACTAATTTCATCAAAACCACAAATAAATTTACATTACAATAAATTACTATAAAAATTTATAGAAAATGTATAATATAAATTAAAAAATGATAAGGAGTTTTATCTTGCCTTATAAATAGCTTAATATTAGGTAAATTGTTGATGTATTAGTTAAATGATCTTATTTATTTCGAATATAATCATTTAATTATTTTTAAAAAATATTATCATACGTAAAATATTTATTGAAAATTAATTAGTTTCGAAAAACATTCAGCATGAAAAAAATTTCCTAGGATTAGCACTCTACACAAGGAAAAAAGTTAAAAAAAAAAAATACATAAATGAAAGAGAAATTTTTGAAGGTATTTGTGATTTGTGATGTATTTTTGTATTGTGTCCTTAAATAAGTAATTTATAAATGTCTATGTAATTATGCTGCTGCGTATTACAATATTTTGAAATCGTACAAAGAAAATATTTTCCGTCTAATATAAAACATTATTCATGATTCAAAACATTTTCTACTCGATCTATTTCTAGTAAAAGTTTTGAATCAAACTTCTGTATTATTTTGCTAGCGATGTCTTTTTATATTAGTACTATTGTACAATGAGAGGAAACCATAAAAATGTATATGAATTCACTGAAAGGGTTTTCAGAAACTAAAAATCACTAGAAATTCTCAAAAATCATAAGAAATCTTAACGTAATTGTTTAATGGTATTTCCGTCAAATTTAATTTGTTTATATGCCGCAATATATGCCTAAAAGTTTTCATTACCCCAGGGCCTTGGGAGAATTTTTAGAATATCAAATACATATACACTCTTTAATCTTCAAATTTTGTAATAAGATTGATTGGTTAAGATAAAAAGTTTGATAGAATTATCCTATTGAAATTGAACTCATTGTATGTCCAATTGACATATTTAAGAAATTTTGTACAAAATCAGTTTACGAAGCTGAAAATAATTAATCATATAATAAAAATTGATTCAATTAATAATGTAAAAATATTTTTTGTTTTGAAAAATAGCAATAAAAAGTGGTAATTTTTAAAGATTGAAAATTCAATGTTGAAATATAAAATGCTTTATTTCTAATTGGTAACTAAACAAAAATCTTTGTACAACAAGAGAAATTGCTTAAATATCTGTGTAAAAAGGAAGAAATATATTTCAAAAACTCTCCTAAGCATCAAAAGCAGAAAACTGTCAAAGGTCAAAAAGTTTCTTCTTACAGTTCAATTGAGGTTTAAAAAAGGACACGCGGATCGGATTTCTTCATTTATAGCTTAAAACCTAAGCAAAATAACTATATTTTTTCAATAAATTAAAAAAAAGTTACAAAAAATTCTAGAGATGCTTTTAGACATTGTTTGCCAACAAAATAAATCACATTTCCTGGTGTATTTTCAAAAAAAAAAATTTTTTTTTTTTGAATTTTAAAAATACACATCGGAATTGAGAAATCAAACGCTCTTTTCACTGACGCCTAAGATTTGTTTCTCCATTCAGATTGCCCTTTTCGATACGTAAACAATCCCGGGGAAAAAAAGGGAGATTTTCAGCGAAATCTTGCTTGGCTTTTCAAAGATTGCATATTCCCTCAAGCTTAAGCGCCTGGATATAGCCATGCCTTTCATTTGCACGAGATCAAAATATTTCAAGGGAGAGGGGGGAGCTTACAGAAACACGGCAATAGGGTAATCATAAATAGGGATCAAATTTCCCTAGTCAGATGGGGATTAGGAAGGTGAGTAACCTCTCAAATGGCTCACTTTATAACTGTTTGGGATATTTACTCCATAAATAAGCAATGCAAATCTACAATAGCTGCGTAAGCAAAGCTATAAATATGTACATTAAAGCTAGATATGAAAGTATCTTTGTAAAAATTATATTTGAAGAACGTCAGTAATGATGAGGGTCTCAGAAACCATCATGAAAAAGTGAATGACTAATTTCTATCAAATATATAAGTATATAATTCAATATTTAGGTATTCTACTTCAAACTTTATGCACTCAAGTTCCATTATGCATAAAGTATACTGTCATGAAACATTTTAAGACGGAACATTTATTTATTTCATATTCTAATATATTCATATAATTATATTTTGGGAGATGAATAATTTAGCATGTTTTTTAATCGAAAGTAATTGAATAGTTTATGTTATTGTTATGCTTTTTGTACTTTTCTAGACATAAACTATAACTCTAGAATTTGTTGATAAAGCGTGTACCTCTTAATTGCAACTTGCAGTGCATATGCATTTTACTGTTTAGAAAGAGTCATCTTAAAGTCTCTGTCGCCCATGAGGGGCAAACAATGATGCGACTCAAAAGATATACGTGAAAAAAAGTAAGTAGATGGTAAAAGTAAGTAGAGGTAAGTAGAGGGTAAAAGTAAGTAGTAGTAAGTAGAGGGTAAAAATAATAAATGAATCAGAATTAGACAAATTTTATATTAAAAAACAAAACAAAAAAATCATGAAATTCAAACAACTTGTATGAAAAACTATATACATATATAAACATAATAATTATCAAACAAACAATACATTAACACGGGAATTATATTAAATGCGTAATCCAAGAATTTATAAATAAAGTTTATTTTTTGAAAATTGATTAAAAACTTTATTCTTGTTTAAAAATAAATTTATTAATTCTTAATTATTAGATAAATCACGTTTTCAATAAATCAAAATTTCAGTTAGAACATTCCCATTTTCTCTTCATATTTTTCTTTGTAATACGATTATCAAATAGATTATTGTGATTATATTGAATGTTGTTTCACTCAACAAAATAAAATAAATCAAGTTGAGAATTTAAATTCAGGCTGCAATTTAAAAATGGACTTCAAGAAAATCGGTTTATTTCATGCATTCTGTTAAAAAAATAATTACATGTATTTCAAAATAATAAAATGAAATCTTTTTTAATATATTTCTCTTTTTTTATGTATTTCTCTTTTTATTTATGTATGAATGAAATATATTTTTCATAAATAGACAGTGAAGCAATGGAGGAACTTTGAATTACATTAAAATGCAAATGTTCTAATATGAATATGCAACTTGAAAAGAAATATTTCACTACTTAGTATTCTGATAGTTGTCATAATTGAAATAAAACTAAAACAATCAAACATTATTTTAAATTAAAGATATTTTCAAAATCAGAATTAAAAAATAAGTAAATTGGAACGCATGATGTCTATTAGAATATTATGTTTATCATCAAAGTTGCCTATATGCGTTTCAAATAAGTAATGAATGTCATTTTTATTAAAGAAAATTGTTACTGAAATGTTTTTTATAAGTATTTATAAAAAAATGAAGCTGTTATTAGTAAACTGGAAATGCTTGGAAATAATGCAAATTTATGAAATATTTTTTGTAAATGGAGAAACTTACCTTTTATTAAAGTTTTTTTCAGCATTTATGAATTACTTTTATATAGACATCACAATTAAAACTGGTTTCAAAGTGTTTATTAATAAAATGGTTTAGTCAATAAAATTTTAGTTCCCTCCCTTTGTTACAGTCTGAGTTAATCAACTAGTTTTATACCTATAACCTTATAGTGCATCTTTTGAAATTAGCAATATTTTCTATTAAATTCAGCTAAAAGATAAAATAAAAAATCTCATAGCACTTTTATTGAATAAACAGAGAATAATTCGTTTAGTTTCCTTTTTCTTCAAATTATTAAATTGTTGATGTCTGAAAACAAAATTCGTCATGAAATCCTCATCATTCAGGTTCGTGAATTTCATATAACTGTTCACCTGTGCTTTCTCTTCATGCGGAATGCTTGGATGGTGAGGATAACGCGATTTCCAACTCCTGAGCTGAGCAGGTGGTCAACAGGCGGGGTCACTTTCTCTGCCAACCAGGTAAACATCGCCTGCTTTTTCACGTTCCCCCACCTTACCTGAATTTTTCATGACCCCTGCCGCTAGACGACCTTTCTGTTTCACTCAGTGTAGGCACCTTAGCAGTTATTTATTTATTTTTTATGAGAGAGCTGACTCTTATTTTTCAGCTACCTCTCCACCCGTGAACAGATTTGGCAGACGATAGATCAAAAGATTTCAGTAGCCTATGCACCCTGGCTCTACACCCCCCTTTTGTTGAGAGATATTGCCTGAGATAAGGTGAAAACGGTTCATGTACATATATTTTTTTTTTCCTGTAGGCTCTCAAACTTTTCCTTTATGGACGATTCTTTATTTTTTCCTCGGAATATGCAGTTTTTTTATCCGCGTTTTGCTGTTCATAAAAATACTGAAAAAATATCATAAAGGTCAAGAAACTTAAAAGATGTGTGATAGACTTAATTTTACATTATATATATATAAGTAAATATATATATATATATATATATATATATATATATATATATATAAGTACTTTTTTATCAAATCATTTTATCACATACCCTGAAAATATGTACTGTATTTTTAACTAAAGGGATTTAATGCAGTATTTTCTAAATTAATTTGTATATTTAACTTTTGGGTCTTGAATAGCAAACCATTATATTTTGGTAAATATGATTATCTTGAATTTTTTTGAATTATAAAATTTATGAAAATGTTATTCTTCTGCGTGACGTTGTAATTTTAGAGTTTGAAGCAAAATTTCTGTTATAGAGCCAATCGCGGAGAAAGTTATTAAAGTAATTTACCAGTTTTTTTATGTAAATACTATGTGATAAAAGAAAGGTGAAAACAGTTTGGAAAATATTATTTTTATCTTGAAAAATAGTCTTACAAACATTGTCATATACAACAATAAACAAAAACAGCAAAAAAGTTTTGATTGATCCATTTGATTTTCACAATATGCGCTAACAAAAATGCATATTACACACATTTTGGCATTGTAAAAGATAATATAAAAAATAGCAAACAGTTATATAAAATTACATTTGTTATTTTTATTAAACTTCACTATAACACAAAAAAATGAGCAAACACTACAATAAATAATATAACAAATAGCAATGATATTTACAATTGTAAAGATGGTGTGAATTTTTCACTTTCAAGATATGCACTTTTTACAGTGAAATTTCGTAGTTAAATTGGACATGCAATAAAGGCAATATAAAGAATTTACAAAAATGCACAACCATAAAGTTCATGTTGTCTATCAAAACCGTTAGAGTTGACGTTATGTTTGTTATGAAGTGAACCATCAAATTCCGCTAAAACATCGTGGATATGGATCAATATTTTACCTCTCTGAACGATAATTTTATTCAAATCGTGAATTCAAAAATGATGCAATCAATTATTTTCACAATTTTAAAATGTAAAAATTAAAACTAAGTTAACATAAAATTAATTTTCCCTATAATGGAATTAAATATTGACTTCAATGTTTTGTAGTTATGCAGAAACAAATATTTTATTTTAGAACAGCATAACGCTTACCTTGCAAAGCAGTATTGTGATTAGCTCCGCGATTTACAATCGAATGGATATGGGTTCAAATTTCAGTGTAATTTTTTAATTATAGATTGATAATTTCTTACTATTTTTATTAACAAATTCATTGGGTATTATGCATTTTTATTGCACATTAATGGTCTCAACAATTCTATCAATAATATCCATCAACATCATTGGCTCTCTATAATTGCACAATGGGCAATAGCCCATTGTGCAATTAAGTTGTGCAATGAGTGTATTGTGTGTGTGTGCACTGAGCAAGCAGTTAAGGAGAGTTAGTAATATAGAAATCCTGTGAACGAATAATGATGTTTTTATATCTAGAAAAGAAATGCAGCTTGCTGGCATCATTTCTAGAAAATCCGTACCGAATCTTTTAAATGTCCAGAAAATCAAATTTTAAAATAATTATTTATATCTAAAAACTTATATTCACCAGTAACAAAAAAAACTTTATGACACCATTTTACATGTTGAAATGAAAATTAAGAGATTATCTATTTCATGTTCCTGAATTCCGCTAACCGGATAATTTCCGGATAACTAATTAAAATTATTTATTTAATAATTAAAGAAAAATATTGATTATATATATATATATATATATATATATATATATATATATATATATATATATATATATATATATATATATTGAATAGAGTTTAATTTTATGTTATGATTTCAGAAAATAAGTTGTTTAAAATTTTAAAACCAAGATATGTATAATACATACTATTTTTTTATATTTTAATAACTTTTCTATAGTAAAATTTCTGTCATTTTCAAATTTAAATATAAAATGCAATAATAAGCAATATTTTCATACATCCTAATTTCATTACAACTGACTATTATTAAAGTCGGTCCTATATTTTTACTTGAATAACAACACTAGTTTTATATTTTTCCTACATGTATAAGAAAAAACGTATTTCCTAAACAAAGTATTTTAACATTAAATATCCTAAATAATTTTTTCTCTGAAAAACTAATAAAGATCGTTACTTATAAGATAAAAAAATTGTTAAAATTAAAACTTTATTGGTAAAATATTTATATTAATAACAATTTAAAGAATATTTCTCTGTAAAACTCTTAAAAATTTGACTTAAGCATGATGGCGTAAAATATATTTGCATCTATGGGTTTCTATTGCTATTTTGCTTTAGTAGACCATAATGAAGTAATTCTAGCATAAATATTTACGGAATAACTAAATTTATTTAACAATTTTTTGGAAAACATTTTCTAGTCGGATCTTTTAATTCTTACATAAAGTTTTTCTCATGTGATTTTATATATTTTATTTACTTATACTCTCAAATTTTCTATATACTTTAGAAAATTTGAAATGAAGAGTGTGTGAGTAAAGCTAAATATTAGATAAGTAAAATGCTGCCCCTAACTCTTTTGAATTAAGTTATTTTAAAGTAGTTACATTTCATTCAGTTTTATTATTCATTTGTTATGTATAAACAAATCATTCCTTCTTTTTTCTATTGATATGTTACAACAACTTACTTTTTAAATGTTTTAGCTATAAAATGCATTACAATGATTTAATAGGCATGTATAATATTTTTATATAAAAGATATATTACATATATTATAATATTTCATATTTATTAATATTTATATTATAAAATTTTTATGTAAAATATATATCATATATATATATTGATAATATAAATTATCTAAACATAAGAAAGTTTATAAAATATGTAAGCAATATTGCTGATAACTGTCTAACATTTATAATTGTAAAATCTTAAATTTTGTAAGCACTTCATATTACCTTCTTATAATAAAGATACGAAGAGCTTTACTTTACAATCATTAAAACTTCTTAGAAAAATTCATTTATAAAATTAGAGGTCTTTAAAAATAAAATACCTGAAAAGTATCTTATAAATAACGATATACAAACACTCCTCAAAATAAACGCACACAGTTTTACTTTGTTTTTCATTTTGATTTTGAATCACCAAGGTCTCCACACAAATTGTGAAGTAAAATTATATTCATTGTTATACCTGTATTCTAAATTATCAATGGGTTCCCGGTCAGTTCGTGATGAATATTCTTCCGAACTTATATCAGAAGAAGAATTGGACACAGGAGAAGAAGAATACTGTTGTCTGATTCCTTGTCTGTCAAGATCTGTATCAGAAACATTAGATGGTAAAACTAGACGAAAGGCACTGAAAGAATGGACTTCGTTCTCAGATAAGGACACATTATGTGGCAGAACTAATGCCCACTCTCCATTAGAGAGATGTTTAGGCACTAACGGTACTTGTCTAAAATTGTGACTTTGCCACTGAGTATTGATTGGTGCAGGTAAAACTTCGCCAAATTGTCTCATCGACGGATCAAAGTTATTCTTGGTGCTTTTAGATTGGAATTCAGATTGAGCATCTCTAGTCCTTATTGGTGATCCACAGAATTCAAACTTTGGATTTTGTTTTTCGGGTAATGTCATCGGTGGGAAGGCGTCAGAATCATCAAAAGACATGCTTGATTCAATTGAAGATGAGCTTGATACGTGAGTGTGTGCCCCATTTTGATCCATCAAATAATTTGGGTTAATATTTTCGCTGATGGATGAGTCGAAGTTGGTTTCCGTCGTATCACATTCCTTAGTGTTATTCTGTCTTAAATTGTGAGCATTTTCCGATGGAGAAGGATAGTAACCCTCCATTGTTGGACACATTGTGTCAGGGTTCTTTGAACTGGTTGAAGATGATATCACGACGTCATCACTATCATTGATTTTCAAGGTTTCTCCAATGGAATCGATGTTTTTAAGATCTAGAAGACGGCGTTCGAGGTGCTCTTTCAGTCTCCGGTGCAGTTCTGAATCGAGAGACGTCTGTGAATTGCTTAGGGTGGATAAGAAAAGATCTACTTCACGAACACATTCAGAATACCCCACTTCAAACTTCTTTTTAGGATTGCGACCGTCCATCAAAGATGCTAAAAATATACTTGTAAACTATAAATATTCATCAAATATGTACAAAAGATTATACATTATCAAAGGTTCAATATTACTATAATATCAAACTGCCTACAATTTGATATTATAGTAATATTATAAGTAGTTAATTTAAAATGCTATTAAAAGATGTGCTATAAAATTATACATTCCATTTAGAAATTAAATAATTAATTACATCTTTTCTTAAGCTAAAGGCAGAAATAACGGAAGCTTAAGAAAAGATGTATTAACTGAACGTTTTTTTAACTTTTTTTATTTATTATCTATGATTATACACATAATGAAATAGATTCATTAATTATATTTATGAATTCAATATTTTTGTTGTTATTGAATATCGAACAATCGTGTAACTTTCGGTGTGTGTAATTCAATTTTTTTTTAACTGAAATTTTTCTGAAACTAAACAGAATCAAAAAATTGAGACACAATGGCTTTTATATAGAATGCCATTTTCTTGTTACTCAATGATTTTTTGAAACAAGATGATTAGTAAGAAGATAAACAAAACGTATTTATTAGTGATTACAAACAAATTTCCCTGGCTTCTGAAAATTATAATAAATTAAAATGAAAATCACACAATTAATAAAAAAATAATTTCCAGTTAATATTTATTAACTTTATTAAAAACTACATTAATTACATTATTTATTAATTGCTCAAATTTTATATCCTAGCAATCCAAAATAACTTTTTTTTAATTTTTCATGATCATTTTTAATTTTCCCAGAATTACCATTCACATATACCTGTATATAATTTTTTATTAATATGAAATGTAATATATATATATATATATATATATATATATATATATATATATATATATATATATATATATATATATATATATATATATATATATATATATATATATATATATGTTATGCCGAAACTTCATTTTTTAACATGATTTAAAACAAGCGGACATTTTTAAAAATTGTAAATTATATTCATATACAGTCTATGTTTAAATTTGAATATATATCTTAGAATGAGTTACTTTTTTAAACTTGCCAAAATTGTCATCATTTAAAGATAATGTGGAACATAAATGGTTTAAGTCTTTGATTTTAATGAAGAAGAAATATTTTTCTCTAGAAGACCTCATGGAAAATTTTTGGCAACGAAACTGATTTTTTAAATTTCAACATGATAAGTTAAATATTGGACATGTATCTAAATGTAAATATGTGATTTACCTCACTAATCTTTGTTGAGTTGTGTGTTTTCTTATTCAACGTTTATGTTTTAAGTATGATTTTTCTAATGTATTCAGTATTTATTATAGTTCAATTTTGTTTCAGATACACCGAAACTCTTGTCCCAGAAATTTAATAGATCAATACAGCCACCTGATGCTAACGAAACTAATCAACCGTCAGAATAATCAAAATATTTATTAAAAAGAATGCTCAGTATAAATTTATAATTATTTAATGATATAACTTTAACTCAGAACAACATAATAAATATCAATTTAATAATCACAAATATGAAACAAAGAAAATATGCTCCTTTTTCTTTAGGGTATTGGTTAACGAGACTTTGAATAATGAGGCAAATAAAGAACTATCACTTATTTATATCGTTATTAGTATAAATCAAATATGGCGCATGCCTCCATTTCCTGATGCATGTACCTTAAATTAGATCGGATCTCGAAACTGTCGCCAATTTTAATATAAAATTAGCATTCAAACACGATTACAGGTAGAGCAACAAGTCTTACAAAAACGGCCAACCCCCGGACGGCCTCCCGGGAAGCCGAATCACACCTCGGAGCCACTAATAATGGTTGTCACTTCTTCATAACAGGTGTGAAAAATAACCACATTAACGCTTGGATCATTCCTCATGTTCGAGGAATGGTCGTTCATTAAAAATAACACCATGGCGTGTGAAATGATGCCTCAGAGAGGTAATCAAAAATTTGGGCTTTTTATCTCATCGAATCTGCCAATGATGAATGTTTGCACTATTTGGAGGAGGGTGAACGTGTATTGAATTACTTCTTGGGCCATCAGGTTTGATGACGGCGACGTGGTTCGGAGAAATTCCATGAATATATCGTGTGCCGGAGAATGAACGTATTTGGAATTTTAAAAGTTTTCCTCTCACGCTACACGAACTTCTCAACCAATTGGAGCTTTCATCTTTGGCACATAACTGATTCTATCGAAATAAAAACGAACTTAGCGCCCACTCTTAAATAGAATCTTTTTTTCTAAGAATATTTCGAAGGGAAATATATTACTTTCAAATAAAAAAATAAAAAAAACCACGCCATTTATGAAAGAATTAAGTTTTTCTTCTTAGAGATTGACTAAAAATAATTACATATTTCTTTCTCAATCGAACCTCTGTTAGATTAAGGATCGTATGAGTTCGTTACGTGAGTATAATATTCTGCGTAAGAAATTTTCAGAAATAAATTAGACTTATTATCAAAATTTCTTAAATGAATTAAAATCCGAAAATATTGCATTTTTCTAAGATTATTGAGAAACTGAAAAGAGCTGTAAAGAAATGGGTTTTGGATAATCATTCTGACATCTTTAAGTAGCAATAAAAACTTGAACAAGTTTAAAAAATAATTTTACTTTCATAAAGTAATATTTACTAAATGATTATTATTTATAACAAATATATTAATTGTTTACTTTCTCAGTTATTACTTATTGCTTAGAATTATATGCCTCTGCTTTTAACAGTAAGACAAATTGCAAAATGGTGCGCATGTTATTTTTGTTAAGATACATCACCATAAATTCGTTACTGCATCCACGGATTTCAAAGCATGGAAGAGAAAGTCTATTCACACATTAGTTATCTATTTTCATGAGCTTCAATGCAGAAATTTCTCTGGAGGAAGTCATTAATTAATTGAAAATTCTTCTCTTAAAGGAAATTTTATGAAATCCTCACTAAATTTGCATCATTCAACATTTAATACCAAAATTTGCTGTGAATTGTCGTCAATTGATTCATTCATCTACTTTCAGTTGACGCAGCTTGTTCTTATCTGGATCTTGCGCCAGAAAACCCAACCAACCAACCATCTAATTTCAGTTTACAAACAGTATAAAATGGAACTATTCATTCACATATAATTCTTAGCACCGATGAATGATGTCATTTTTTCCAATGTTTTACATTTCAGGGTATTATAAAAGCAATTAAATGTTTGAAAAATTTGACGAATAGTAAAGTAGAATAGTTTCTAAAAATTGGAACAGTAATTACCTGTCCTCTGCCGTCGTTTGATTTCATGTAAATGACGTACGGTAAGCTCCAATATGTCAGCCTTCTCTAACTTTGACTGTCTCGATCTCTGAAAATAAAAACAAAGCTTTTAAGAAAAATTAAATTTTAAGTATTTCAAGACAACAATTTCTTGAGAAAATATTTCTTATTTCATACAAAAATAGCACTAGATTTTACCCAATTTTAACAGAAAAATGATGTTGTTAATTTTAAATTTATCAATTTTCAATTTCCATTTCTTCAATTAGAGTACTTAGATATTTATACATGCCATATGTAATTCGAGATATCATTAGAATTGTGATTAAATATTTTGATTTTTTAAAGTACTAAAAAAAATTAGAATCAAATAAGTTTCAAGTTTTTGTTATTCAAATTTACAAGTTATTTGAATCAGCCAGTTATATATCAATTCATGTATAAAAAAGAACATACAATAAAATTTATTTTAAAATAACTGTTATTTTATTGTATTAAAGCATCCAGATAATTTTAAATAATATATCATGTTAATAGCACATTCATAAAAATCTGTTTTTTACAAAAAAATTAAAAAATCTACAAAAAATAATGAATTGTTAAATAATAAAGTTATTGATGCTTTTTAATCACAAGGAAAAAATGTATCTGTACTCGAAATTTTAGTATTACAATTTTAAAATTTACTGGGATACAACAAATTCAAATAAGTTTATTGATTGTATATAACAAAAGAAATAATATTGATTGAAGAAATGAACTCAAGTAACAAATCAAAATTTATTAATAAAACAGTTTGTTATAATATAATTTTTAATAATAATTCAACCTTGAGTACATATAATATGTTTAACAATCATTTATATTTATTGCATAATTTCATCAGTATTTATATTTAAGATGTAATTATTTGTAACGAATGTTATAATATGAGTGTCAGCAAAATGAAAAGTGGCTCTGTAACCATTTTATGACGTTATAACATCTGCCGTTGTGTAAAAAATTAATATTCACCTGTAAAAGCCAAAGATATCCTCCAACTGAGATGTGTAAGACATTCTATTTTTTGTTAACTGTAAATTGGTTGTTTCTTCAATTACTATTTAAGATCATGATTACGCCATTTTATTAAAACTCTCATTGCTTTAAAATATCCATGACGTCTCATAACATTTCATCGGATTGAGACGACGTTGTAAATTTGACTTGTCGACGCATTTCCAACCTGCCTTCCAATCACATTCTTCCAATGGCAGTAAACAAGGCGAAGTTCACAATAGAATGTCTGAGTGTCGTTGGTGATGACAAGAAATCCATTCATGATTTTTACCAGTGTTACCAGTTTTTACCAGTAATAAAAAGTATTTTTTAATACAATTTTTTCCGTTTGTAAAAATTTTCAGAATTTTGAAAATTACCTGTTGTTCTAAATAATTAGTTTTCAAATTTTCAAATCTGTAGCGATATTTCTTCCAAAATATAACTCGTTAACAATAGAACAGAAGAAAAAGCAAAATGAAAAAGACAATACAAAACATCCACTTTAGGGTTAGTTTAAATCGGTAAAGACGATTATTTTAAGATTACTTTCATTTCCATTTTGAAGGTTTATGATATAGAGATTGAATGCATACATGATGGTTAACAAAAGTTTATCTCCCAACTCAATTTTATTCTCTCACGCACTTACTGATTTAACCAGATCGTGTATTGTAATTTATAATAGTTTTTCAATAAAAATTGTATTCAATTTTAATATTTATTTTACTAAATCATTTTCCCCAATTATTTGAAAACGGTTTAAAATATTAAATGAAAATGAATTACAAATTGTTATATTTTTAACTTAAAAACCCCATCTGATATTAACATATTATTAGAATATGATTTCAATTTTATCGCCAAAAAAAAAAAAGAACAAAAGGGCTCATAAAAGGAACTAAAGAAAGTTACTTTCTCTCGTATTAACAAATTCATTAAACTAAATGACATTTACAACTAAATGAATTACAAAGACATTAAGCTTAAATGATTTGATTTTCCTCATGATAATATGGGGTAAAATTATGAGTACGCAATTACATACTTATTGATTAGTAGTGCATTACATGTACTTTTCGATAACAATGTCAAAGAAATAGCATGCTTCATTACATATAATTACAACTTCATATCAAGGTCTCCAAGCAAATTTTCGTAGTAATTAGTAATGTAGTAATTAAGAAAATGAAATACACAGTCGATATCATTTTAAAGAGCAGATTTCTGTGTGCAAAATACAGCTATAGGTCTTTAAGAACAATAATTATAAGACTGTTATACAATGCCTATTAAATATTAATCAATCTGTTTATTATATAATTAATAATTTTCTATTTATCAATTAATTTTATCTCTAAAACATTGATATGGAATGCTTATGATAAATATCTCCTGTAGCTCCTTTACTAAATAACAAATCACTTTTTTAAAAGCAGTTTTTGAATTTACAAAGATAACTATGACTATTTACTTCAAAAAATTTATAGAAAATATACTTTCTAAAAATATTTTTAAAGTTTTATGGCAAATAGACCAGATTTAATGTTTATTTTTATTTGCAGTGAAAACAAGACCTGTAAATCCAATTACGTCATTTAGGGAAATTATTAATCTAATTAGAAAATATTCAATTAAAGAACTATTTCAACTCATAAAAATATCGAAAATGAAGATTAGAATAACTGTTTCATGATCTAAAAGAAAAATAGGTAAATACAAATAAGAATATTCTTAGAAATAAGTAATAGGATTGTTGCCAAAAGTTTTTTTACATATTATTTTATTTCCAAAATTCCTTTTTAAACATTGACAAAAGAATCAAAATAAATATTCTTCGTCAAATATCCAAAAATATTATAATATTATATTCAAAGTTTTAAATTAAAAATTTTAGTAACATAAATTATAACCTAAATTTATCTTTGTTATTAACTACGAAGTTTAAAATGACAAAGAACTTTTGATGAAGATTTCACGTATTTTCAGAAAAGCTATTCACAAAGCTTTCGTTCGATTTGTAAAGTTTCAATTTAAACAGATTAAATTCTGTTATTTATTAGGGAACAGCTAAATGTCATTGAGTTTCGCAATTAAAAATCACAATCATTAGACAAGTAGTGAACCATAGTTTCAGTTTTTACTCTGAATCTGGTTCCCTCACTATGAAGATATATACAACCTACCTCTCCAAACTTTTAAATTTATGACTGTTTTCTGGAAAGGGAAGTATCCATGCCGTTCAGTTTGAGCAACAGGATTGATTTAAAAAGATTAAAGTGCATAAAATAATTTTTCAAAATTCACCCGTTGTGGGGTAAGGGATAAGTTAACAGCGATTAAATCTTCTAAGTTGTACAAATTTTCTTTCTTTCTTTTCTTTTTTCGTTTTTTTTTTTTATAACGTACAGCAGTCATAAGCATTTAATAAAATTAATAACATTTTTTATTATAAACTTTCAATCAATATGTATACCATAGAATTGATTTAAAAAAAGTCTACAGAATTGTCAAATTGCTTACCTCCGTTGTGTTAGGATCGATGATTAAAGACTTTAGTTGGGCCAAGCTGTGGTTGATTCTTGCTCGTCTTCTCTTCTCCATTAAAGGTTTTGATGCCTAAAATAACAGAAAAGAAAAATTTCTTTTTTAATAAAAAATATGTTTTCCACAGAATTTTATCATCATTCGTTTCATTAAGTAATAAGATCTCCAACAACTTTTCAAAGGAAATGGATATGCTCAACACTGAAGGAAAAAAATTGTTTTATTTACCAGTTTTTTATTTTTTCACTGTATACGGATCTTTGTAAATTTGTTAATGGAATATTTCATCTTATGCATACTGTTTTTATTCTAACATAAAATGTTGTTAGCTTTTTAGTTATAAGCCAAGTTTTAAAATCGTGTGTAGATATTAATCACATCAATAATTTGTTATTAACTAAAGTTTTGATTTTGAAAAATTTTAAGTATAGTTTTGACTTGAAAAGAATGGCTCTTGATGATTAGGCAGCTGTATTAAAAGCAATCTCTTCCAACATAAAGCGAACAAAAATTATTTTTATAATTTTTTCACAGAAATAAAATTACCAAAATTTATTATTATATAAGTAAACAAACAAATCATCAAAATTTTAACTATATGGTAAGAAGTCTCCTTGTTCATTCAGTTCTAAGCTCGAAAGCAATAGACATTATACAAATTTAATTTTAAAAGAAATGGGCAATTGGAAAAAAGATAAAAATTTATTTAATAAGTTTATGTTCACCCTTGCGCTACTCATACTATTCAATTCTATATTCTTATTCTTTCAACAGTTAAAATTTGTGTAGAATTAGAAAATAAAACAGTATTTTTATAAATACTATTATTTATTATAGCTTCCAATATTGGTGAAAATTTCCTTTCAACTTTAATTCAGTTTGTTTTTTATTTTATCCATTAACAAAATATATTTTTAAGCCTAAAAAGAATAAAAAACTTGCTAAGTTGATGTTTTTTCTAAAGTTTTTTCCCCTCAAACGCGTTAAAATTTTGTTAAGAACAGCTATGTTAAAATAACGGATTACTCCGATAACAGGTCATAACACTAAATATATGCATCCACGCAGAGCATATCTATCAAACACTTATTCCTCTGTGAATAATCAATCATTTCAAGGTATTTCAATTTACCGATGGCTGCAGTAAGAAATTTGGAAGCAATTAAAAAAACAACGTTAAAACCCCTTTTCCTTTTTTTATAATTACATAAAAAGAAGTCTATAATCAGTTACTCGACAGCTGAGTAATTGACCATCATTTAAACATGAATAGGCACTCAAGATTTAGAAAAAGTGATCACTCATTTCCAAGATAAATCACTTAAATTTCATCGCATATGTAATTGAGCTATCTCACCTATTCTCTGCGTTGAAAGATGGCAACTACAAAAATAGATTATAAAATGAATGAGATAGCGGTACAACTTCAGAAATGTAGCGAATCCACAAAGAAATTATTAGAAGTTCATAAATAGTGAAGAAAATAGTTGATCCAAAATTAATTCTGCTTTTTAATTTGACATGTAAGACACTTAGAAGTTTTTTTTTTCTTGTTGCCAACATAAAAAGCAAAGTAATTATCAAAAATCCTACACAGAACGTCAATATGATTACGCAATCGTTCGATCAAACAAGATGTCACTTGTTATTTTGTAATGAAAGGTGGCATTGGATCTTTCAATTTGAAATTCGCACCTGCGTATCACTATCAAAAGTATCACCGAAATTTTGTTATCGCATTAATTTCACTTGATAAGCACGTATCAAAATGAGCACATTTTTTTATTATTTCCATAAATGAAACCGATTTTTAAGACAGATCCTTAGATGAAATGATAGGTTCGAAGCTGTTAACATTTAGTGGTGAGTTGTTAAAAGGCAAGTTGTCACGTAACTTCAAAATGCTGTAACATTTAAGATCACGGGAATTTCAATAACAGAACTTACAGATTTAGATGTTAAAAATGACATTAATGATATAGTACCTTTAAGCTGATGCTATAAGTTACAGACATCACACTAACCGCTCGTCATTTTTTTCTATGGCGTAACCACCCAACAGAAACACATCCCAAATTGAAACATTTATATCTGAGCAACACGAGATATCTCATAAACTGCTTCAATGGAACATTTTAAATAGAAATCAAAACAGATTTTTCTTATAATTTCCATGTATACTTCCTGGAACATTATGCAGTAGAAGCAAAATGTAAAATTCAGTGGAAAAGCTTTTTTGAAATTATTCAAATTTTTATTCGAATTCGCAAAAATGCTACTGTTGTAAAAAATTTCAATGTGAATAAAATAACTACAATTTAAATCCTCTATTTTTATTTTTAGATTTTGTTTATTTAATTCTTGTGAAGAAACAAAATATTTTGCCATATTTTCCTTTAGATGATCCCAAAATTTAATTATATTAATATTATATTTACAACAAATATGATTATATTTATAAAAATATAATAAAAGGTATATTAGAAAAATTAGTTGCGTGCTTTGCTTATACTTCGCTTAAAAACTCTCTTTTCATCAAAAACGTTAAATAAAGTAACAGAATATATTAAATATTATATATATAATAATCTATATAAATAGTTTCCCAGCAATTATTTGTTAGAATTCTTAAATGCATTTAAAGTTAAATCAGAAATATTACTATACGCATTTTTGATAAAATTTATATAAATTAGATAGAAATATTGGAAATATTTTCTTATATATGTTATAATATAATATTTTCTTATGCATGAAATATATGTTATAACATACAAATTTTACGTTAAGAATTCTAAGTTCGTTGTAAATAGTGCTTAAGATGCATATTTTGAACTAATTGATTTATATAAATAATAGTGGTATATGCATTGGTGAATTTCACACATTTTGGATAATCGATAGAGTCGTTTTTGTACTAAAACATAATAATTATTTTGAAAATCACTCATTTTGTCGTTAATAAAGACAATTTAATAAATTTATTATAATTTCATCACTTGCTGCTTTAAAAGATTCCAACTTTTTTAAAGAGATGACATTCACACAAACAAGAACCAGATTCACAAAATGAAATGCGATATAATATAACTGAACAATTTCCTCAATACACACAATTATCTTTTGATGAACTAAAAAGTTAATGAAATAATTATCTTTAAGGGATAGATTGAGCAAAATTATATTTACTCTATCAACAGAACAAAATAACTCCATAATATTTTCTAAATTTTCGTAAAACACAAAATAAAAAATGTTTGAGTAAATAAAAACAAACATACATTAATAAAAAGAATTCCAATTTTTCATGCAGACTTGGTACTAAAGTTACTACTTTAACCGGGACTAGGATGTAAAGTGGATACAGAACTCTTACAAACATCCACACCCGAGATGCGGGTTGAATCCACGAAACATTGAACTGGCCAGAACGTAAACCATTCAACTTCCAGCACGGATTATTTAACAGTGGGAAGGCCACTCCGTGGCTGAGTGGTCAAAGCATCACTCCGCTAATCGCTTGAGAGCATAGGAGTGTGGGTTCGATTCCCACCGTGGCCCTGGGTGTTTTCTTCTTTAGCTTCAGTGATTGTACATCTGTCATTGTGCTATTTGTCCTATTATCGACGAAGACTTACAAGCGGAACTCAAGAATCAAGCATACAAGTCTGAATATATGTAATGTAATAAAAAAAAAAATAGTGGGAATATGGATTGTTTTTTTTTTTTTTTTTTTTTTTTTTTTTTTGCTACAATTTCACTTATACGTCTTTCGTGAATTTCTCAAGATAATAAATAGTACTTTACTGCAATATCATTTTAAGAATATGACATTTAAAAAAATCAAGATTTTAAAATGAAAACTGAACAGTTTAGCATTTTCTTACTTTAGATTCCATGAAGAGATAGTATATTTCTGTAATAATACTGTTTGTATATTGTCCATTGCATTTAACACAATTTTGCTAAATAGATTACAGAAATGAACCCCATCCTCTTTAGTGCAAGCTCTGGTAATGTACATTTCGAACGATGTTTTAGAGTTATCATCGGTCATTATTATCTGAAGGTCTATGTATTCAAAATTGGCGTGGGCGATTCTCCTTTCTGCCCTGTCTGTGATACTATGCAGATGACTGGGGAACCTCTTTTTAGCTCTTCATATTCGCTTTTAAGATAACCTTGGAGTCCTTTCCAGAGAGTTCTACTTCCAAATTACATTGGACTACTGTCCCAAAAAACGTTAGCAAGCATAATTTAAAAAGAAATTAATGTTGGCGTAAGCAAGGCAATAGTTTTAAGAGATTGTTTACAAATATTGCAATTACTAATTTAAAATTCTGTTAATTAATGAAATTATTAAAAATTTAAATCATCCTTGTGCCAATTTAAACTAACCATAAAGTGGATGTTTTGTCTTGTCTTTTTTATTTTGCTTTTTCTGCTGTTCTATTGTCCTTGTGCTAATGGTTTGAATCAATAGAAAACGGCTTCTGTAACCAAAGCTCTGCTCCTTATATAAGAAATCGTTTTATTAACAAAATGAACTTCGACAATATTTTCAGACATTAGATGGTGAACTTTGCCTTGTTTGCTGCCGCTCGAAGAATGTGATTTGAAGCCAGGCAGCAAATTCGTTGACAAGTCGGATTTACAACGTCGTCTTAATACGATGTGATGTAGATAAAACGTTATATGACGTCATGGATATTTTAAACCAATGAGGATCGTAATAAAGTGACGCAGTTAGGATATCAATTGTAACGAAAAAAAAGAACTTTTCTGACTATCTGTAAAACTGGAAAGCCTCGTGAACGAAAATTTAACGCAGATGGTAATGTTATTTCAGCTACTTAGATTTTGAACAAATAAAATTCTTTAAAATTTTTGCCATTTAATTTATGGAACTGTCGTATCTAATATCAACTATGTAAGTGATTTCATTTTTTTTTCAAATGCTTCCGATTTTTCACCAGTTTAAAATAATAACAAACAATATGTAGCTTACTGAAGACAAATTTAAGCTTGTCAAAAATTTTAAATTTAAAAGTGTTTCTCTCTCTCTTTTTTTCTTTTACTTTTTATGGTATATACATACTTTAAGTAGCAAAGAATAGCATGTTTTTTTTAATTCTTTTTTATTTAAGACAATAAATTAATTGTCACTTTCGCGTTATTAGCTAATTTTTATTTATTCTCCTACTTTACTTAGAAATTTATTTTTTTTATTTCCCTTATTTGTTGACATTCCAATATTTAGTTTGGAAAACCGATTTTTCAATATTTAGTTCAATACTTAGTCTTATTAAAAATCATTTTAGTTCAATACTTAGTCTTATTTAAAAATAATTTTAGTTACATACTTAGTCTTATTTAAAAATAATTTTAATTCCATACTTAGGTAGAAAATCTTTTAAATCTTAATAATATTAGAATTTGCTTAGAATAATAAAAAAATTCAATAATGATTTAATTTTTGGAATATAGCATATTCATAGGAAAATATTTTAAGAAATCCTGAATTTCATAGAAAAAGATGAGAGATTTTAGGCAGAAATCACTGATATAACAGCATTTTTTTTATTTAAAACTGTGAGTTGAGTTGTTAATTTACTTAAATTAATTTACATATGACCTTCACATTCATTTCTTCATTAAAAAAAAGATAGCAACAAAATATTGCAAAAAATACCTACACATTAATTAATCTCAAGTTTAAATAATTAAATATTTTAATTGAATTATTTAAAATAATTTTAATAAATGCTTAATAGTTTCAATTTACTTTCATGACATGCTCTTAAGGATTAAAATAACATTTAATGCTAAACAATGCAAGCACATTTGAAATTAAAATGTCACTAATAAATATTGGAAATTATACGTTACGAAAGTCAATTTTCTCTTAATACGAACAAATAAGAAATAAATTTTATATTTTAATACAGATAACAAAAATAACGAGTACTTAGTTTTAATTATAACACAGTATCATATTTTTATTAACATATTAAGTGAATAACTTAATTATTATACAATAATTTCTTAACAAACTATTTTCTAAAAATTGTAGTATTTTAAAATTATATAAAAAAATTTAAGTTATGATTAATTAATTGTCTTTAAAATCGTAAGCTCTCTAAAGTTAGGTTTTATCAGTTCTAGTTTTATGGAAAAATCTTGAATACTGTTATTATTATAATTTTTATTATTAATAATTATTTTTAATTAATGTATTATATTTATAATTATTATAATTAATAATTATTTATAATTTTTATAATTAATAAATAATTATTACATTGTTATAATATCCGCATGAATTTTAAAAATCGTTTTTGACCATATAAAATTCAGGTCTCTAATCTTAATGATTTATAAATGAAATCTGAAATTCACTAGATCGAAATAGCGAGTAATTTTCATTTATTTGGTCATACAATTTGTAACATTAAAATTATAAAAATTGGATTATTTATTTTTAATGAAGTAAACTTTATCTTCAAATATTTTTATTTTTAATTATCATTTCATTTAAATATATTTTATTAAAGATTTTTAATCTTGGATAACTTGACTAAAGAATGGCTATTGTGCACTTGAATTTATCCTTATCAATATTTGAACGCTAAAAGTATTCACAAATATCGTGACACATAACTCTTCTTCAACAAGTTATGAACAAAAACTTTACATAAATATTATGAATTTTATTAATTTTGTGAAAAACGCCAATATAATTACATATATTCAGCAATATTAATATTACAAAATCTGATAAAATAAAAAAATTTTTTTACATTTAGAAAATCATCTGAAAAAAATACTTTGAGTTATGGAAAAAAACAATATTTTCATTTGAAAAAAATTAAACGAATTAGCTTTAATTTTTAAATTTTTTATACAACTAAATATATGTGAATTAATTTGAATCGAAAATTAACAAATTAATGAAATTAATTACCAAACACTTTAAATTCGACTTAAGAAAAAATTAATTCTAAAAACTAAAATTTTAATTATTTTCGATTAGTTATTATTAGTTTAAATATCTTATAAACTGAAAAAAGAGAACAAACACTAATGCATTCTTAATTTATTTACTATAAGGATATCAGAATGCGTGTAAAAAGATAAAAAAATGTTTTAAAAGTTACCAATGATATGGAATTCCCTTAGAGAAATGATGGAGCGTAATAGGAAGATATTAGCAACATTTTTTAAATGATATTAAAAGAAAATTATAAAACTATTTATTAAACAATATTTTGCATACCTTTTTATCCAAAACCAATTTTGGATCCATTAATTCAGAATAGCGCTTCGTCGGCATAATGATATAATATGAGAGGTTTAGAAACCAAAAAAAAAAAAAAAAATCACAATTAAGATTAAACAAAAATTTATAATAAAAAAAAGAAACTTTTACATCAAATGAAGAAACCGAAACCCGAACTTTCTTTTTGCGCAACTCGGTGAAAAAAATACACACACTCCATGATCATAAGGTTGCGTTTGGCGCATCATTCAGAAGCTCCTGCAGTTTCTCCGCGCGAGAGGCCCACGTGCGCGCACGTCACCAGCACGCGCATGGCATGGTAGCCAATGAGAAGCAAGCTGGGGGTTGACCGCACACGCAGGACTGTACCACACCCCCTGCTGAGCAGGAAAAGTCTGCTGGAGGCATTTACGAAATATTCTAAATTAAAGAATAGCAAAAACAAAATAAAACAATTGAAGAATTAAAAAAGAAGATAATTGTAGAGTTCATAAAAATATTTCTTTAATTTCATAATAGAATTTTAAATTAAAATTTGAATTTAAAAAAAATTAAAATTATACAAATAATTACTGACAATTAAATTTTTCCTGTATTTTTTATGCTGTTTATAAAATATTGATAATTAGTTTATGAATCAGCAGGCGATTTTATTTAGTTATTTATATATTTTGCACAACTTTCAGAAGTGATCAAGCTAAAAAGCCCATGCGTCAAACATTTTAGTTAAATTAAATAAAACGAGTAATCTTTAATTAATCCAGCACAAGCAATTTTCCAATCGAAAATATTTCTATCGACAAGATACACACATTAATCAAATAACAATACAACAAAATTGTAATTTTAAATCTAAATAAGATATAAATAAGTTATCAAAGACAGTTTATTTTCAAGAAAAATAATGAGATGCACACACATAGAATAAAAAAACCCAGTTAACCGATTTATATATATATACATAAACATTTTTTAACACACTCCAGGTAAAAATTTGTATCACTAAAATTTCCCTGAAATCAAATTCTTATGCTTAAATATTTATGAAATGTTATTACGAGTTTATAATCTACATTTTTTTTATCTGTTTAATCCTTTAAATCACAAAATTATAAAATACTTAGAAAATTAGGATCAGATTGAAAAAAATTGTTAGTTGATTGCTAGTTCAAATTTTTCTTGAAGTAACTAAGCTGGCTTAAGCTGGTAAAAGCTCTTAATTAATTTTAAAAATTCGGTGAAAATTCAATCAGAATTTTAATTTTTTCTCCAGCATTTTTTTCAGAGAGTATATAACATTAAATACCAGTATTACAAATTAAAAAAATAGCCCAAAATGTACCTAAGCATTACATTAGCACAAGTTTGCCTGTTTTTATTTTTATTCTTCTCGTTTAAAAGCAAAAAGAAGTTAATATCTGAACCCCTTCATCATAATTAGGCAAGATTTACGTTTATTTTTTTTACTTATTTTTAAGTATTTAATTGTAGGTTTAATAATTGTAGGTTAATTTTAAAACAATGTTTTAATTAAGAGTATAAACTTTGCTGAATATATTTTCATTAAATTACGGATGCAAAACAGATATTTGTTTTTTAATTTATAAATTTATTTAGCTTTTCGATGAAACAATACTCATTGAAAGATATAATTTTACAATTAATCAGAGATTGATAATATTACAAGGAATATATATTTACTGGATAAAATCAGAATAAGGGACATTCTATAATTTTATTCTTATGAGAAATGTTTTCTCCACCGATACATAAAACAAAATTAATGTTTAATTATCACATAATATTCATCATTTTCATACATACATCATCATGCATTTTCATCATGAAAAAATGAATTCATAAAATAAAATTGCAATTGTAGCCTGTATTTCAAATTTTAAGAAATTATAGTTGGATTTTGAAATTTTATGAAATTAAATAATATATGAATATTTATACCTTTCTATACAAACTTCAGAAAATAAATCCTACTTTAATAAATTATTTGAAAAATAACCCAAATAAACCAGAATGAATGGGATTTTACTAGATTAAAATTTGACATCTATGTAACAGTTGAAATAATATTACTTTTGAGAAGTATACATTATTATTTGGGGGGGGATGAGACAGAATTTTACAAATTCATGTTGGGGTGATGAAAACTTACAGTAAAAGAATCAGTAGTTTTATTTTGATTCATTAACGTTTTTGAAAGAAATGAAACATCAAATTGCTTCTTTCTTAGTTGCATTATCGATATTAAGACAATATTTTGTGGAAAAATATGGCTCTTTTGTGTAGTTAAAGATCTACGTAAGACTTTTTCTGTCGACAATAATTCCCTTACGAATTTTTGATTTTTCGCCTGTTATTCTTAATAAAATAAGTATTAGAAAGATTTTCGCAAAATATAAAATGTATGTGCAATATTTATAAAGTAAAAATTAAAAACATAAAATATAGCACAGTACGCAGCTCACTATAGTTATTTTCCTTTTCTTAAGCTATTCTTTCAGATAATTTGATTGTGTAAAAATAATCAACTTAAATAAAATGCTTAAGGATTGAAAAGGGTAGTCTTGATATAGACGAGTAAAATTACATCAAGAGAATATAAGATATCCAATAAAATGAAATATTTTACTCGGATTAATTAAACTTAACACTATGAAATTTGATAGTTAATAAAATAAATTAATGAAAAAACTTGTGGAGGAAAATTTTTTTTTGAAAAGTCAATTTATTAAAACATTATATTTACTATAAAAAATACTATTATTTTGTAAGCAAATAAATGGCAATTTCTTTTTAGGTTATTAATAAAATCAGTAGGGAGAATGTAAATGTTATATTTTTATAGTTAACCTCTATTTGGGTTGACAATCAATACTATAATTTATAATGTCGACTGTATTACTTACCTAGATGATTCTTATTGTTTACATATTCTTAGTTTCCTAATTTTATGTACTTTCCTAGACAAATGTTTTGTGCAAATATTAGAATTATCTTTATGTTCACCAGGAGAAGCTATGCATTTTAGACATTTGTCTGCTTGCCCATGTCTGAACTCTCTCAAACTTGACTACTATCACATGAAGGCTGTTTTGTACTGAGCTGCTAGAGGGGAAATGGCCGATGCGGAAAACTTCCTGACTTGAGAAGATGAAAAAAAAAATTCCTAATTATGTGTAAGAACTCTTAATACTTCATTTAGAAATATTCTAAATGGAAAGCTAGTTGTAAGTTTTTGAATAATAAATTTGAAAATTCAGTTCAAATTCAAAAATTTCAGAGTGATTCTAAAAGGTTGTTATTATGTCTCATTAAATTTGTGCTTCCTCCCTTACTTCCTGCAAAAATTCAAATGGATTATTGTGATATTAGATTAGTAATACAATAAGAATCATAGATATACAAATTATTAGTACAAAGGGGGCGGTAAATATTTTAATACAAATAAATTATTTTCAGGTAACAGATGTGTATATAAATAAACGCACGTATATTTAAAAGAAGTTAAAAAAATAGCCACCTTCTTTGTCGTTTATTTCAAAACTTTTTTTAATTCTTTTTTTGCGTCAAATTTTATAATATTTAATCAATTTTTATTATATTTTTATATGACTTTTACATTTTTTGCTTTTGTACATTTTTTTTCAGATTTATAGATTTACGGTTTTTAAAACTTTCGAAAAAAAATCGAAAGTTTTAAAAATCACAAATTTATAAACTTGCAAAAAAAGTATATAAAATCCTTTTTCATTACAGTATATTCATTACTCGAGATAAAGATAATTTTAAATGAAATAAAACAGATATATAAAAATTGGAATCTGTACTTGAAGTTATGCCATTTCTCAAAAATAATGATTGTAACTATCTCTCCAAGAATAATAGATAGAAAGGATAAAAAATGGATATTCAATCACAGACTACAGGCAAGTCATATGACTGACTAATAAAATGAGTTGATTCATGCAAAGCGGGTCATTTTATATCTATTTGACTGTCCTCACGACTTTCATGTATTTTCAGGAGGGTATAAGCAACGATTAACACGAAAAAACAAAAAATAATACCATATCGAGTGTATTACGCAAGCGAGGGAAAGAGAGAAGACTAAAAATAAAATACGTATCATTGTGTGGATGCTATTAACTGACAAGGAAACAAATCGTTTTGTTATACTTATAAGAAATTTGGAAAAATAATAATAAAAAAATGCAACACTTTATATAATAGCGTTATAACAATTATCCTTGAAAGGTGAGCTAAAAAAGTAATCAAGGAAAAAAACTTATATTTTTTATTTCCCTAGGTTGCATTTATACCGATTTTTGTTTGTTTGTTTTTGTCGATCGATGTTGTGCATTTATACCGACACTAAAGCTAACTAGAGGCTTGCAGAAAAAAAAAACGATTAACAATTTCTCAAATCGTAGAAACTTGTTCCTAAATTTGTCGAACTTCAATTATTTTATTAAATTACTTATTGATTACTAACGATTCAAGATTAACTGAAACAATAGAGGTATTTGCACAAATTTTCATTTAAGGTCTGCAGCCGCATATTGAAAATAGAGTGCAATTTTTAACCGCAACCCATTAGAAACATTGGAAAAAAATTCGCATTAGGAATTTTGTATCATAGGTTTTTTGGATCATTTGGGATAAATTTGATATAATTTTGATATTCTTTGAATTTTAAATAAACATGTCTAGGGCCATCCCCTTTCCCCATATCAACAACAGTAAACAAGTCACGAAACCTCAATATTTGAACATCTATTTTTACCTAATATAAATCGTTCAAATCCTGAACTAAAATAATTGTTGATTATTATAATTGAAAATAATAAGAATAATTTTGTAAAAAAAAAAAACAGCCAATGAAATCATTCGCAAAATATATTTACATAAATAAAATCTTTACTCTTTTTGTCCAAAACTTGAAATGAAATGCACTTACATCTGAATGCCAGTCTCTAGCTATCATTTAAAATAAAATCTATATTTTTTCCATGTAGAAATTTTCACATTACTGTGAAATATATACTATGATTTAAAATGTATAATTAACTCCGATGTAAGCCCCCTTTAAAATTATTTATGTTGAAATGTACTTAATTTGAATTGCATAATATTCAACTCCGGAACTTTGCTCCTTTTTCACGAAAAAATTGTGGTTATTTTTCTTTCTCTTAAAACTAGCATCTGTGCATAACTGCTGCAAGTAAAGAAAAAATATGTACGGGTTTGGACTCCCGTTTTTCAGCATTGCCACTATATAATTTTAAATAATAAAAATATAACTTGTACTATTTGCTTCCGATTTTTAAGAAGCATTGTTTTTGTCCAATACACAGCATATATGTCTATTTTTTTACTAAACGCTGCCGATAGAAAATGTATCAAAGCGCGAATGAAAGGAATCCTGACTTCAGCATTTTAATAACTTCGTTACTAAAAGAAATTTTCAAGCGCTTAAGACATTATTCTAATCGTTTGTGAGCTGGTCTTTACTGGAGACATCATTTCATAATGCGAAACAGTATTTTGAACAAAGCTGAATATATAATTTTATTTGTCAATTTGTTCTTTATGTACTTTCCTCGAAATAATGTTCCTCGTTCGAATACTATTCGAATAGTTTCCCCGCACTTGAGTGTTCATATATATATTTATGTGTATGTTTGTAAATACAGGGTGATCTTTTTTAAAGTGACAATGTTTGGAGCGCACTGTAGCGCGATCTAATATATAGCCGAAATGACACCAAACTTGGTATTTAGATTAATAAAAACATGGGAAAAAGGATTCCGTGAAAAAAATTTAGTTCCAAAAGTCGCCGCTAGGATATTTTGTGGTACTGTTTTAGCTTACAATAACGAGAATTAGCATAAAAAACAAGTTTCAAAGAAAAATACAAATGTTGTGCAATGACAGTGCCAGCAATAGGGGCTGTAAAAGCAAATAGTAGACAGCTCCGACAAATAATCTCAGGTGAAGTAAATGAGCTCCAGTGGCCATACCTCTCACATTACCGGAACATGCTTTTATGTTGGTGGAGTATCAAATTTGTCTATTCTAAAGGAAAACATAATGAAGACAGTGCTGGATATTCCTCGTGATATGTTACGTACGGCTGTGGAGAACGTTGTGCACAGAATGCACGGTGTTATTTCTGAGAAAGGTGCTCTCATGGAATGTGGTCTAGTTCCTCACCGGAGAAGTTAATGTAGTAAATAAATATTAATAATTTAACTGTGCGATTGTATGTGTTAGTATTTTCCTTTTATCACATTTTATACATTGTAAAGCGCCACAAAATGCCCTAGAGGCGATTTTTGGAACTAAAATTTTTTTTCACTGACTTTTTTCCCCGTGTCTTGATTAGTCTAAATACCAAGTTTAGCACCATTTCGGCTATTAGATCGCGCTGCAGGGCGTTCCAAACACTGTCGCTTTAAAAAAGATCACCCTGTATGTAAGTGCCAGGAAAACTAATGCAGTTAATTTAAAGTCACCAAGAGCCCACAAAGTAACGCAACATGACGAGTGTGAACTCTATAAATATCTAAAGCTATCCTAAGAGAGATTCACACCATGAATGCTGTTACACCAACAGCTTTCTCTGTACCTAGCCTTGAGTCTACTGGTTTGATGGATGCAGCCAGGTGGGAATCTTTGAAATTTAGAAGCAGGGACCAAGATCCTCCCCCAATACTTGATCTGCAATCATCAGAGGTATCATTTCACTTGGAGGACATTGCGGCTAAGACTTATTTAACAAGGTCAAGCCGCCTTTAGCAAAGACGATAGATCTTCGGTTAAGATGAGATTGGAACTCATTACCTTCCAATAATGAGAAAGTTGCCCTAATCAACCAGGCCACCATGAATTTTGTAGGAGCCAAGCACAGCGTGTGTCCTTTTTAAGACCTTGCGCCAAAAAAAAAAACCAACCAAACTTGTAAGAGCTATCCACAAATCCATTAGAATGCAAGGTGGTGGTGATCTCTTCTATACGGCTCGTTGCAAAGCATCTAATGTATGCTCATGCCTGAGGGCTTAAGAGAAAAATAAGGTATTTAAAATCAAAAACATTATGCTGAAATCACCGAGAAAAACTCTCGATGTGAATGCCATCGGTGGAAATCAAAATGGACAGGAATAAGCGATCAGAAATTATGCTAATGTACCTGTCATCTATTAGATTCGTCTCTACATCTATCAAGTTGTTAAACCATAAAGTAATACAATAAAAGTCCAATCATCCTAATCATTTGAGACCAAACCCCATGCGTATAATCAAAAATTCGATTAATTGAATTTTTTTCGAAAAAAAAGGTCCGTTTTAATTAATTATTGTATGTTTAAAATAAGGGCCGTGGTCTGATTAAATTTTTCAAAGATAGTGAGCCATATTCATGTGCCGTAAAAGAGATAACTCAAAAAATTTCCATGCATCCACCCCAAAAGACATACATGTAGAAGGAATATTTGCAACATCCTTCTTCCGTTATTCAACAGTGGTTGAGATCGAACCCTGGAGCTTTTCATTCCGAAGAGTGTAGCTCTATCACCTAAGCCTAGAAAGTCCAAACACATGCAATCTTTTAAAAATGCAAAATATTTCCTTACTACATATACATCAGAACGTGCAAAAGAGTTTTTAGATTTAATAGACAGTGATGTTGTTGCCCAATTACACCTACATCGAAAGGAAAATCTATTATATTGTAAAAATTTGTTGATGACTATTCCCAATATATAAAAACTCTGAAATGTGAATGTCAAATTTTTAAAAATTCCTATAAAATAAAAATGTTGGGTCTCTGGCTAAGAAAATTAGGTCTACAAAGTGAGAATGGAGATGAAAATGCATGTAAAGAATAAGAATATTTTCTAATTCTAAATGATATTTCAAGACAATCCACTTTTCCACGAAATGCTACAGCAAAACGATGTACATGAAAACTAAATCATATTTTCTTCGACAAGACAATGTTTTTTAATTGATAAAGTTTTTCAAACGAACTGTGAGGATATACAGTTATTAGTGTTTGTTATATACGAAACTAATGTCCATCTAAAGCTATCCAAAGAGCATACAAGAGGAACTTTGAATTAAAACATCTTCTCGATCAATCACCTTACAACCTTTGGCTACAAATCATTTGTTCAAGTTGATAAAATTCAATTATATAAAAGAGAAATTAAATAAATATTCTCAGGAATATATATTTATAGGATATTCTATAGGAAAGGAGATGTATGTGTTCATTAATATAGCCAAAGATAAAATTTTCATCAGCAGAAATATAAAGTTAATGGAACTGTTTTTCTGTTACGTAGGAGTTATCCGTCAAAGAAACAAATGAGAGGGGAAATTATTTTACAGCGCAAACAATGAAACTTTCGAAATCATTTCAACTTCCCTCAATTCTCAAACTTGTGAAGAATGCTTTTAAAAAAGACTTAAGAATGAGCAATCAGATGGATACAGAAATTATGCACAGTAATTGGGAAGGAAAAGACAAATTAAATTAACTGATATCGAACGCAAAAGAACAATTGAACTCAGAAGAAGCAAAAAAGAAAAAAAAATCTAAAACATATAAGGCAATACATAAAACTGTTCAGAGAAAACCACCTGATTTTAACATCATAAAAACCCAATTTGACTGAAAAAAAGATCATGGAATCACATCATCCTAATGAGTTGGGAAAGTTATGCATGAAGAATCGGACAACTTATATAATGTACAATCAGATCTAAGTGGATATTTAAAAGGAAGAGTGATGCTGAAAGTGATGTAAAGTTCAATGCCCGCTTCATTGTAAAAGACTAATAGCAAATACCTAGTTGAGATTTCTCGGAAATTTTTTCCCCTCTTATATAAATAAAATTCACAAAAATCTTGTTATCTATTGTTATCAAACTGAATATAGACATTCACCTATGAATCTATCAAACTGAATATAGACATTCACATGAATCTTAAATCTGCTTATCTGAATGATAGTAAAAGGAGATATCTATATATTCCAAACAGATGGAACGCATGAAAAAAAGTAAGGAGTCTTGTTTGTCTTTTAAAAAGAAGCTTATAAGGATTTGTAATCGAAAAGAGATTGGAATAAATGCTTCGTCACTTTTTTAAGAATTATAACTTGTAACGTTCATAAAATGACACACGTATTCACTTGTATCCAGATAAAACACTATGTCTTGGTATTTAAGTTGATGACATTTATTATTCAAAATCATAAATATGTTCAAGTCTGCACTAATGAAGAAATTTCAATGAAAAAGACTTCGGAGAAGTAAATGAAATTTTAACAATGAAAGTTCAGAGAGAGACAAGCGAGCCAGTGTATCTACAATCTTCTCATAATAAACACCAGACATCTCATATGAAGACGTACACTGCTGGCCACCGTAAATTCAACACCCTGAAGGAAGCATGCAAATAACAAGAAATTTACAACATGCGTTAGTGGAGGAGAGATATGCAAAGGATTAGAATTTCAGCGCAGACGCAGATCACGCGCGCCTGTGGCCCCACTTCAAAGCGCTATTTAAGGCTTGGAGATTTCGATGATTTCAAGTTTGGCTATTGTGTTTTTCTTGTAGTTTTTCCAAAAAAAAAAAAAGAAAAAAAGATTAATTATGATTTGTAGAAAACAGCGATCATTTTTGATCAAGTATCCGAGTTCGACAGAGGAAGGAAAGTGGCCTACTGAGATCGTGGATTATCTTTCAGGAAATCGGTAGTCTTGTTGGACGAAACCAAACAACTGTAATGCGGATATGTGATCGTTGGATGCAGGAGGGTACGACGGATCGACGTGTTCGATCGCATCGACCACAGTGCACCACTTCACTTGATGACAGACAAATTGTGCGCATGGCAGTGACGGAGCACTCAGCCACATAAAGAATCATAGCACAGCACATTCAGTCTGTAACGCATCATCCAGTGTCTGCACGTACCATTCGACGCAGTTTACAGCATAGTGGTCAATCCTCAAGACGGCTATTGCTTCGTCTACCCTTGAGACAGAACCATAGACATCTCCGCGGTCAATGTTACGATGAAAGAGATGTGGACGACAGAATGGAATGAAATTGTCTTTACTGACGAGTCACACTTCTGTCTGCAACACCACGATGGCCGCATTCGAGTCTGGAGACAACGTGGGGAGAGAAGCGTTATGCACACTGCCATACTGGTCTGCACCGGGTATTGTGGTATGGGGAGGTATTGGATATCACTCTCGTACTCCTCTAGTATGCATTGCCGGTATTTTATATAGCCAGCGCTACATCTCTGAGGTGTTGGAGGCAGTTTTCTATCTTATCTTCAGGGCTTGCCCGCAGCCAAATTTTAACAGGATAATGCGCGGCTACATATGGCTCGTATTGTCCAAGGGTTCTTCGTCAATTGCCAGATTGAATTGCTTCCCTGGCCGGCTTGGTCTACTAATATTTCACCGATAGAGAACATGTGGTCCATGGTTTCTCAAAAATTGACCTAGATTACATCCCTAGCTGCCATACCAGATCAACTTTAGCATGGTGTGGAAGCTGCTTGGTCTACTGTACCTCAAGAGCAGATCCAAAGTCTCCTTAAATCAATGCCAAGGCGTGTGACAGTGATCTTCAACAATAGCGGCTACTGTGTGATTTTGGCTGGAACCACACTTCACAGAATTCTGTAAATTTAATTATTTGATACTTTTGGTCCTCTCTCTCTCTCAACATGTTATCTACAAAATAAATTTTGATGCGATTTCTCTTGTCTTTCTTGGTGTTGTATTTTGGGTGGCCAGCAGTACTTGATTTGTTTAAAATGTTTGATAAAGAGAGGATCTACTCCTCCAAACCTTTGTATTAAACAACACAAAGTAGATGCTGCTGAAAGGAGTAGAATAAGAGAAAAAAATGTAATGTTCTCACCTAAGCAAGCGAACGGAAAGTCGGCTTAATAATGGTTTCATTGCAACTTACATGAGACAATTTAATGGGAGAACTATATGAGACCTGATTTCTGGGACTTACTGACAAACTATAACACAATTTATTGTTACATAAGATTTTTTTGTTACGTTTGTCATTAAATCTCATAAAGACTTCAAAGACGATTCAAATCTTTTCTAATGCTGGATGAGTACAGATCATGTTGACAGAAAACCATTTAGTGGATACGTATCCATTTTTGATGGTGCAAAAGTATTTTGGTACAGTAAGAAGCAAATATCCTGGAACCAGGGGGTACGTGTACCTTCCTGGGGCTTGAGCAGCCACCAGGCGCGTCGGCAAGTGGTGGATAGCCGAATGTCCTGTAGGAATGACAGGATAGCCTTGAATATAGAATCAGAGGCCGCGAACCAGCTCCCGTAAACCCTGGTGTTATGCGATCCGTGCCTAGGGCTAATTGGCACCGCGGTATTGGTGTCTTAACGGAGCCTCTAGTTGCTTGGCGAACTTCTAGAGTAATTTGCCTTGCCCAGTAACTCAGGCAATGCTGGGTGGACTTACATTACCTGAGCTTTTTAATTGTTATCTTGTGGCTGAAAAAACACAAGAAGTAACAAACCTTTCTGCATTTGCAGGTGAAGCCTCTAAAGTAGACCTTGCTGAAAAAGACAAGGGAACTCAGAGGCAATCTTGTAAAGGGGCAGCAATGAATGAATCCTTCACTTGAGGTAGAAATGACCTCTAAACCATCTTCTTCTGGTGAAAGTCAGGAAACTATTCCTAGCATGACTGACTCTCTGACCAAATGGGACTGTTTCAGCAAGACCTTATCTGCTGGAAATGTCATACGCAAGAGGAAACTGCAGAGCATATCATTTACGAATGTGAGGCTCTTGCCCTCCCTAGATTAACTTCTTTAGGCTTCATCCATACTAGAGAGTTACACCTAGACTCCATTAAAGGGTTATCGGACTTTATTAGTAAAGTGGGTGACCCGAGCAACTGGAACTAGGAAACATTGGGTTTGGAGTTAATGGTACAAAATGCTTATAAAAGCAGAGGTGCCCAATGACATACAAACCCAATTTTAAGAAGAAGAAGCAAATATCGTCCTGAGTGAAGGCTGAATATATAACCATTGCCGATACTGCACAATCCTATAAAAGTTAATAAACAAGCAGTGACGAGTTTATTGCAAAGAATCATATTACTTCAGAATGTACTGACATCAGTCTTCATTTTATTAATGATTTAATTGAAAAAAATATATTGTTACAATGTTTTAAAGTAATGTTGTTAATTTTCAATGTGTATGAGAGCCAGATCTAATGAAATATTATTAAGTTTTAATAATATTATAACATCTATGTTTGGATGCGAAATATTATAAATGTACTTCAAAAAATATTTACAGGACAGTTTTTATTAAAAAAAAATTATAAATATGCGTTAAAAATGCATATTTTTGAAGCAGTTATTAATTTTGCCACTGAGCATATATAAGCAGCTTTTGGTTGTGCAATGATTTGTGAATAAGGAGTGTCAAAATTGTAAATTAATGTTTCATTTTTATAAGCTAGTTAATTGCTAAATATTATTTTTTCAATAATAGAGGCTATTTCTACTTCCAATATAAATAAGTAGCTTTTTAACTTTAGCCTTGTAAGTTCTAAATAAGTGATATACGTAAATTGACAGAATTATCCTTATTTCAGATGATTTTTTTAAAATTTCATGTTCAAATGAATATACCTAAAGAAATTTCAAGTCTTTCACACAGATGTCTTTTATCATGCAAATTGCTCCCACTCTATATAATGAGAAGTTCCACCAACTAGAGCTGCCCTCTAGTGGCATATAATGGTACATGTATGGGCCTTTGGCTTCAAAATCTAATACTAGTAATATTCTTATTATTAATGTTACATTATTCCTGTTATTAGAAATGTATGCAATATGATTAAAAATTAACTTATAAGAAGCCTCTAAAATTAGATTATAGACTTTAAGAAACAAAAAAGGATATTTTCTACTCAGATTTAGCTTTAGATTGTTAATGCATTAAAATGAATGAAATAATATACTGAAAAGTTAGCATGATATTAAACTTGAATGACCAAATTTATCATTTACTATTTGGATGTTCTATCAGTTTTGAAAAAAACTCACAGGTAAATTCTTAACAAATATACAACTGATTTGTCATTTTAATGATGTAATAGTTCAATTCATTCTTACGAAAAGAGTTTAGAGCAATTAAAAATAGCTTTTGATATTTGGAAAAAGAAAACTTTAAATGGTCTAAATGTCAATTTACTTAAAAGTAAATTCGTTTCTTAGGTTATGAAATTGAATCAGGTAAATATCAGTCAAGCAACAACAATGTTGAAGTCAACAAAATATTAAATTCCTCTTTAGATCAGTTTAAGAATTGCAAAGATTAGAAGTCCATTTAATAAACTGCTTAAAAAGAATGTTTTATTTAGCTGGTTAGATGAATGTGGGAATTTCTTTCAATGTTAAGATATTTTAATACCAAAATCTGTTTTAATCCAAAAAATATTTTTGATGCATCTAAGGTAACTATGACTGCTGTTTTTTTAAAAAAAATAATAACTGGATGGAAATCATATATCATGGAGGAGGGCAACCTGCAACTCGCATGTGGTTCTGAAGAATTATTTGTGGATTTCGATAAATGCACTTGAGTTCTCTTTTCATTTTTGTTATATTTAAAAAAAATTATTGTTCAGCATGTGTTTTAAAATGTCCTTTAAATTACTGACAACAAATATGAAAGACTAAGTGCAACGTTGTGGCAAATTTCATTTCCGTTCAAGTTAAGAATGATATGACTCATCGAAAACTGCGCGAACGAACATAAACAGTGTGTCGTTATCCTCGGACTTTAAAATGTTAATGCAACGTACAGTTGACATTGTGATCTCGAGGAAACAATTTGTGTCGCTCTTGCTATGGATATAATTTATAATCTGGAATTTTTGGTAAATTAACCATAATTTGTTTCGTAGTATGTAACGCATGTTACTATCGTAATAACACAAAATTTATATCTTCTAAATTTCTTTACTTCCAGTTTTTTAAAAAATATGACAAACAATGAAACTTAGAAAAAAAATAGAGGTTTTAATGAGTGGAAGAATTTTTTATTGACAATAATGGAAAAGCATTGTGTCATTTAAAATTCTACGGTAAAAATTATAAAGCTAACAGTTTACATATACATTATGAAACCATTCCGTTTTCTAATCCACCGAATTCCAAATTAAGATCTGGTATTCTTGCTTCTTTAAAATAAACAGTCAATTTTGATGACCTTCAGCAATCAAGCTAATGTGGTTGAAGCCAGTTTTGTCAGTGCCAGGAATATTGTTCGTGCAAAACGTCCGTATGAAAAGGAAAAGTTATATATAAAACTTGAAAATGTACTTAAAAGTTAAATCCAATACAGCATTGGACAGTTATTTCGCAAATTCCCATCACGAGACACAACCGAACGATGTATAACTGCATTTAATATATCTCGAATATAATTTTAAAAATGATTAGAACTGTATTGCATTCAGCTTAGCCCTTTACGAATCGACAGATATTCCGGCAGTTTTCATAATTTTGTTTAATCTAACTTCGTTGTTAAAGAATTATTAGATTTAGTAGCACTGACCTTTGTCAAGAGTCAAAATGCGAAGTCTGATATTAAAAATGAATTAGATTCCATAACGAAAACTTTTTTTAAGTTCTTAAAAATTTGCAAACATTGCAACTGATGACAATTTTATTACAAAGTATAAAGGGTATTAAATTAAACAGCACCAATTATTTTTACTCTATAGCCATATTATTCTACTTAATCTATTGAATTATCAAAGTGAGACTTCTAAAAATCCTCATTAGGTTACTATAATTTGAAGAAAATAATAGAGATATTTAGTATTTATATATTATCTCTAACGATTCGATTATACATAAATAAATATCTTATTTTGTTATTTACAGTATTAAATTCAAGAAACATTCAAGGACAATTTATATAAATACGACCATAAACACATCATTTACCAATGTTTTCTGTAGAAATTGATGTTATTTGCACGATTAGAAAATTTAGCAAGCACTAAATTGAATATAAACATTTTTTATGCAAAAGTACTTGCTTTTTATTTAAAAAAAATAGTTTACTTGACATAAAATTTTTTTTAGCTGATCCATCCGAATTCAAATTCCAAGCAAAAGGCATATATTGGTTGACTTAGTCTTGATAAGGTTTCTTTAGTAATATTCCAGATAAAACATTAAAAATCGATTATGAATGTGAAACATGAAAAAAGTCATATCCCTGTTTAAAAATAGAATTTAAAAATTTACAAATAAAAAATATTAGAACATGTGTTATAAGCACATTGTAAATTACAGCTAACAATGAGACATCTCCATTTTTTTGAGGAAAATTTGACTCAAGAATTTTTAAATACAAGATTAATTTTAATCTTTATTAATAACACAAGCTATTTTAAAGCAGTGTTGAATTTTATTAAAAATAATTTTTTAAAAATAAATATCACAATCCTGATGTCTTGATTATTAATCAAATAATCTTGACGAATCTCCAAAGCATTTCACTAAGTCTATGAATAAAGTTCAATATGCATTTATTTTTTCAGGGAAAAGAAACTTGGAAAAACTTTTACACAAGTTTACATTTGCTCTAATTTTACCTGGTGAAATTAACAAACTGAATTCTTGTATTGTTAAGGTGTCAGCATGAAACTGAACTTAATTAGAGCATTTTACAAAAAAATTAACAAAAAGATAACTAATTTTACTATTTCAAACAGGTGATAGATTTAAATATGAAGATGTGCTATTTTTTATATGGATTGCAATATATATTTAATAGAAGATTAACAAACTAATTAATAAAAGAATATCCATTTGAGATCTATGGTCTGGGCAATATCCTTTTCGAACCAGCCAATTATAAATTATGCTTAATTTTGTAACTGCCTCACTATTAATATATCATAGTAAAATTTAAAAAATACTTCTATTTTGTATTTAAAATGTATTTTCGATTTCATGTATTTTAAAGTTTCCATCTATATTACAAAATTAGTGGCACACCGATAAAAGATAAAACACATCTAAAATAAACTGATGAATAGTCATCAAATTATCATTCAAAATTATACAAAAGACATAAGAATCGAAAATGCACATCTATTAACTTTATTCATTTTACAATATAAATAAGATTTGTTTTTACATTTTAAAATAAAATATAAAATTTAATAGCAGTAATTCAGTATTTAGACTTAAATACATTTACAAATTTTAAACAAATGAGTCATCAGAACAAATTTTTACAGTTACCCACTTTCTAGACAATTTACTGTGCAAAATATCACAAAGTAGATTTTAGAACTGTGAAAGTAAATGCAATTATACATAAAAATGTCTAGAAGCAAATAAATATTATTTGTAATTAATTTAAACTTTAACTAATTTGAAATAAATGGCTAATATAAATGTATTTAATTTAAAAATATTACTCATTACAAGAATGTTAATACTTAAATTATAAATACTGTTAGTGCTTAAATTATAAACTGTTCAAAATTTCACTAGTAACTTTCATCAATAAATTTTAAAAATAACAATAACTTATACAATTTTCAATACTGAAAATGAAATCACAAGCATATAACACAAAGGCAAAAAAACAAAGCAAGTAAACTTTATTTGTTTGACTAGGTTTAAAATATAAAAAAATACTATTAAAGATGCAATAATGGATTTATATGTGAATAGTTTTTGAAATTTTTCTTTCCTATTTAATAATATTTCCAAAAGAAATATCCTTTTTTATAGATTTTAAACTAAACACAATTTTTCAAAGTAAAAATACAAATATTTTCATTAGTTAACTTGCAATTTCAGTACTCTTCATTATATTTTGATATAGTGAAACAATGTTTCAAAATTGTTTTTATATTTATAAATGTTACAAAAAATTTATAAATTTTACAAAAAAGCATTTCAAACAAATTTACATTTTTCAAAAAAAGAAAGGAAGACAGTAAATATTTAATGAAATTTAAAACAGGAATGTTTGCTTAAAATTTAATTATATTAATAGCATTTAAGTAAATTAATCCTATAGAGTTTAAGACTTAAACACCCTAAATACAGAAAAAAATTATGAAATTATTTTTAGATAAAATGTTTTCAGATACAACACCTAACCTTTCAATAAGAAAATATCACTACATATCACATACTCACAAAGTTGAGGGAAATAAATAAGCATTTTCATGAAGCCTAATAATGAAATAGGGAGAATGACACACATACAACAAAAGAAATAACAATGATACAGTGATGGTAATGTAAATTACATAGAAATATTTTCTTTATCTGATTATAGTTTGTGCCCCACTCCATATCTGCAGAAGCTAATTCTTCACTAGATTTACTTCACATAAAAATCTTTTACAAAAATGTCATGCATTTTCAAATGCACATATAAAAATAAATCAATACTACAGTACAGAACTTTAAAGACTGGAGTTTGGGATGATTGAAAAAACCTTCAATTATATCCAAGATAGAATGTTGATTTTATCAAATACTTAAAATAAATTTTTTTTAAATGTAAGTAGGTTTTTATGCTTTTCATAATAAAACACATACACACTGAAATAATGATGAATATTTAAAATGATTTAATAGGCATCAGAAAGATAATCATTAGGATTATACTTTTATATTATATTCAAAGTCCAGTTTTATGTGAAAAAAAAATTGGACATAAAAACTGTTGCTTAAACACTATCAAATTTTCTTTAAGCCATCAGTTTTTATATGCCGCAACATACAAAGTGCAATGATATTTAGAATTCATCAACATACTGATACAAAAAGTTTGATTTAAATAAAAATAAAATATTTTTTGAGAAATATTGATTTTTTAAAAGAAAAATAAAGATAATTTAAAGTTCACAATCATCCCCGTAGATAGCTACATACAAAAGATATCCTAAAATGGATACAGAAATATATGAAAATATGTGAAAAAATGCACTTTATATTTTCTATAGAAAAACTTTTTATTCAATGAAAAAAAGAAATAAAAAGGCACTAAGTAATAGCAACCGTCATTGGCAAATTAACATTGGTCCAGTTGCATAGATAGGTTGATCTATTGGTGGCCAAGTATAATCTTTGGAAAGTTCAATATCAATTCTTTTATATTCATTTTTTGGTTCTTTCTTCTGCTTGATAAATTTAACAAAAGTACGTAACCAATTTGCATTTGCAACCACAATCTGAAACAAATAATTTACAAATAAATCATTAAAATAATATTTTGAGATATTTATATTCAGTATAATATAGAAGCAAGATAAATTTCTGAAATCAAGATGAGCAAGTGAAAAAAAAAAGCTATTACTATTTCAAGAATTTTTAGAACCCTTTTAAAATCTATATATAATTCAGCTTTAAATTTTCTTTTATAAAGTTTTCATAGACTAATATAATTTTAGTTCTAACAAATACAATTGCTGGATTTTTTAATAATTTAAAATTCTGCAACAAAAATTCCTGCAATTACAAATTCCTTATTTCTGCTTTATAAAAAAAATTCAAGCATTTAATATTTATAATTAAATTTTTTTAACACTCTTAGGCTATTAATTATAAGTTTTGAATTGTAATTAATGTTAATATAAAAAATATGAATTATAAAATATGAATTGTAGTTTACAAAATAGAATATAATTTTTGAATACACACAGTTGTTTTTTCATCTGATTACTAAACTTGATTGAAGTCAAGTAAAAGTTACAACAAATTTTTTACAATGCAATTATAGTAAAATAAGTAACTAACTCAAATACACAATGTAAAATGATATTAGAGAAATGCCTTTCTCAATAGGAACTTTTACAGCACATTAGACAAAATATTGTATTAATAAAAAATAGGTTAGTACAGATACAAAAATGGATTCATATATCAAGTATACCAAAATTATAATACTAAATTTTAGCAGCTAAAATTTTTAAAAATAACTCTTCATTTACTATTGCAAGATGTGTAGACATATCTCAATTACTCATTTAAAGATATCCATTTAACTATAAATAAGATTGCATTTGAATTACCAGGTAAAGTACAATTTCACTCTCAAAAATAACAAAATTCAGGTTTTCTAAAATTTACAACAAAAGTATAAAACTGAAAAAATCTAAATATTAAAAATGTAAAACAAATTATTTACTGTATATAAACTTGAATCAATAACTGGAAAAACTTGAGCAACAAAATAAAAACTTAAAAGAAATTTGTAAAAAATCATACTGCACAACAATTATGATTACAGATTAATACAACAGTGAGATTATTTTAAAAAATATGACTAGTTTGCTCAAAATACATACATTAAAAAAGATAGCAAGGAAAAAATTGCAAAACGCTATCATCACTAAAGTACCCCGAAAGGAGAGATGCTCATAGAATTTGAAAGCTTGAATCTGAAATGAAAAATCAGTATAAATTACATAAGGAAAAAAAGCAAGATATTTTATAAAAATGTAATTATATATTAGCGATAATTACCTTTAATGATAAAATACATATTGTATTAAAAAAAAACATTTTTAAGATAATTAAATTTCAAACAATTGATACTTACTCCTACTATTGGTGCAATTTGATAAAAGGGATTAAAAACTAAGCCAGTAGTAAATAAAAATCCAATTACAAGACAAGGAAGAAGGAAATCTAAAAAAGAAAGAAATTGTTTCTGATAATGAATAACACAAGATAAAATAAGTCAGACGAAAATTTTGCTAATAATTATTCACTAAGTGCTGCACAGTTCCTATTCAAATACTCCATGTTTTTATTAATTTATTAAATAAATCATAAAAACATGAAAAAACTTTTAAGATAAAAATTTAAAATTTTTATCTTTTAACATTTTTTATAAAGTAACTATAGAAAAAAATAAATACTTAACTTAAATCTGATATAACACAAATGAGAATAGAATAAAGGCTGGTAACTTGTAAATGCTGATGAAACTGTACATTTGTTAAAAAATCATCGATTCTCATACATACGCAAATCAAATATTTCAAAGATTGATTTAAGGTAATCTTAAATGATTTGAGAATTTTATTGAATAACACATATAATTTTAAATTACTGAACCATTATATGAGCCACTAAAATAAAATTTAGGTAATATTACATAAATTGAGATTTACTATTTTTTTAAACATGAAACATTACACCCAAACTGTCCATAGCATATAAGGTATTTACAAATAATTAATAAGATTATTGCATAATTATTTACAGTAATGCATTTATTGAAAATGTGTGTTGAATCTACTTAAACATTGCTTCAAATTGACTCTTGAACTGTATTTTAAATTTTATGAACATAACAAATCAAGAAATGCTAAGCAAAAACATAAAATTAATTTTAATACACAGCAGTACAATAAATTACTCAGTTTTTGTTAAAATATTAGAATATATCTATACACATAAATATTTTATCGATATACTTATTAAAATTTACTTTTTGATATTTCAGGAAAAAAGACTACATACATGCTTAGATTTAAAAAACAACACATCTTTCTGAAACAATGGATATTAAATAATTATGAAATTATAGGAAGAATTTTCCATTGCCATAAATTAGTAAATGAACTTTTATAATAATTTGTTGTACTAACACATTAACAGTCAAAAAAAAAATGCAACACCCTGGAACATACATGCAAATCATTAGAACTGCAGTGCACACATACATCATGGGGAATAATAATGCGAACAACAAATAATTTATAAAGGAAGAAGAGGTAACCAAGCTGAAATAATGCAATAATTGTTTTTAAACCTCTCAGAAGACAATAAACATGTTTCCTGCAAATTTCTTAATTGAGCCAAGAAAGAATGATAGAACTGCAAATTATTTGCCAAAGAAATTGGAGGCCGCGTTTGATGAAACAATGCAACAATGTTACAGATCTGCAATTGATAGCCACAGATGGAGAAATTTGGACAGGACTAATAGCACTCACTTCATCACAGAACTACACATGATAGAAACATTGTGCACTATGCATTGATGACTAACTCAGCCATGTCAAACTATAGCACAATAAGTTGTCTGTTGCACATTTTTCGGTGTCTGCAAGGCATCCAAGGCTTTATTAAACTAGACTCAAAACCACAGATGTTTGTAATAACAATGGTACAATGAACAGCACAGATGGACAACAGAAAGGTTAGTTGAGTTTTCTGGCACAAGGTTCAGACAAGGACAAGCTATGTTGGACAACAGAATGGAAATTTTGGTAGATAACTGCAACACCATTATGGTCGAATATGAATCTGAATTGTAACAAACATTTAAGGCCAAAGGTCAGATTAGAATCTATGAACTGCTGGACAGAATGCTAACCTCTCAGCTACTATCTCAACAAAATTTCAGCCAGGAAATATGGAGGAGTAACAGCCGAATAAATGTGTTATGCATTATCATACTGATCCTGCATCAAGTATTGTTTGGAGTGGTAATGGATTTCATTACATTTCTCTAGTACACATTGCTGATACACTGAACAGATACACTATATCTGAGAAGTAGGAGCTTACAGACATGTCATAGCTTTAGAACAGGTCATAAACTACATTCCAAAAAGATAACACTAGACATGGCATACAATATTCAGGAGCTTGTTAGTTCATCTGTTGTTTCAATACAGTTGTGTTAAATATCACCACATTGTTCCAGCACCAAGTATGGTTTGGGATGGTAATAGATTTCACTAAAGCATTCCTCTAGTACACTGATGATGCATGGTCAAAAAATGTTCAGTTTTTTTACCCATCTGTTAATCATGAACAAACTAGATTTATATATATCCAGTACTATTAAATCCAAAGTTTAGTATTGGTTTATAATTCTTTTCTAATCACCATATTCACTTCAAATATTTGCTTTATTTTTGTTAATTTATCTAAGCTGATTTGCCTTACCAGCATACCACTATCATGAAAGTACAACTCTTATTTTTGCACTGCTAATGCAATTACAACTTTGATATTTAGCTGATCTGGTGTTATTATATTCAAATCGAATTACTCGATGTGGTTCAAGACAAGTGACAGGTGCAAGAACCTTAGATAGGAAAAGCTGTGCTGAAAACTAAATATTCTTTGATAAAATTAAGTGCTTAGTTGAATCAGTGGATAAAATTGAAAATATTTATGAAAACCAGTAAAATGAGACAGCTAAATACAATTACAAAACTCCAATGTCTTTCCAAGAACCACAACAGTTCAAAGAAATTTAAAATGCCATCTAGAGCAGATTTTTCCTCCTCCACTTTTTAAAATGGTCTGAGAAGTAGAGGATTGGTTTGTTTGTCGCTCAACGGTCATTTTTTTGCACACGAGGGCTAATTAGACCGGGACTTACGGCTTAAAGTGGATTCCGAACTACTACAAACATCCATTCCCAAGGTGGGATTCGAACCCATGAACTGTTGAACCGAAGGCAAGAGCGCTAACCATTTGGCTGCCAGCTTGGCGAGAAGTAGAGGAATTTATTTCCTTAACTGTTTCAGAAGAAGATATTTCAAAATCTTTCCAGAGATTTTGATTTTTAATTTTTGCATCACCAGTCTTAGATTTATTAGAAGTTGTAGATTTCTTAGTACTATTGGTAGTAAAGAGGATACTGGTAAACTACTTTTCTTTGCTGGACTGTTGTTTATTTTAGATTTTGTTTATACAGTAGAAGAGTAGTAGATACCAACTTAGTGTTCTTTTTTATACTATTTGTCTTGCCTTTGTGAAAGTAATATTCTTTGTTTTATCTTGACTACAATCACTTTTTTTCTAGGATCCATACAAGACAGAATTTGGAAATTGCTTCATGTGAACAAGAATAATTACAACAATTGGAAATTTCTCAAATACAAGCATTAGTTTCATGACCATGAGTTTCTGAGATTTAAAATATCTGTGCTGATTAGGAATGTATATGGACAAAGTTTACAACTTATATAACCTGTTATTATGGGTTTTGGTTAATACATGGTTCATCTAGCGTGGAGAACAAACTTTTTGGTAACAAAATTCTTCCAAAAATTTTGCTTCTTTAACATTCATGAAGTCTGGGTTAGAAAGAATGCCCAAAAGATTCATTGGAAGTTTCATAAAATTACGATTCTACTGGTTATGAACCCAATTTTTTAAATTACTGATTATCAAAGCTTATTTAGACTCAACATGAACAAGATCCGCAGCTCACAATTTTTGTGAAAATTTATAAATAACTAATAGATGTGAATTTTTTTATGCTAAAAAAGGTGATACTGCATGGAAAAAGTTATGGGTGCTTAGATGAATTGGTTTCAAAAGCAAAAGAATTGTAACCCATCAGATATTTTTAAAGTTTCAGGCTTGATGGCACTGTCCATTACAGAGCCCTACAAGACATGGTAGTCACTGATTCTGGACATTTCCAGCCTCAGCACTTACCATTATGCCAGTTGACATATATATGCAGGAAGTCACCCCAGAGGCAGTGATCACCCTTCACGCCAAGCCCAAAAAAGAGATCTCTTTACCTGATCCCTTGCAGATTAACCCCGAGAGTGGCTAGGTACCAGTTGATTAATACACTGGGGACCACAGTATATCACCCATCTATAGGCCTGCCATGCACTGCCAACAAAAGGGGGATTTTGACTGTCCTTAAAAAACAAGAAACAAAGAGGATACTGATATTCATTCAGCATCGAAGAATTTAAACGATAACAAATAGAAGAAAAAATAAAGATCTTTGATACCTCAGGATTAGAACACTTGTACTCACTTAAAAGTACTTGTACCACCATGAGGCACAAATCAAATTATCATTCTGCTGAATTAAAACTTAATCACTACTGATTGAATACACGTGACCATTCATCAAAGGAAAGAGTATTATAAATGTTTAAAAAATGGTTAGTTTGGAGAATCATAGTGGTTGCTTTGCAATATGCTTTCAATATCCAGTAATATAAAATGTTATATTTATTTTCTATTGCTTTAAATTGTTATTGCATAAGCTGTGATAATCGTTAGTTACATTAATTTATTTTTTAAATAATGGCAAAGAATTTTTAACTGGAATATTTTTGTCTGTTATTAATAATAAATTCAACTTATTTTCTACTTGTCAGATTGATTTATAAGGCAAGTTTTAACATAGCAGGTTTTTTTTAATAAAATATATAATACAGCCACTTAAATAGTTAAATTTTTTTGCAACAATAAATATCTAATAGTTGTAGCTCTTCTTAGCAATTAATTTTTTGGCAGTTAGGTTAATTGTGAGACTTGGTAATAGAATTGCCTTTTTACATATATCTAAGCCCTTTATGGGAAATAACACCATCTGATTGAATTGCCCCTTTGTTCTTCTGATCTATTTCCAATTGAAAATGTGTGGTTCATGCTTATGCAACTGGACTTGAATGCTATACCTGCTGCAACGCCTGAACAACTTCACCAATAAGCGAACTAGTATACCTGAAAAATACAGTTTCTTTGATTCTATATCAAGCTTGTAGCAGAGATTATATCCAGTAATAGGGACTACACTGACTTCTGATTTTTTCATCATCCACAATTCACAAGGATGTAATTTCAATCATTAAATCTTTGTTCTAAAAAAATCATCAAGCAAGTTTTTATGAAACAACTAGTTCTTCATGTTCATATTAGGTGGCCAGCTGTCTAAAATTCAAGATAATGAATAAATGACTTTACATACTAAACACTTTTAATCAAATAAACATAATTTAACGTTTACAGAAGTGAAATAATTTTGTTGATAAAGTTGGAGTAATAACTAATATTACCATGAATGATATCAAAAAAAGAATAAATTCCTTTGAAAATATATTATTTAATTTGTTAATTATCATAACTATTTTCAGAACATCAATAAACTTAAAACATTTAATAAAATACTCTTGTATAACATATTACTTACAATTAGTATACCAAGGTTTACGATATGGAGGACCATCAGATACAAGATAACCCATCATCAGATATTGGTACGAAGAAATAAAAAAGATTACAGTATTTTCCCAACAAGGTAATATATCTGTCTCTGTGTGCACTGGTTCATACCTACAATATAAGTTTTTTAAAAATAAAAATAAACAGAAATTAGAGGTAAAAATAATAAATATCTAAAATCTAAACCCAAATTTCATATAAATTTAAAAAAAGATATTTAATATAAAAAACTCCCAAAAATATAAAAGTAGTAACAAATTTTACAAAAAAATAAATAAAAATTAGTAAATAATCTGCAATTTTTATCAACTACAATGAATAAAAAGTTTATATATAAAAATATTTTCACAGAAACTGAAATTTGGCTTGCTGTAAATAAGTCCACCTTCGCAAGGACACAGTAAATGACTCAGCTATTTGCAAACTTTCTAAGAAATGGAATCTCATATGACCAAATTAAGATAGATTTGGTTTGTTTAAAGCGGATTCTGAACCACTATGAAAAACATCCATGAACAAAGCAGGATTTAAATCTAAGGACTGTTAAACTCAAGGCAAGAGTGCACACCAAGCAGCTGTCAACTTGGTCCAAATTAAGACAGAGCCACCCATCAAATTAAGTATTCATAAATAACTTAGAAAGCTTGTTATTAATTGTGAAAAAGCACGTCTGATCAAATATTACTATACTTATAAAAAAATTATAACTAAGCGTTTTCATTTTAGGTAAATATTTCTAATTGAAGTTTAAAACTTCAATTAGAAATATATGAATTGAAAAACATAAGCTTTTTTTATTTTAATTTAAATACAGTCATATACAGTGACTTCAAAATAACAATTTTCAATAATGAAATAGAAACATGCTTAATAGTAAAAAAATTGATTTTCTTTACAATATAATTTATACAAGTATTATTTATAAGTTGTCTCAAAATATTTTCTCAATTTAAGAAAATTGTTTGCACATACTTGAAAATGCAGCCACAAAAACTTTCAAGGAGTTAATTTTTTTGAAATGCACAAAAGTAACAAAATCCAAATTATATGGTGAAGAAAACAATTGCTACTGTTGAAATTTAATCCATAGGCAGAGATGCCAACCTCTGAGCATCCCAATCAGTATTAATCAGACATATTTTCAGTACTTTCAGTAACATTTTTAAAAAATTTCAGTAACTTTTTCAGTAACATGGTTTACATTAAGAATATACTTATGTGCATAAAATTAATACTTTTAAGGTAATTTATGTTAAAAAATAAAAGTAAAATGATAATCTAATCATAATAAATATAAAAGAAATAATAATTAATAAATTAAACAATTATTTTAAATTTAAATGCCTTACCTCAGAGATTCTTACAGCACAAATTTTTATATAATTACAGGAAAAAGAAAACACTGATATTGAAAAGAAAAATTCTTTTTATTTAAAACTAACATAGCATACTGATCTGTTAACTGAGAATAAATAAATGACATGATAAATAGAAATAAATGACAATCAATCACAAATTTTGTGTTATAGCTTTCTTAGTCATACTGATTTCTGTTTGAGAAAATTTTCTCTGATAACACAATTTGAGTCTGAAATATTTTTTATTTTCTCCATTAAGAGCAAATTTAAACACTCTGTACTGAGATTTGGCGTAAATTCAGGCATATATATATATATATATATATATATATATATATATATATATATATATATATATATATATATATATATATATTATCATACTGAAGATTCTTTCAGTTCCAGCATTGCTATGAGGAACAGTTAAAATGCTACTCATCAGTTTGCTGAAAATTTCATACTTCTGTTTTCCATTATCTGTTTTCATTAAGGTGCACCTGTTTTCAAGAAATTCTGTGCCGAACTTCATCCATTCTTTCACCATTTCCAATTGTTAAAGCTTCATTTTGATAGAGGAAAAATTCAGCTTCTAATTTGTCCAGCTCTTCCACACTAAATTTCAGCAAGGATGATAAATATTGAATAGATTGAAATCTAACATCTTTTCGTAATTTAACATCAGCTGCCTGAACGTGTTCTAAAAATTCATCACTTAGAGGAAATTTTTAATGATATATGAATATGCAGTGGAATAAAAGTGCCTCACTGATTCATAAAAAGAAGAAGTCTCAGTTTCACTTAAATTTAGTCATTCCAAAGATACTCTGGTTTTACCACCAATCGCTAAATCACAATCTTCCTTTTGATTTTTCTTGTTTTCCCACTTCAAATCCATTAAATTACTGGTATCACTAATAGTGGATGGTTTCATAAATCTAGAAAGAATAACTAATAACAGATTGTTAAATTTTTGTTTCAAAGTATATAAACTAATAATTTGAGGAGCTTCTTGTTGTAACTGTTCATTTAACAAAGTAAATATGGGAAGAACAGATGACCAAAATAAACAATACAGTTTTGATAATGGATTTGTAAATGAGCTTTGTATGAACTGTAATTGAGAATCACTTTCAGGTTGACTTGAAAAGAAATGTTGTAGTGCTTCCCACTGATCAAGTATTCTATCTATACTCTGCTGAAGAGTAAGCCAACGAGTACTAACATACTTGAGTATTTTGTGAGGTTTTATGTTGCACAAAGCTTGACTTTGTTGAAATGTAAATTTCCTTTTAGAACATTTCTCTAAATAGAATATTTGAATCATAAACTGCTCAAAATTGAACTGAAGTTTAGATGCAGCATGTTTTACTGATAAATGCATTAAATGACAGCTGCATTTCATCAAAATTAATGATGGCTGGATTTCTCTTATGTATGATACTACACCTTTTATATTACCTGTCATGGTGTACGCATTATCACAAGAAATTAATATGCAATTATTCCAGTTCACATTTTTTCACGAAATGATTTTTCGATTGCAGTAAAAATGCCTTTACCTGTATTGCCTGACGATTCCATTAAAGATAATAAAACAGTACTATTCCAGCCTTTCGTTTCATTGTAATAAGTAATCACAATAGGATATATTTTTTACTGTTAAAATCATTGCTTCCGTCGGTCGATAATGAAAAATACTTTTCTCGAACAGCTGTCAATATTTCTCTGCTAGTATTCTGTGCTAGAGTGTGTATCAGGGCTGTTGCTTTTGTTCTTGCACAAGAAAAATTTTTTGCAATTTTAGAATCGGGAAACATTGTTTGGAATAATTGTTTTGCATGATCTGCTGTTGATATAGGTAAATTACGTTCGATAAGAAATGATATGAAGAGAAGTGCAGCATTCGTTGGATCATCAGATGCATTACTTGTAGAGAAGAATTTATCTAAATTCGAACACCTGAATTTTTCTTTATCTATGTTTCTTAGAATCGCAATGGCGATGGCAATCACCTTATCCACCATGCAAAATCACAATATCTGACGAACAAATCTTGCAGAATGCCGAGTATTTTGAAATATTAAAACAAGTCAGGCATGGCCATTCTTTGGCGTAACTTGCACGAAAACGTTTTTTTCGGGCTTACACTTATAGAGGGTTCAATAGAGCATTTCATTTTATTCTCTTCTCAAGACAAATAATATACATATACATTTAATTCAAGAATAAAACCACATATATACCGCAAACAAGTTAAACCAACATAGCACGTGGTCGAAACACAGCACAAACAATAATAGTGTTTTTGCTGCTGTTGCCAGGCGAAGCATAATAAATTTTCTTAAGTAATGAAACAAGAATCTGAAGTATGAAGTTCTGGCTGTTGACTATCTGACGTCAGCGCAATCTGCTATCGATAAGCTGAGCCGCTGCCTCTGTAAGCAGCAGAGTAGGTCCGGAGGCAGCAGCTGAATACGCTCTTTCCCCGCACATACGCATAATGACTAAAAGACTTATGAAATGGAAACTACGAGATGTTTAAGTTCACTTTTAGTCGATGATCACCTGTACGCGCTCTTAGCAGTTCTACTTTTTAATATATCAGACATATTTTTCTTAATCCAATTTCAACACTAAATTAGTAATTTATTTGTAACCTTCACAAATTTTAATCATTATAATACATGACTAAATTATAACGATTAATATTTATTCTATACATGACAAAAAAGGATTATTATTATTAGAGATCAAGAGAGAAATCTATTTTCTGTAATTTCATTAAGATCATCGTAACTCTGTAACAATTAATAGAAATCTGTACTAAATACAGAAAAATCGTAACAAACGTCATTTCTGCATAGGCAAGCTTTCATTGGTCAATGTTTAGTATGATAACAATAAAAACGCAATTTATTATATTGTTGGCAGATATGACTGGCATAAAGAAACTATTAAAAAAAACCATCTATGAACAACTTGTTGTTTCTAAAAGTCATTCCCAGTGATGCCATTTTGGTTTACACTGACTGCAGGAAAGAAGAATTGAACAACACTGGGAGTGGGGTCTTCATTGAGAGTCTTTCAGTCAGGATTTCTAGACGTAACCCAGAAAACTGCTCAGTAATAAGAAGCAAATTAATCGCCATAAATGAAGCATTAAAGATCATTTTCCACAACACTAGATCTAGTGACATTTGGATCCTCACTGATAGCTACAGCTCAGTTCAGTACCTACAGGACTGGTGTAGTGTGTGTGACCTTGTAGGCATAGCGATAATTAAAAATCTCAAAAATTTAGCCAAGAGCAGGGATGTTCACTTTCAATGGATTCCCTCCCATGTTAACATCCAAGGCAATGAAGTTGCAGATATCTTGGCCAAAAGAGGTTGCTCCGAGTTGCCCAACAGTGACTACAAACTTAGAAAGAAATTTTCTCCATCAAGAAGAAAGAAAACAGGAACTCAGTCTACCAATCTTTTGCTGATAGAAAATATGTGGTCAATGGTTGCTCAACGATTGACCCAGATTACATCCTCAGCTGCCACACCAAATCAACTTTGGCAATGTATGGAAGCTGCTTGGTCTGCTGTGCCCCAAGAACATAGCCAAAGTCTCTTTAAATTAATGCCGAGGTGTGTGGTAGCGGTGATCTCCAACAATGGCAGTTACTCTTACTACTGATTTTGGCAGGAACCACATTTCACAGAAGTCTATAAATTTAGACATTTGATACTTGGTCAACATATTACCCACAAAATAAATTTTGCTGTAATATCTCGTCTTTCTTAGTGTTGCGAATTTGAGTGGCTAGCAGTGTATTTGTAGTAAAAGTAAGATATTCAGATTAATTTTCTAAGCACAATTTCTTTCACTCACTTTCTCTCACTAACATGAATTCTTGAAATATTCCACATTTAACAGAAACTTACTTAAAATAAATCATTTGAAGTCAAGAAAGAACAATATTTCAAAAGCAATTTATCTTGACAATTTTATTGATAATAAATACATAGTTATATACTGACATAATTTAATCAACTGAACAGAGATTTCTAGATATGATTTTTGGTCCAATTAGTTTGCTTTGTTGAAAAAATGCATCTACTTAGAACAAAAGCAAATAACTTAGTTCTAAAAAAAGATGTTAATTTTATTACAATGAATTATCAAAAAGGATTTAAAGTAAAAAATTTAAGTAGTTTGTCTAATTTGTATAAACTCTAAATTCTATGAACTCAAATTTTTATTTTTATGTATTTTGCATTTCATGAACTGCAACATTAATTTATTTTTACATTTCATGCTTTCTTTAAAGGAACAATTTAATTTCTATTGATGCTTTATATAACTATAAAAAAGAGTAGTCTAGTGAATACTCACCATTTTTGATTTTGTAAGTATATGAGACTACCCACTTGGCAAATAACTATGAATAGAACATTTCCCAACAGGAAAACAACATTTGGTATACTGAAAAGGCTGCAGCGAGGGCGACGTGGAACTAATTTATCATAAGCCTTAGCATAACCCACTAAAATTAAACCAATAGTTTTAATAAAACATAATCAGAATTAAAACATTTAAGAACTAACGTTTTCATAACATATTGAATAAACTAACTTGCAAGAGAGAAAGTAGTAATGAGTCCCATATCTATCCAAAGAAACATTTGATCGGTCAAATTTGTATCAACCTAGAAAATAAAACTTATAGTTAGCAAATGGACATAAATGTACAAGTTAACAAAATACCATATTTAATTGTTATTCTTTTTTTATAAAAGTAAGGACAGTTAATTTTTGTAATTTTGATAAGCTTAAGAAAACAATGTAAAAGACAATGAACTCAAAACAAGAAAAGGAAACCAGTTTCCAAAACATTAAAACCAAATATAACCATGACGCACAGCATAATAATCCACATGTTTATCAATACTTTTATACTATATAGTATGTAGTTTCATATAGTACTTGTATATTTGAACAGTTTATTCTAAATTACTCTTTATCAAATAAATAATCGTTCAAATCTAATAGCCAGTCATTTATTGAAAGCTTATAAAAGCATTTTTAGATAAATTAAATTTAAGACTGCAAAGTTATTTATCTTGTGAAATGGAAAAAGTCAAACACATTCATGAAAAATAAATGATACAGGACATTAATTCAATCTTAAATTGAATGAAACTTCCAAAATTGGAATTATTATTGATTTTACGATCACTTAAAAATTAATTTGGATAAAATACTTAATAAACAACAAAAAACTTAAATACAAAAAATCGGAAATTCTAGTAAAACAGAAATAGTTTGTTAAATCCCATGTCAATTATGATTGATGAATTGATAAATAGAAGAGAACATAAAAATAAGTCTACATTTATAATTTCTTTTAAAAATAACACAATTTCATCAGAATTTGTTATAACTGATTCATTAAACTATTAGGCTAATCAATATATAACAGTCAAAAATGCATTTTACATAAGTGCCAATTTAAAACTGCTAAATAATTCATTCTGGATTCACCAATTGCTGATTTTAAAATACATGGATGGATGGCAAATACATAAATAAAACTTACATTGTGTTTATAACATTTCTTATGAAAATTCTATTTTAGTATATTTTGAGGAAAAATATGATTAAAATTTTATCATATAAAATTGAATATTCCTTTTTTGCATCAATGCATTAAACATTGTGCTACAATGACTTTTATTTTTTATTAATATAATTAAAATTTCTTTATAATAATTCATAAATAAATCTCATTATTAATATATTTTTGACAATCCAGCTAAAGGTTTCACTTATTCATGCATAAGCACCAATTAGAAAATAAAAGTTTTAATTTTCATATTTTTGAGCATTTGGAATTGCATATTTATGAGAAATATTGATTGACACAAGGGGGAGGGACAATGTTGTGTGTGTGATACAGTAAAATATTAATGAAAAAGGAAAAAATACTTTATATCACCAAAGACAAGTTGTACAGTAAAATTGCATTAATAAAATATACACAGAGAAATTTACCTTGTAATTATATTTAGATACACTTTCATATCAGTGTTTACAATACTGAATTAATTGTAAAAATAAATTCTTTTTTTATGAATGTACTAAATAAATTTTTTGCTTAACCCTTTTTTGATAAAGCATACCTAAGCAATTTCCATTTCATGACTTTTCTTTTATGCCTTATGAATATGTAAGTGATACAAGTAAAAATGCAGAATTCATTTATGCATCAAAATATCTATAGTAAATTATAAGATTCTTAACTGTGTTTTTGATTTTATATTTCAACTATCAACTTTTTATCCACACTAAAATAAAAATGCATAACATTTGCTTTGAATTCAAAAAGAAAATTCCCTTCCATAAATTTTTAAAGAATTCAAAACGTAAATATATGCATAAATAGATTTAATTACAAAATAACTTGGAAAGTGATTAAGCTAATTTCCATTTTTTAAAATATACATTTCTGATTTCATCAATTTTCGTATGAAACCAATTCTTTCTTACAATAATTTAACATAATAAGCATCAAAATAAAACACTTACTTTAGGTTTTCAGCACAATTCAACTTTAACAGTGCCTAAATACAAACCTAGTTTAGAGCCTACACATTCCCTAAGTTACTTTGCACACAAACAGGTCCCCCATGGCTTTTTGAAGGCCTACGCCTAGGGAGGGAGGCGAGATGGAATTGCAGGATTTGGCCAGTCATTTTCTGACTGTTTCTAGCCCACGGCACGTAGAGCCACCTGCACCGCCACCCACGGGTGTGGACCGCATGTCGTTGCATGCTGTTACTGCTTCTAAGCCAAAATAGTAACCACAGCTGTTTAATTGACTTACTAACACAAATTCCCAGAAAACTCATTGCAATTTTCACAAAAAATTAACCCTTTTAATAAAAATCTGCTTATGAGTTCTGGGGAATAATTACTAACAGAATGCACTGCAACTCAGAAGAATTCATGAGCTTTGAACAAATTTCAATTCAAATAAATTTCTAAAACTTGACTCTGGAAATATAACTAAGCACTTTCCTTCACATTATGAAAATAAAAAGAAAATACATAAAATTCATACTTATTATGTATGTAAATTTATGGAATTTTCCATTAACAGATGCTTTTAGAGAAAAATGTAAAATTTAATCATGTATAATTAGAAAAATTCAAACACAGGTCTAGAGAAAATTATTTTCTCAATCAATATAAAAAGTATAAAATACGATAATTTAGAAATAAAATAGTGATAGTTTTAAGAGGTAATATATTTCAAACATGTTTTGTGTGCATTTAATGCTTTTATATATACTTAAATACAAATTATATAAAAAAGCATAAGATAAGCATTCATCAAATAGGTTGTATTCATTAAATAACATTTTAAACACAAGTCATTCATATGCATATTTTTTTTCGATCATGAACCCTTTTAATATAAATCTGCCTAAAAAATTTTAATATAATGAACATAATCACATAAGAAATTTCAAATTAAAAAACTCAAGGTACATTTTACAAATGAGAAAAATACATAAAATCAAGCAGTACTTTTCAATAATGAAGTATAAAAAGTTATGGAGATAAAATGTAAATACTAATGAATCATGAAGAGTGCAGACATTCTGCCATTACTTATACACACAGTTCTCCATAAATTTTTCTATGAAATATTCTTGCAGCAGTATATTTTTCAACCATGTAAAAATTAAACAATTATAAGTAGTATTTTTTATTACAAATTAAATTGCTAATAAATAAAAATAATTTCAAATGTTAAATGTTAAAATTGAATACAAATCAATAAAAACAAGAGGATTAAAAAATACAAAGGGTTTGGAATTTTAACAAGGTTTATTAATTGTACAAATATAATTATTTATATACTTGCTTCCCAAAGTCAAACGAAACTTTGAAATAATTTGCAAGTTACTTTAAAGATAATAAAAGATCCGTAAGCTTAAATTCTCTGGTTAATAAAAATGCATTGAATTAGACCATTCAAAAAATGAAAAATACCAATGATTTATTTCACAGTGAAATAAGATAAACAGTTTATTTCTCATATTCAGGATCACAGAACTTAGGAATTCCTTGCAAGTGTCACAATAAATATCTTTTGGAAGATAGGTTTTCTCCCAATTTTAATATAAAGTAACTATGAATTCATGTTAAAAACTATGAATGCTCAAATGAGTGATCAAAAGTTAAAATATAAAAAGATAACTTACATTACTTTTCAAAACATTTTAAGGAAACACAAAAAAAATTTAAAAAATAATTAAATGAAAAATATTTATTTAAGAAATGAAAATATTAAAAAAAAAACATGATAAATTTAATTCTTAATTCATGAGGTTCAACATTAAAAAATTTAAGAAATATTTCACATGCACTCCATAAATTTAATAAAACAGCTGATTACTTACTGTATATAGGATCAGAACAGATATAAATTGAGTTAAACTGTACAAAGCAATAAACCTGAACGTAGAAAATGATGTAACTAATGCAGTTCGACCTTGCCTGTAAATGAATAAATATGAAATTAATAGCAATATCATATACAATTGTCATTCCAAACAACAAATTTTTTATAAGATCATCTTAAACTTCCCCATATTTGGAGTAATTTGAATTTTAGTGTTAGAGAAAATCAATAATTGCTATAAATTCCTCTTCCTTATATTTCATATTAAAAAAATAACAGTTATAAATCTACACAAAATAAATTAATAATAGTCGAGATTATAATAACCTAAAAAAATTATCACATCACTAACATAGAAAAATGGTAATTATAGTATATGCACTAAAATCTGAATAAAAGCAACACAAAATCCCCTTAGAATAATATGTTAGAATATTCATAATCAAAATGAAAGATGACTAATAGATGCACAAATTTTTAGATTAAAAACATATGTTACTTTAGGGCATAAAAATTGCTTAATTATTAAATGCTGTAGTTTTAAGTCCTGAATGTTAAAACATCTTGCATGTTAGCGTTCAAATTTTTTTATTAATTGGTTGCTTTTTCTTAAAGAATTTTCTGGTATTTGAATAAAAATTTGTTTGAATTCTATAGTCCCATTTTCAATAAGTTGTTGATTACTTCTTTAACCATTTTATTATATGTGATAAAAGAACTTTTACTTTGAAGAGCCCTGTCACACTACTAGGCCACGATGAGGCTTACAGTATAATACTTGACAAAACGAAGATAATGATGATGGAACATATTTTTATTTTACCAATATATTAAAAAATATTAATGTGCATTCAGCAATGAATTAACATCTATTTATAAATGATTTTTATTCCCAATTAACCATTTCAATTTATTAACTCCAAAATCCCAAATTTTCCAACAACACTATAAATTCTGATACTTTTTTTTAAATACAATATTTGATGCAATGTAAGCAGTTACAAAATAAATTTTAAAATTTGATATTATTGAATTTCCTTAGTAAAAAATTTATTATCAATTCAGAGAAGGCACAATAAGAAAATTAATTTCTCAGACTAACAAAAGATACACTTAAAAAATTATCTACAATTTATTTTAGTGGGCTTTACTATCACTAGAAAGTTAAAACAATAGGTTGAAATGATTAATAAATAGTTAAGAGCTGCAAATAAATCAAAAGACAATTTTTTTAAAAAAAATTTCTAAAAATACATATTTAATTTCTTTTTAAAAAAAACAATTAGTCAACATATTACTGTTGATTCTGCAAATACATACTTCTACATTACAACTTTGGTTTTATACATTTTTCAGATTGATCTGGCATGACACTTCAAAAATAGTTTTGATAAGGAATTTAATAATTTTTGGTATACATTTAACTCTTGTTTTGCAATATCTTTTCAAATAAAATTAAAAACTTAATTGCATTTTTTTAACACAATTATCATTTACTAATAATCCATTTTAAACTAATGCAAGGCCATTTGAAATAAAGATCTTGATATTGTGAACTATAGAATTTTTTTTTTATAAAATCAAATTTTCAAATCATCCTACTTCAAAAACATGATATTTTTTCTACAAAAGTGAATTTTCACATATTCTCATAGTTTATATATCTCTTACTTACTTAAAAGATTAAAGTTCAGTTTTGCATTTAGTTTTTAGTTTCTTCATCAAATATTTAGTTTGGAGAATTTTTTATTTTCCAATTCAATTTAATAATTCATTTATATCATAGTTTCTTAAGCATTTTTAAAAGTAAATACTAGCAATTTTCTCAAGAGTACAGTGAATTTTTATACAGAAGGCTTAAGTTTTAATGTTCAAAACATCAATATATAAAAAAATAAAAACAGAAGTGTATGAATATAGAGTTATTTAAAAAATTTAAATTTCTAGCTTCATATTTTCTCATCTCACTATTAAAAGGATAATTTAAATGTGTAAGGCAAAATTTGTATTTTGTTGTAAAGTGTTTTAACCTTATTTTTTTTTCAAAATTCATTCAATAATATATATTAATTTTAACTTAACTGATTTCAAAAAATTTACAATTGACTAAATATGTTTCCTTTTTACAATTTGATCCTTTACCAAAATCAGTTTTTGAATATGAATTTGACTTTCTAATGAATAGTTACTTTTGCATTCATAAATGACCGCTGAATAACATTAACAAAAGAAAGTATTGGTATCTAGAATTTTAAAGTAAACTCAGGGGATCATTTTAAACAATATTACATATTAGAATTGAACACCACACACTAGTAAATTTGAGAACTAGAGTGTTAGCAGTTTAATCATTTACTAAGTTGGCAAAAGGGTTATTTCAAAAGTAATTTACAGTGCAAAGTTGATTCTGAGTAAAACTAACATGCAAACAGCATAGATTCAAATCATACAAACTATGGAACAAAAGATTAGAACTTTAACGAATAGTTCCCAGATTTCTAGAACTTTTGAAATGAATGTCAGAAATCTAAGTATTCAGCTGGCACCTCAGTTTCAATACTACTTATTTATGCAATCTTATAAAAAATGTATAATGGTTTGCTTAAAAAAATGCATCTTTTAGCAAATATTCCCAGTGTTTGCTATTTTTAAATGTTCTAAAATTTTAGAGTTATACAAAATAAATAAATACATAAAAATAAAAAAACCTTGCTCCAAGTATAGAACTGGAAATATTACCTGATCAGTATTGGAACACATCTTATGTCAGGAATATTAGAAGTAAAAGGAGCAGCAACAGATGCTTCTGTATCAGAAAGAGAAATGCCAACATCAGCTGCTTTCAAAGCCTAATAACAAAAAATAATTTATACGTTTTCAAATATTGATGAATAACATGGATTTAAAAATTAAAATGGTACACAGAAATTCATAATTTACAGAAATCTTGGCTGTTCAAAAATCTGCATGTGTATGTTTGTAAAATTTAAATACTTTCATGAGCTACAGAAGAAAATCTAAATATTTTCTCTAATGCTTTTAATATTAATCAATGATTTTAAACTCTTGAAAATAAATATGATTAAAAATAAATCATACTTACACCACAATCATTAGCACCATCTCCACACATCCCAACAACATACCTATTAAAAATAAAAATGAAATTAAGACTTGCCATTTACTAAACTCTCAATATGTATAATCATTTTTAGATCACAAAACGAATTAAATTTTTTTAATGTTTGTCATTTTAATATAAGCCATTAGCAACTACAATAAGTTCTAAGGAATTTTAAGATTATTCAGTTTTATATTAAGACAGCCATAAAAAAGAAAAACAGATAAAAATAATAAAAAGCACATTTTAAAACAATATTACAGCTAGAATATATTTATTTGCTATAATGATTCAAGAACAGATTATGAAAATGAATTGCACATTAAAATTTAAATTAAAAAAATATTTAAAAAAGGCAATCTTGAAATCTTTATTCTGATAAATACTGTTGAACAATGATTATATTTTCCACAATATAGACATTGGGTATGATTAGTTTAAGTATAAATATTTCACAATAAATGCATTAAAAGAACCTACCCAATGTTTTGTAATGATTCAACAAGTTGAGTTTTCTGATCAGGACTCATTCTTGCAAAAACTGTACCACGTAACAAAATCTAGGGTAAAAAATAAGAATTGCAATACAAACAAAAGGAAATAGCAACTTACAAATTTTGCAAAATATACAAATTTGCACAGTATATTACTTTATTGAGTATTTCTGGAAAATATGAGCGTATGACTGCAAATGTTTTGCCATCCAACACAAAATGATAATTTTGAAGTGTGGTATCCACGATGGTACTCAACTGCAAAAGAGCACAAAAACACATGGTAAAACAATTATTGCAAAAATTTTTTTAATTTAATCTATTTTATTTTCCCAATAAAAGATAAAAATAATGTATATATAACAAGCAAATTAATTAGAATAAATTTCTTAACTATCTTGAAAGAGTTTTGCAAAGAATTTTCAACTATATATTTTCATTTTAATTAATTTAAATAAAAACGTGTATTTGTTTTTTAAAAAAACAAATACACATTTTTATTACATTTAACCCATTTTTTTATTTCTATAAACTCGATTATTAAACAAAATAAGAATATATAACTGATATAACTATACCTTCTTTTATTAAACCATGCAAACTAAATGACAATACAATTTAAATGAAAGAAAATGTTTTATCCTCATTAATAAATCGAATTAATTTAAATTGAAGTCATCATCAACTGCCTTGCCACCTCACTACACTACACCTTCCAAGATCCATTGGATTGAGCCACTGGATGATTGTCTCGCTGGACTTCAGAAATGTATTGGTGTATATGACAGCACCACATCAATGAAAATTCTACAAATCCTGTTTGTTTTATTGCCCTTGTGCAATTAAAATTTTGAAATGGAAGGATATTTGTCAAAATATTCTTTATTACAGAAAGAATATCTATATAGTTGATATTGGTGAATTAAGAGTGGTGCAATCAGTTAAAGTTCAATGCTACACATTTTTAGTATTTTTTTAAAGTTTTGATGTTATTATTGTTATAAAAACTTTTGGCTTTTTGTAAATCAATTTTATTTTATGCTTCATTTTTTATCTTTATTGCATGGGGACTACTAATTTGCCAATGCTACAACTCCATACAATTTTATAGCAGATGAAAAACCTTACTATTTAACAAACTGATAATGCAATCAGACTGCACTAATTGGAATATATGCTTCTTCTGTTTCTAGATCAAATGTGCAGGCATTACATTTTTATAATACAATTTAAAGCTAGAGATAACAAAAATTATATTTATTTTCGTTCTGTTAAAAAGTGTGAGCATTTGAATGAAATATCTATATAAGAGATAACATATTCTAATAAAAAAGTCAATTTTTAAATGAAATTAAAAATTTTCATGGATTATTTACAATTTTTCAAGAATCAATTTTTTATTATAAGAGTTTCCTTAAACTATATGAATTTTGTTGAAAGTTAAAGAGGTGTTAATTCTTTACAATATTGTACATGAATTGAGTTTCAAATGATTGTTGCTCAAACTTTAAGCCCATTGCTAGCCATAAAATCTGATATAAAATATAAAATCTTATTTTTTATTACTTATTCCAAAATTCATCAGAAAATTCAAAGATTTTGCATGGAACAAAATTGGTAAATTTAAGAATTTTTACAAGAAATATTGCCTAAAAATAATCATACTTACCACAGGACTACAATCCCCATGGATTGATGAAACAGCTTCAGATAAAGTAGAAACAGAGTTTCGCATGCTAGGAACTTCAGCATACTCGAAATTTAAACGTGGTGGTTTTTCATGGTCTGATGGAAATCCTTTAATCACAACTACTCTATCTGATTCTGGAATCATGTTACAATCACGGGCAACACTCAAAGCAGTCATAACATTATCCCCTTAAGTAATATATATAATTATTAGAAAATATGCTTTATGCTAATTTACATATTTAAATACATTTTTAGTTTGAAATTTTACCTGTAACCATAACAGTACGAATCTTTGCATCAGATAAAATTTTGATGTTAGGAGTAGTTTCAGGCTTTAGTGTGTTTTGCAATATCAGTAATCCAAGAAATGTTAAATCTTTCTCTATTTCTTCCCTATAAGATAAAATAAACAGTTCTCAACATAAAATAGTATTTTTTGATATTTACAGTTAGAATGATAACAGATACAAGTGTAAGACAAACAGGAACTATAAAAAACAGAATAATTCTTAATTAGTAAAAAGCCACATCAACCTTTGCTTGAATTAAAGTTGATATCTGAAATAAATATAAATGAGCAAAACTTGAAAAAACATTCTTTAAGAAATAATGATACTTCTGTCAAGTCCTTCAAGTCTTTAATTTCAATTTTACATTATTTTCATTGAACAACTATCTTGATACTTTAAAGTATCAAAGTATTGTCACTGTTCTTAGTTTCAATTTCCATTACTTTCATTTAAAAAAACTTTTTCTATTTTGTAATGCATAATGTCACTTTCCTTAAACCTAATTAAACACTTTTTAAACAAAAATATATATAAAAAAAACATGATTCTTTAAAGTACTGATGCTTCCTATTTAATTCTAACCTCAATCCTAATTTTACATTATTTTTATAATTTATAATTTTGTTCAAATCTTTAAAAAGATTTTACAAAATTAAGCTTTTCTCACAAAATTAAAGTATTTCCTATTACAAACGGATTACATAAACTTAACATTGTTTTAAAATTTTTTACTTCATTTGTATTAATTTTTGTTACAATTAACCCTTTTGTAATTTATTTTTATTATCAATTTTGAAACATTTCTTTTAGAATAAAGTATTTTATCACTCTTTTATGTATAAAACTTATTTATTCATTACTTCATTAATTGCAGCGATTTTAATTTTGTTCTTTTTAAATACAGAAATTTCACTAATATTGGACACTTATTGCAGTATAAAATTAAGATTTACACAATTAAAACTCAGTCCATATGCAGAAGAACTATTTTAAAAGAAATTCCTCAAAACACACATGTTTTCTATTATTCGTCAATTCAACACAATAGGGTTTGAAAGGTTAAGAAAATCATACCAATGAATGATTTACTTTTGGGATTCTTCATTAAAAAATTAGGATTTACTTTATAAGAAGAGAACATACATAAAAATTAAAAATCAAATTGTTAGAGTATACAAAGGGTATTACAAAAGTTTTGCAAGTTTTATCGATTTAGTTCTTTTAAATTAATTTCCACCACATTTAATACACTTCTCTAAGCAACAAAACCAGTCCTAAGCTTTGCCCAGCTTTCATCTGAGAGAAGTACAGTTGTTGTCCCAAGCCCTTAAAAAGCTCATGTCACAGACAAATAATTTTAACTTCATTTTCACATGCAGAAACAGTGCAAAGTCAAGAGGAGCAAGGTCTGACCTGTATGGAAAAGTTTCATTCTGGTAATGAAGAAATTCTAAATACAACTTTGGGCATAAGAGCTGAAGCATTGTCATGGTGGAGAAAGCAGGTGTCCATTCTTGATTTTTAAGGCACATTTTTCATGGATTAAACTTTAAGCACTGTTCAATGTACAACTTACAAGTAACTGCCTTTTGTGTTTTCAAAATAGCAAGCTCAACAATTTTACAAAATTTGAAAAATACAGCTATCATATTTGTGGAAGATTTTTGCACATGCTTGATATTAGTCTTAATAAAATCGCCATTTTTGTCCATACAATCGGCAGAAAACTAACTGTTTTTAAATTTCGTCATTTGAGGTATCTTAGTGCTAGATACATATAAACTCTTGAAAATATGCACACAAAATAACCAAAAATTATGTCAACAAGCCTTCAAATTCTTGGGATAAAAAAATTTCCGTTTTCTAAGCAAAGGGAAAAACACAATGAGCTGTCAAATTCTTGATTGATGTGTAAGAGGTAGACACTTCCTATGACATCATTCAAAACAGTTATTTTCATTCAGCATAGAATTCATTCTCTCATAATGTCATTAGAAAATAAGTCTTATTTGTCTGTAAGCTTTGAAAGAATATTCCCTTTTTCCAAATCAAATTATCATTCTTTCAAATTGAAAATAAAAGTGTTCTTTTACTTTTGAATTGAAAAAAAAAATAATTCAAGATTATGACATAAAATTAGACTTAACAGGACAAAAAATATTTTTCCGGAAAATCAGAACTACAAGGCCTGTAAACATTCCTTATATGTTTTGCCAGTTTACTCAATACCAAATATAACATTTGCAAACCATTTATATTAGAACAAAATATTGGCAACATATTCAAACAATTCGGTTACAACTTTTAAATGAATGGATAGGATGTAAGAGACTGATTGCCAGACTAGCAGATTTTTAAATATCAATATACTGGACTTTTACTTAAGGAACATTTGTGTTGAAGATTTTTGTGTAATAACCATTGCTATTGAGTAAAGAAATGAGATAGCATGTATGATTGAAATTAGACATTTAGGATATCCATATAGCCCCTTTAACTGACTTTTTCTAAAAGATTGATTTTTTTATAAAGTTTGCCAATTTTCTTATACTTTACACTTTCCTATATTAAGCTATCTATCTAAGCTACCGATCTATCTAAATTATATATTTGGATAATCTGTATTACAAAAGTAATTTATTAAGCTTTTTTATGTAATATTATTCTTCATAAAATTTAAATAAATTGGCATGAACATAAAAAAATCTAGTAAATAATGATTTACCTTTTAATTTTTTGAGCACGACGCCAACTAAGATCAGGACGCAATTCACGGTAAGCTAAGGCTATCACCCTGTAACCCTGCACAGTATAATTTTTAAGCAGCTCTGGAAAATTCACTGGAACTACAAAAATAAAAGGAAAAATATTGAATACAAAATATGCTTGAAAATCAGTACAATTAACAAATTTATAACTCAATACAATAGTAACCTGTTTCTGAAAGGCACAATGAGGATATTTTCTCAGGAGCACCTTTACAATATAAATCAAAATGTTCTGCTCCCAGAGTCCTACAAATAACACTCATTCGTTGCAGTCCAGAAGAAAATGGAAATTGGCGAATAATACCAACTTCATAAGGTGGTATCTGGAACAATAAACATTAAAAGTTTAACTTCTGTTATTCATAATATTAATGAAAATTTAAATATAACAGCCAATGAAAAACAAATAGTTTAATATGAAAATAACTTTTGGTAGCAATTTCAACATGTAAACATAACTTTACATAATTTAATTCCTTATTTAATTTTTGAAACTTAAATTGGGTTGTTGAAATATGATTTCAAAAATAAAATTTACATTTATAAATAAAGCAGGATTTAAGAAGTAAAAAAAAAATAAGAAGCTTCTTAGATTTCATTAGTTACAGTGGCAATCAGCAAGTGCCAGTTCAAAAATTAAATATTAGTTTCTTAAATTATCACAAAGTAAGCAAAAAGTAATATTAATAGGAAACACATAAGCTCTTATTATTTTTCTACATAGTTTGATTAGTATTCTGATAAACAATTACATTAAAATGAATAGTAATTAGAGATTAATTTTACCAAAAACAAATTAATACAAAAAGATATACTTATTGGAAAACATAAAAAAAACTACTTTAATACACAGCATAACTAAATTATTCAGTCTACATAATACAGTGATTTAAAAAACAAAAAATTAAAAGTTTAAGAACAGAAATTTTATATAACAATATTACAGAGATTTTTTTCCAGTTTATAGAAAAAAAGTCTTGTTTCTTTCATCATTTTTAATTTAATGATTTTTTTAAATTTTTGAAAAGCATTGGATTTGTTCATTTAGAATTTTGCTTTCCACTAAAATCAAATTAAATAAGAACTTAATCTCCTTCCATAATTAAAAATTTACACATTTAATAAAATTTTTTATATCCTAATAACAAAACCTTATTAAATGTTTAATTTAATTCACCCACTGATGATATTTTGCATTAGTGGCTGAATTTTGACTTGGATAGTTTTGAAATAGTTAATAATGACAAAATATGATACCTCAGATATATAATAGAACAATTAGGATAGTAAAAGTTAATTAATATTTGTTTAATTTGTAACTCTAAAACTAATTTTTTGTACAAAAGGCCAATTTTATTAGAACCTACAGTTAAAAGTAGATTTCGAACCACTGTAAATATCCATGCTCAAACTTGAAAGCTCAGCTGTTTAAGTCAAAGTTGAAATTGATTCCACGAATTATTCAACTGAAAGCTACGTAGCTAACCATTCAGCAGATAATATTTTGCAGGAAGAATTTAAATGAAAAGTGATTTTTATACCAAGAGAGGAATTAAAGTTTATTTAAATAAATGTGTTAAAATATAACTTCCAATCAAATTACAACAACATTAAAGTGATTATATTTATTAATTTACCACTGGGAAAACACTCAGTTAGAATTATATTAAACATTTAAAACATGAAGGATACATGACAACAAATGCACAGACAGTAATTTATTAGACGAAGCACAACAATAATATAAATGAGACAAAATACTAAATTTAAAGAATAAAATAGAAAATTCTTTTGTTTCTTTACCTAACACTTTTAAACATTTGATTAAAAAACAATTTTAAAAACTTCAGCAAAAGTTACCACACATAAAACAACTTTACAAAAGGACAAAGTTGTATACACCACAGAGTAGTATTTTTAGCTCAAGTAATTATAACTGGAGTAGTCAAATGATAAAACCTGAGAGGGGAACTACACATACTGCCTGACAAAAAACTTTTCCCTCCATTACTTTCCCATGCACTTAAATAAATTCAGAAAAATAAGATGAAAGATGTTCATCATCAACATGCCATGCAGTTAAAATATGCATTACCTCTTCAAGAAGTGAACAATCTTTTGTAGGAGACATTGGTATACTGAGTAATTTGTTTTCATGACTAGGTTCTTGAATTAACTGTAAAAAGAATATTGAATGCAAGAAATTTTCAAAAACTCTCTCAAAATGATGATTATGTAATAAAAAATATATAAATATAAAATAAAATCTATCAATTAAATGAAAATAAATCCTATCAATTAAATTTAGCATAATGTTCTGAAGTCAAAAGTTGCAAAAATTATATCAAATAATATGGAGCAAATGATAAAATGTAAAAAAATATATTTTGCACAGAAAATAAGAAAGATTAAATGAAATAGATAGCTAAAATTTTAATTTAGCAAAAGATAACATACTACACATATAAACTAACTGAAAAGAAAGCTTATTTTCTATAGTTGGTTAACATTTATAAGCACGTAAAAGGGAAGTAAAACAAATACAAATAACAGGAGGAATTTTAGAATGATAAGAACAAAGCATTAGGTAAGTGTTAATATTTATAACATTATAAACACAATTATAACAAAGGAATTATAGTGCACAAAAGCAAAAGCGATTATACACTTTATCATAATAAAATTAAAAACACTGAAAGAATTTTTAAAAACTATAAAGGTACATTATGAAATAAATACATTAATTAAAACATTACAATTAAAAATGTTTATTCGATTTAAAAATATTCTGTTATTTTAAAAGCTTAATGTTACGATCATTATATTTATGTTCAAAATACGTTAGAATAAAGTATCAAAATGAAATTATAATTTTTTCTTGTCAAACAGTATCTATGTATACAATATTACACATCTTTAAAATAATAATTTAATTTGTATGAAATCTCTACTAATTAAATTTTATCTTCATTCTAAATATGATACTTTGTTAGAAGTTGATGCAGATAAATATCTAAAATAGTACATTTAGAATGATTATATAAATTAGTCGAAATTTCTTAAAAATTAAATTGCTTCTTTAAAGAATGTAATATTTTAAATATAAAGGAATAAAAACTTTATTGATAATAACTATATTGATCATGTTGCATTAAATTTTCAAATGTTTTTGGAAATCAATACTAAGCAAAAATATCATTGAGAAAAACATAATAAAAGGTTGATAAAAAATTTAAAAACTTCACAGTCCATATATTTTAGAAGTAATATACATTAGTAACTGTTTGAAGCAATAATAGAAAGAAAAGGATTTAAGATAACATATTTATACCATGATATCTCCAGATTCAACTCCATTACACATACTTAGAGATTCAGTAACAGGACGAACTACTGTAGGAATCAATACTTCAAATTTTGTAGTATCATTTCCCGGCTCTTCCAATTCCTAAAATTTACATAATTTTCAAATTATATAATAATTTTATTAAAAAAAAACAGCTAAATCGATTGAGAAACATTTTTCCTTTAAGAAAATCTTATAATTTAAAAAACTACATTTTCTAATATTTAAATAAAAAATAAATTTTAAACATTTTTAAGTAATAATGAAATTTAAGCTAATTATTATTGATTACATCATTTATGATTTATTGATTTATTTTTACTAATTATTGAATGTTATATATAAATTTTCTAAATAATAATCATTTCCTTCTTTCTTTTAATCATCTTCAATATCATAAACATGCTTATGCATAATATTTAAAAAAATCAATCCTGGCAAACTTTCTGCAATGTAAAAACATTGATAATTTTATTTTGTTTAAAAATGTAAGCAACTCTCAAAATGTAAGCAACCCATATTTTAGATCTTGTTTTATATAATTGATCCATGTATTAATTTAAAAAGCATCTGTGCATAATTTTCAATATTTCTTCGATATTATAAAATATTACAAAGCAAACCTAAGTCTAATATGATAACAGCAAAACATTTCAAATTATTATCAATAAATATTACTGTTTTCAAAAAATAAGGGATAGTAAAATCAAGGGATAATATATTATCAAGAAATAAAAATGTTATATTACATAAAGAAAAATCCACTCATGATATTATATAAAAATAATATATGATATTAAGAATAAATTTTCCTTTACAGTAACCACCACTTCTATTTGCAAAAATGCATTTGAGTCTAACATAAGTAACTTGTTAGAGCTATTGGTTGAAAATTCAAAGGACTTGAAGGATCTTACCATACTTTAAGACTAGAATTACAACAACTTCACTCCAAAGAGATGGAAAATCATTTTCAGTTCAGATTATTCTGAACAAATTTAATAAGCTTGATAGAGTCTGAATTTATATGTTGAAACACTGGATAGCTGATTCTGTCAGATTAAAAACTGGTGTTATTAGCATGCTGAAATGTCTTAAATTCCAACATCCAAAATTCAAATACCAAGACAAGGCTGGTCTATAAGGTAAATACATTGTTGTTTGTTTAATATGATTTTTGCCGTCTAAAACAAAAAGTCTAAATATAGTCGCACTTTAAAATATAAGAATGTTAGAGATGCCTATGGGAGAAGTGTAAAAAGCAACAATATAGGAGTAGAAAATTCCTAGTAAATATTATGGCTGTTTTCACTTTCTTCTGCAACTGCTAACTGGAACTTGAAGTAATTGTAAATAGACCCTGTAGTGAGAACCAGGTCTATTTCGACTTCAATGAGTTATGTGAGCTATTGCTTTTGTTTTCTTATAGGTGACAAGAATCTGTTGTGGTATACCTTTGAAATATTCCTCATAAACTTCTGTTTCTTATAAGAGTAGCAGTATCTAGCATTATATCAAAATTTGAAATAACTTAGTTGTGTACAGAGTATCTTTAAAATTGCTGTATCAGCTGTGCTAATAATTGTTACAAAGACCTTACCAACTGTGTTGATTAAGGAGTTGGTTTCTGAGACAACTCAATAAACAGGATCCTACTTCCTGAAGACAGTTCTCTCAGTAATGACAAATGCATGGGTGATTTAGTTCTGATTTAAACTTCAAGTTAAAAACACTAAAGATAACATTTCACGATTTTACAAATTCAAAACATCTAATTTTAAAACAGTTTAGTTTGAATTCATTTTCTTAAAGTTATTAAAATAATTATCTCATTAACAATTTCAGAATTGAATAAGGATAATTTTTTTATTGTCAATTGAATGACAATCTTCATAAAAACGTGAATAACAAATTATTAATTTCATAAAGGTAAATAATAATAGTCTTCATAATTTTATTGTTTCTACTATAAATGGGCCCTAACATACTGATAAAGCAGTCATATACAAACTATTCAGAAAATTTTAAAATTCGTGAAATGTAGAGACTTTTTAATGAAGAAAACAAACAAAAACAGATTCATTTAATTTTTTCACAAATCCAAAGAGTTACTTTCTTAATAGAAGTAATTAAAAATTAATAGATTAGATTATTGCACATGGACTGTATGGAAAGAAAAACTAACTGTATGATACATACCCACTTGGTTGCTTGGAACATCTTTAAATCCATTGGATCTCCTCTCAATTCCTTATCAATGATTGTTAGAGAATGACAAGATGCCATAGCAATTTTCATTGGATCCTTCTCACACAAAGCAGAGGCTTGGTGTTCTAATTCTTTAAATCTAAGCCACAAAAAATTAAATATGTAAAATATATTTATCAATATATTTCAATAAAAGAAATCCTTGGAAGATAGTATTTCTTTAAAATATACAAAGTAAAACTCTGTAGTATGAATCTTGACAGAAATTATTAAACAAGATAAAAAAATTCCCTTTATCTATAAATGCAGATATTTTAATATAAAGAAATGTAACAAATTAAATGCAAAACTGAAAATTTGACAAATTTGAATACTACATGCAAAGTTTTATACTAAACAAAATTTCTACAAACAAAATTCAAGAGAATAAAAAAGAATTTAAACATCAAATTATGAATATTCATAATTAATGTATAAAGTATAAGAAATACATTTTCTACAGGATGGATAGTCAACAATGGCTTAGTTTCATACAAAAAATACAAAGAATTAAATTGTGTACATTTTTATGTGAATAAACCCAACATTTAACATATGGTAGTAAAATATTTGATTTTCTACACTTCAATAAAATCTTAATTGGGGATATTAAAAAAGAGGAAATTTTCGTTTTTAACTTATAAAAATATTTTCTAAATAATTCATTCTCTTGAATTTAACTTAAAGTGAAATGAATTTGATTTAAAATATTAAACAAATAACTTTTTTGTAAATATATATACTTTAACCCTTTGATGCGCGCAATATATTTTTTTAAATTTTAAACTAAAGAATTCTAAAAATTGAATGTTATGATCCCACAGACAAATAATATATGAATTTAATAAAATCTACATCTACCCATTTATCTGTGGGTGGTGGTCGCAAGGCGCGACCAGCGCGCGTCTAGGACCTTGATACTTACTGAGTTAGCAGGGGAAAAAACTTACCTTGTTTCGTACGCGCTTTCAATAAATGATGATTATTGCAAACTTCTTAGATAGTTTGTATTTAAAATGCAGTATATTATTTTTTTACAATATTTTACAAAGTAAAGAGTAGTAAAAGTGAAAAATTAAACATTTATATAATTTTGTTGCTATAAAAACACGTCGATACTGAATTTAGAATCCTCATTTAGCAGGTACAGTTTTTTTTAAATGTCAATTAGAAAAAAGTTATTTCTTGTGAAACTGTTCAAAGCATCTTTTATCTTTTTGATACATGCATAAACCAACATTGCAAGTTTCACACATACATCTTGTTCTTTGAGGTTTCTCCTTTGTGCTACAAAATGCGCACCGCCGTGGTTTGCATTTTATTGGCATGTGTTCAGCATTCTTTAATCTTTTTTGTTCTGGAACATGAGGTTTGTGGCTTTTTATACATGCGGAGCTTGATATTTTTCTTTTGGGAACAGATCCTTTATTTCCCATTGAAATCAAACTACTGATGATGTCCATTCTGAATAACTTAAGTACTCTTAAGTTTGGATCACTTTCTGGAAGCATTCGATATATAATAAAGGAATTTACAATAGTGACATCAATAAAATGGAAGAAAATTCGATGCCACCATTTTTTACTTTTCCGATCAATTTCATATAAGCTTTTCAATTGATCAAAATAGTCCACATATCCCATATTTTGATTGTAATCCTTTTCTTCAAATAAAGCCAATGCCTCAGCTATTCCAAGCCCTTTGCGACGCATTTTAAATTTGAACAGTAGAAGAAAATATTTACACACAGTTAAAATATATTGCTATTAATTATTTTAAATTTAAATAAAACTTTTACGTAAATACTATTTTCGATAAAATATATATGTATATATATATATTTATATATTTACATTAAATTTAAAACACACAAAATACTATTAAATAAAAATTTCCGTACTAGCCTGGGAGCAAACGCAACATTCAACGCAAAGAAAAATCTGCAACTGAAAAGTCTTTCAGAAACAGAAATAGCGAAAGCACATGTTCACTGGGGATATAAATGCCACATGTTGTTTACAAGTAAAATGACCCTATGATTCAAAGCCACATGTTGTTTACAAGTAAAATGACCATATGATTAAAATCCCCCTTTCCCACACTCCTAAACACTCTAATTCCCAATCATAATATGCCGGCCATGTTTATGTAGTCTGCTGTTCACGTAAGTCATGTGTTCTAGCTGCGCGGTGGTTGCGTGGTGCAACCACTAGGAATTTCCCCAAAAAAGGAAAGTTTTTTACATATCTAGTTCAAACTACTGCTGCATTTATATTGTTTATGACAGACATGACGGTATAGGAGGAAAAAATTTCTGATATTTATTATTATTTATATTAAAAAAGTATGTTATTTTGTGTTGTTAAAAATGAACATTAAATAACGCCAAATTGGAAGGAGTCCGACCCGAAATTAATTTGGTGCTGTCATCTGTTAGTATTATTTAAAAGTGAAAGATATGAAATGAATAAAATTTAAGTGAAAAATCGTGAAAAGGAATTAAGAAAAAAACATTGAAAATTGGTGGTTTCATGGCGCGACCACCACGCGTTAAAGGGTTAAAATGGCAAAGTTAAAAAATCTTTTAGAGAGGATTGTTGGAAAAACATAAGAGGCAAAGAGGAGGAATGTGTGGATCAATGAAATCACAAATATTCCACTTTAACCAAGGGGCAAATCTGTTGCTATTTTTTGCCTTGCTACTGTCTACGATCATCTCTAAACAACTATATCATATAAAAATACTGCCAAGACCTCTTTGCCAACTATGGAACATATAAGAGGAAATGGGCGTGAACCATTTGAGTTATTGTCCTGCACTGAACTTAGGGCTTTATGGGAAAGATAGTGGAGAAATTGGCACAAGATGAACAATTTAGAGACTTATTGTAGTTTCAGGTTTGTTATCTAACCTGTTGCCTTTGTTCTTTGTAGTAGTTTTCATGGGGTTTTTTTCTGACAACATTTGTCTTATCTGCTATTAGAAATTTGAAAAATAATTTAAAATTAATTTTTGATATACTAATAATTATTGACTTCTTGATCAATTCAATATACATTGGTTTTAAAATAAGTGAATATTTTTATAAAGATATCAATCATTAAAAATTCCAGGAAAAAGTTAAATGAGCAAACATTTTCTCCACTTTCATTCCTCACAAATTTTTTAATGTGTGTAAATGATCTGAAGTATTTGTTTATCATGTGATACCTTTTGTATGTATTGTATTTAACAATTCCTTTTAAAAAACTCAATTTTACTCACTTCCCTCCAACTGTAGGAATAATGCCCCAGAAATCAAGCCCTTCTTCAGTCAGTGTTCCAGTCTGAAAAAAATTAAAAACAATTTTATAAATACTAATGCTACACTTTTGAAAGAATAACATTTTATTCTTTCAAAAGTATAGCTTCAGTATTTATATATTTGGACCTTAAAATTCCCTTTCAAAGAACCTAATTTTTTTATAATATTTTTTCACATGCAGATCATTTTTAAATATAAAAGAAATAGATTTATAATATGTTATCTGAATGATTCTTTTATTTGAAAATTTTATACTAATGTAAAATGATAACTAAAATATTTAATAAGTGTAATATTTAATAAAGTTAATAAAAATAATAGCAAATTTAATGAATTTTATAAAAAAAATTACTTCTAACTAAATAAAAACATGATAAACTATTAATATAAGTTATACTATTAACAATAAATCACTATATACAAGTACATTATTAATTTTTTAAAGGAAAAACATTGCTGAAAGAATTTTTTATAAGCAACTACAGTATTCATTTAAAATATAGCCAAAATAAATGTATGAAATTCACACAACATAATTTTTCAATATACAAATTATAATTTTTCACAATACCAATTTTTAAAATATAAGCTCCTGTGCAATATCATAAATATTACATGATATTACAACTTAATATTTGTTTTGCATACGTAAGTAAAATTTTCTCAAAATAATAAAACCCTTGATATACAATTCCAACCAAATTTTATATTTTAAGCATGGATGCATAATAAAGCAAACAATTCTATAATCATACCTGAAAACAATTTTCAATTTCTGGGTTAAAACAAGAGTAAAATTTATAACAATATCACAAAATTTAAGAACAAAATCCACAATTGAGCCCCTGAACTGCTATGCATAAAACAAACATTATTTTAGTTGGCAAAAACTTTTTTTAATTTCTTGTCAAAATAAATTTATAAAAATGTTTTAAATGCAGTCCCTTTATTATTTATTACAATAACATTAAGATATATTTGTTTGAATTAAAAGTAATTTTTGCTTAATGTAAAGCAAACATTAAATTCCTTCATTAACTTATTCAATAAAAGTTACAAATTTCTAAAATACTTTTAATGGTTTATCTGAAACAGAAAAAATGAATTCAAACTCTTGAAATAAACATTTGATACAAATAATAATTTTAATTTAAAGTAAATGCAACCATTCAAGCCAATTTTTAAATTAATTATTTATTTATTTTCTAAGAGTGCAGAAGTAAAGGCTACATTTTCACAAAGCATTACCTAAATAAAGTCCATGCAAGTGAATTGAACAGTAAAATGTGTCATGCTTTTACTATTTTGTAATTTTGAACTTCTACAGAATTCATTCCTCATTTCAAAGTAATTAAGATATTTTAATTTCATTAATTATTAAATCATTGTTTTTATTAATAAAAAAGTAACAAGTGGTAATAGATGACTTGAAAAAAATTTTTTTCGATAACAAAGAAAAAAATTGTGTAAGCTATACTAATTTTTACAGGGTTCATACAGATTTCTAAGAATCGAATTCCAGGAGTTTTAAAGAGTTTTCCAGGAGTCAAATCAAAGATTTCCAGGAAGTTTCGATATTCACGTTAAATATTTTTTTAATTTTAAATTTTGTTCTCAACCAAATATGCATATAATTAGGTACATGCAATGTTTTTCAAACATTTCTGTAAATAATAAAAATAAATAATTGCAAACGTTAATGAGACTTTTTTGAGTTAAAAACATGACATACATGTTTTAAAATACGGTAACATTTCAAGCAATCTGTTGAAAACACTTATATTTTCTAAGAATCAATGTTTGCAAAACTTTAAAGGAAATTTTATGCCTGGGGTCAAAGCTATCAAAGTCCTCCCTACGAGTGGGTGAGTCCTTAAATAGTCTGTAAACTGCACATGCTGTTATCTCAACTTCAGGAAATGGGGAACATCCATGTATGTAAGTGCTGTGTAGAATGTATAGGCTGCAGCTTCCTACATTTACAATATTTGAATGATGTTTATTTTTTAAAAAATCAGCCATTTTAGTCAAAATAGACCAGTTTACACTGACAGCTGGAATAACCCACTTATTCCTAATTCTAAGGACTTCTCATTCACTTTTTTAAACAAAATATCTCCAGTTGAATGACCTAAAAAATCGGATGAGTAATACCATGTTTTAACTGTATCATTATCCCAAAATCTTACATGGTAGTCCAATTGTTTTGTCTGCAGATGATTATTTAAGCTTTCATCAAAGAGAAGCACATAATTAGAAGCATTCTTAATATTTTCTTTCAATAAATTGGAAAAATAAGGTGCAATTCCAAAAACTGTTAAATAAACATACTTTTTTAGCACAAATGTAATTGCTTTGCAATAGCACTGCCTGGAAACATTGCTCGAAAGAATTTATTTTGCTACATGAACTTTAGCTGAACCAAACATTTAAAACTTTAAGGACCCATAGAATTTCACCTTTAAAATTTCTTTTCAAGAAACAAATGAATAAACATTTCAGAAAATGCTTTACATTCACATTCCTTAACAGGAACAGCAGCAGTGAAAAAATCTTTTAAATGAGTAGATTTTTTGGCAAATAAAGCATGCACTAATAAATAAACATGTTTTTTTCCTTCATAAGGAATTTAACACCCTATTAGCTCATGTCTGAAACACATAAGTCTTTCTTGCAAAACAGACAATGAGCATGTTTTTTCTGAACCACACAAAAGCCAATCTTTATATGGCTTTTCCATAGTTCACTGGTCATTAAAAAGACACTTTTCACCAGGCATATTAAATAATTTATTTCAGTCTTTATTTCATTAATAAATTAATTTATCCTGATTCGATTAACTTATACACAATTTTCCTCAAGGAAGACATGGAAAGTATGTTTTAATTCAAAAATTTTATATTTAAATATTAATATTCAAAGAATTTTATACAATATAAGAAAAAGAATCAATTTAAACCGCCTGTCTTAATTGTGCAACATGTTGATTTTGTTTTGTGATTACTTTGACAAAATGATTTTAATACAGTTTGATAGTAATAAAGATGCTTATTTCATTTTCTCTGTTCGATATTTTGATGATTTGTCAGTGATGAAAGAACTACTTATATGAAAATCATTAGAACTTAAAGCAACAGCACTCGTTTGTGGCCCTAAATGATTTTATGTATTGTAAAGTTGCCCAACTACCTTTAACTGTATTTCTGCCAATTATTATTGGAGATGCACTATTGTTCATGTGCATGTAGAAAACATCCTAAGGGACCACCTGGTGTCAGCAACAAAGTGTTTAAAAATGTTCTAACCACCCCCCTTTCTTACTTCACATAAATCTAAATACTACTAAACCAAATTATCATGAAATTATTATAACTGAACTAGATCTTGAATCCGTTAATACAAGTCAACCGTTAAGAATATAAAAATTTAATATCGATCATGCCACCATCTAGTGGCAATATTAAAAACTAATACTGAATTAAGTTTTTAGACCATTTTATTGAGAATTTTAAAATATTAAAACAAAAAATTCAAAAAATTATAAGATTTTCTAGAAAAAATAAAAATTTTTTCAGAATTTAAGGAGTTTCCAGGAGTTGTGCGAACCCTGTTTTTATAAGATCCAATTTAAAACAGAATTTTCGTACACATAAGGTATTTAAATTTAAAATATACTTATTCAACTTCTGATCAAAAAGTTGTTTCCTTGAAACCAAAAAACAGAAACATATTGGGCTTCAGTAATTTTTAATCTTTAAAAATTAACCCATAATTTAAATTAGTTAATTAAAAATAAACTTTCAACTTCATTTTCTCAGCCTACTTAACATTAATTTTTTATAGGCTGAAAATGAAGCTTGACTTCAATTAAACAATTTTCTATTAACTTGCACACAATTAGGTAAAAATAGAAATTAGTGAACATGTTGCAATATATTCTATAAATCTCAATGTACTCCAAAATAAATAAACTGATGTAAAATAATCTCAAAAAAGCTTGTATATTTCTTTGGGTAAATGTCAATTTTAAAATAATAAATATGTATTGGTAAAGCAAGTAATCTTGTCATATATACAAAGTTTTATATTCAACACTTCACACAAAAAAAGTAGAGCAATTTTTTAAGAAATTCTCAAAATTTTCAGAAATACAAGATAAATTTTATATAACCAATGAATTTTAACCATCTGATTTTAAAAAATTAGATCCTTTAAAGAAAACAATTTAGATAATTGAAAAAGATTCCCATCAAATAGAAAAAATTAATATGTAAAATACTAAATATATTTACAGCTCACCTTATCAAAGCATATTAATTTCAGCTTTCCAGAAACATTAATTCTAAGTGGGGTTATACAGTAAATTTTTTGCTTTCTCAGACGATTCTGGGCGATACCAACTGATACAGTCATCGCAGCTGGTAAAGCAGGAGGAACAACAATAGTGATTATGTCCAAGGCTCGAACAACCGTGTCACTGACAGAGGACTAAAATTAATAAATTAGTTAATTTTAATATGAGAGGAAGATTTTTATAACTGAAAATGTAATAACAAATTCTACACAGCTATGCCTAAGTAAACCAATTATCAGTTAACACAAAATGATTGTGATCAACACAAATCAAATAACACATTAATTAAAATTTATACATATATCAGAAAAACTAAAATAATTAGGCACACACACAATCATAAAAAAATTACTTCTTAAAAGTATGACAAGGTTTGCATGTAGAAATGCAAAACAAAATGTATTAATGTAACATTAAGAGTGAACAAAATTAAGTTAATCAATTAAACCAGTTATTATTTGAAAATTATTGAAGAAAATAGTGATCAATAGCTAAGAATAATTCCTACTTTGAATTTTTCACCTTTTAAAATAAATTATAAGTTATATGCAATATTTTATATGGCAGCAAATGCTGGATAATTAACAAAGATGAAGAAAAGCTGATAACTTAAGCTGATTTTGTGAGAAAGATTTTGAGAATAATTTTTGGAGCAATTAGAGAAAATGGAATATGGAGAATCCAATGTAACCAAAAACTCTAACCGAAATACAAAGAGGCCAACATAATCAAACTTATCAAGGTCTCCCAAATAAGGTGGCTAGGGCATATCTATCAGTTTGACGGTAAGAACCATTAGGAAAGTAACTTTCCAAATACTGGAGGGAAAGAGAAGGAGAGGAAGATCAAGAACTAGATGGATAGATAGAGAGGAGAGATGGTTATTGGACTTAGAAGTAAACCATTGGAGGAACATGGCATCTAGTAGATCTAGGTGAAAAAAGCTGACAGAGACAACTTTGGCCAGTAACTGGCTGTAGAGCTTATGAAGAAGAATATGTAATCTTTAAAAAAAATTAGAGCATTACATTTTCAAATTATATTTTGGAACAAAATAAGAAGTTTACCTAATAATGAATTGCTTTTAAATTTATCAAACCTCATTTATTTAACCCAGATAAGCCTACTGTCCTATATTTAGGACAGTAGAATATAGGACAGTAGGCTTATCTGGGTTAATTTGTGAATGGAGTCCCATGAATCAATGGGTTTATTACAGGTCAATATGGGTTTTATAAATGAATGCCTGAGACTTAACCCAGATAAGCCTACTGTCCTAAATATAGGACAGTAGGCTTATCTGGGTTAAATGAACAATAGTAAAATTATTAGCATTTTATTTATAAAAAATAATTAAAAAAAAAACCCTTAAGCTTTCAGAAAACATCAAATCAGATTCTTGAAAAATATAAAAGCATAAGAAGTTAATAACGAAATATTAATGGCATTATCAAGATTTATCTTCAATCCTATCCAATATTAAACACTAGTTTACTTAGTGGAGTTTTAAATGATAATGAAAATGCAAAACTAACTGCAGTGCTAAACTGATAATTTAATAATAAAAAACACTGTTACATTTCACTATGCACTATTCTAGTCAATGAGTAAAAAACATATGTTGGTGAATATCAGTACGAGTAAAAAAATTAATTCAATGAATAATGCAGCGGAAGAATATTTTTGATTAAATTTGTATGTGAATATTATAAATAATTGACATTACAGGCTGGCGAAATTCTCAAAAAAGATACTTAGTTTTTTTAAAAATAAATAAATAAAATACTTCAAGATTTGATGATTTTTTTAATATAAAATCCTTATTAGTAGGAATATAAAATTGAAAAGATCAAAAGCTTGTAAAAAGATTGAAAAGATCAAAAGTCGAAAAAATGTACTTGCTAACATTTTTAGCATAAATTATAATTTAATGCTATATTTCACAATTAAAAAAATGAGCCCATAAATCAAAATAGAAAAAACTTAATACAGAATATGTAAAATAAATCGTTTTTAAATTGAATCTTTCCTTAATGAAACAAAATATTGAAAAGAATATTTTTTATTGAAAACAAGGAACAAATGAAAATCTTAGTCAAAAAAATTAATTGACAGAGTAATATAAAATTATTTTCTATTCAGGATTTTTTCCTTTAAAAATATTTATGTATATATATATATATACATGACAAACTAAAACAAAAAAAAAAATCCGAAACAATTTAAGTTCATCTAGTCAAAACATTAATTTTAGTTTATAGAGTTGAAATATATATACATATATATATATATATATATATATATATTTAGCAAATTGATTTACTTTAGTACATTTTATTTCATTTAAATTATAATTTATACTTTAATAATTTGATAAATTTAAATTAGCAATTTGGAAATGTATTCAACAAACTAATACTGATAATAAGACCAATTTAAAGCCCTTACTTTTCTGATTATATAACAATAGATAGAATATCCCATTCCAATGGCAGATATGAAGAACAGCAAAAATACAAACTTATAGGCATCTTTATAGAATTTAAAACCTACAGGTTTGGAAAATAGAATAGATCGAACCAATTCCCCTTTTGCTGTAGAAAAGCCTAAAATAAAAATAATATAAATTAATGAAACTCCTAAGTCAATTATTTTAAAAAAGGAATATTTTTTCTCATTGTAAATAAGGATTAAATTAAAAAAAGAACCAATCATTTTGTTTAGTTAATTTTAATCCTTGCAACAAAATCGCAAAGAAAAATTCAATATTTGGTAATACGTTTCACTACTTATATATTTACAATAATTGTAAATTATGTTACAGCAGTATATTTATCTTATGTTGAAAAAATAGCTAAAGCCATCTTTCTTGAACTGAGATGTTTTGTCTGCAAACATTCAAATTCCAATATCGTGTGAAAGTGAAAACACTTCTGTAATACTTATGTAATACTAAAATTTATAGGGAAGGCAAATAAAAAATTTACGACAAACTTGTTAATATGAGGTGAAATACAAAGCATGCATAGCACAAAAGAAAAAATGTATCCAATGAGTAGTTTGAAAATAATCCATTTCTTTCATTAAATTATTAATGAAACAAATATATTTTATTTTTATTAAATGTCTAATCTCGCTTTAAAACTTATCAAAAGCTAAAAATCGGCAAGTTATACTAGAATCTTTTTGGATCTTGATCGATGTGGCACTTTCATCTCAGTTTATAGCATTTTTGTATTGAGGTGGATACAAACTGATTTTTTTTCATAATAAATGTTTTCTGAACTATTTATTATATTTTTAATCATATTATATTTTATTTGCCACCACTTTATCAGTGGTATATATTTTCAAATATTTGCAGAAAAAATTGTAGTAGATAATGGGATGCTTTTTACCAAAAAAAGGGTCTTGCAGATAATACGCTGTTGTGGATTATATACAGAAAAATATGATACATTTTTGTGTCATATAAAAGAAACATGGAAATTAAATTCTAATTCTACTTAAATACTGTAAAAAATTAAAAATTAAATTACAACTTTTTCTATAAATTAATTTTTCAATAATTAAACATTTTGAAAATTGTTTTAACACTTGATACTCATAAGAAGCCATGTTAATACTACTAAGGATGTATAATGGCTTATATTTTTCACACACTCTAGTTTCTCCTTGCTTTTATATTTTTATAAAATGTTAAAACATTTAATATACTAGATTTTATAGAAATAATGAATAGTAACTATACATATATATAAACAGAATTTAAAAGAAAAGCATCTTTTGCCTGTAAAACTACTAATTATACATCATTAAATTTTTAAAAACACTTTCATAAAATCAAGTCTAAATGTAGATAAAATTGCATATATCTTAAATATTAAACCTGAATTAAGTGATGGAAATTTTCTTACTGTTTTGTTTGTCACACTATGTCATGCTTACGCTGTTTTCAAGAAAGTTAATGCGAACACAACTTATTGAGTATGGACTTTCAAAAATGGCTGACTGCTGCAAAGTGAAGTGTACATATGGCACATGCATGTAAGGTGCAAAAATTAATTTGGGCACAATTTGTAACACAACACTTTTTCAGCACGTGATGTCTAATAATTATCTTTGCTCAGCATCCTCAGCAGATGAATCATTTATTAATGATTAAAAATTTTTAGCAATATTGAAATGTAAAATAATGAGATACCAAAAGAATTATTTTTTTAAGGTATGACTATAGGAGAGAGCAAAAGGATATATGTTCAACTGTTTTTCAATCTACAGTAATTTTCTGCACATAAGGGTCAACTCAATTGAGATATAATAACACATATAACTTACAAATAAACTTCAAATAAGTAAACTGTAAAATAAGAAATAATTAAATGAAAAATATATTTACCAGTTCGAGTGACAACAGCTAAAACTCTATTATTTTCATAATATCTTGTTTGTATAACTTCAGTTCCACAAAAAAGTGTATGTCGTTTATGAGTAGTAGGACAATATATTTCATCATCATGCCTTAACAATGGAGTTTTTGTCTCAGGAACACTCTCACCTAAAATGAATATATATATATATATATATATATATATATATATATATATATATATATATATATATATATATATATATATATATATATATATATAATTTAGTTACTTTAATTATACAAAAATAACCTATATATTTTATTATTAAACAAGGAATAAAAACTTATGTCATTTTTAGTTATGTGACATTTAATGAAAAGTTATAGTAATATACAGATATGAAATATTTCAGAGATTAAATATTTTTTATAAACTAAATTTACATGGCAAACAGAATTTAGTATTCTGAAAAATTATCAATATATACATTAGTAAAGTGAATTTAGATTGGTCAAATATAATTCTGTGAGTAATTACATTGTTTGTGAAATATGTGATGTTACATAAATTATTAATAAATCCCAATTTATAAAATAAACACTGAAAAGACTACCATAAACTAGATCTTATCAAATTTATAAACTGATTTAGATGTAATAGCTGAAAAATTACAAGGGAGCTGTACATTAATTCTGTAAGTATTACTGTTAATGTTTTGAAAAAATGTGTAATTCTGTTTTTTAAAAATCTTATTTATGATGTCACAAGTTTCATCAATACTTTGATCAAGTGAAAATAGTTATAAGAATAAAGCTTGAAAAATTTAAGAAATATATTTTTACAGCTAAATTGTCTTATTTTACATAACAACCACTTTTATTAATTTTGAAAAAAAAAAACCATAAAATCATTAGAAGTATATTATTTAAATAATTAAATTCTAAAAACATTGTTTATAGTGATAAGCAATGCCAACAAAGCTAGCTTCATTCTACATTTATCTTATAAATGAGGACTAATTCCACTGAGACTAATTTTAAAATGGATTCTGAAACATTATTAATGCTAAGGGTGGGAATCAAATCCACATATTGTTAGACTGAAAGTCATAGAATTAACATTTTGATAACTTGGCATTATCAACATTCTGATATCAACTTGTTATTTATAGTAATGTCAATAATTTTTTATAATTTTTCCATTTTTGAATTGAGAATTCATAACAAAAGCAAGATTATATAAGAATGGTATATCAGTTAAATCATTTTTTGTAATTTTCATGATTTTTTATGTTGATGCAAGAAAGATATACACTAAATTTACCATTCAGAAATTAAACACTCTTACTTATTAAAAATATTAATAAAAAGCAATAATTCAAGCATAAGAAAATTTATTTAGATTCCAAAATAAATACTTATTTTCAAACAAAATATTTATTTCCATACAAAATATTATATAAATATTTTAAAAAAAGACAAGTGAAACACACATTACAAAGTAAATAAAGAAATAAAGTTAAAACATGAAACACAAATGAATTTCTTATCTATCTTAATCTTTTCCATAAAACATTTATAAACATGCAATAAAAACTACAGATTCTTTTAACCTATAAAAGGTTTAATAGTAAAATAATAAAAATTTGCAATTAGTCTTATATTAAAATTTATTTAAAGTATAACAGCATTTTATTATAAAAGTGTTTAATTAAAGAAAAAAAAAATGAGGTTAATTTGTATGAATAAATATATAAAATCTTTCATTTTTTAAGGTAGTGTGTTTACATGAATTCCAAATTGTTAAACTATTTTCCCTTCCTTTACTATTTAGATAGGAATATCGTAGGCCAAACTTCTTTACAAATAATATTTCATAAACTAGCCAAATGATTTCAATTGCACTGGCAGTAAAAAGTCTCCTTGTTTATAACTTTTGCAGAAAATATTGGAATTTTACAAGTGCAAATACTGATTTCTTAAAATTGTAAGAAGTACACTGGTAATGAAATCATTACAATTACAATGTAACTTTTGTATTTTGAAATTTGATAAAATAAATATTTCCAGTTGAGAAAACTAGTTTCAGCAAGTTTACATCAATCTCACTTTTCGATGTTATTTCCCCCAGCAACAATAGAAGAATATAGAAGGAAAAACAAAACATTCAAAGAACTTAAAAGGTAATGTAAATAGATTTAATAAAATATTTTAAATCAACAACCGCACATAGCTGCATATTAATAAAAAAATTCGAACTAAATTTAAAAAATTTTTTAACTTAAAATACTTTTACACTTATTAACTTGAAATTAAAAAAAAAATTATCCCTGTATATACTCTCAAACTTTTATTTACACTACAATAACTATATACATTTCAATTTTAGAAACCATTAAAAGTAAATACTTCATCTTTAAAAGTTCACTGTTCAATTTGGCTCTTGTGTACACACTTGAATATTCCTAAAGAATACATTTTAATATAACTTAAAAATTTAAATTAAATAGTTCCTTTAGAAGTAAATGAAGAAATGGAAATTTTATTTTACACTTGCCTGTCAACATACTCTCATTTACAATGCAGTTCCCAGCAATTAATACAGCATCACATGCCATAAGACATCCATGAGGTGGTATGGCTATCACATCGCCAGGAACCAAATCAGCAGCTGGTATTTCTTCATACTCTAAATATAGATATTTAAAATATTCTACATTTTTTTGTTAGTCTTATAATGCAAAATACTTTTTTGTCTTTATTATTATAAAAAAATGCAGAAGTGCATCTGGGAGCATTTTTCATAATATTATAATTTTTATATTTGTGATTATTCTAATATGACAAACAATGAATGTTATGAAGCAAATTAGTCCATTTCACATATATAATATTAAATTTTCACAAATTGAATAATCAAGTAAATAATATCACATTGGGAACAAAAAATAAATATATATGTATATATATACACACACACATTTTTTTACATCAGGAGTGTTTGTGGGACCCCAAAAAATCCCCGGAAACTATTACGGACTTACTACCGACATTTTGTAGTTTCGAGAAGAGGAGGGGGAGAAATAAAAAATTACAATTATGAAGTATTGAATGACCTAATTATTGCATTTTCTGCTTTCAAAGCAAACAAAATTACATTCCAGATCAAAATAAATAATTCATTATTATTCCTACTTCCTTATGAACGACGATCCCCGGAATTTCCGGGTATCAAAGTTCAAAATCCCCGAATTCGGGGTTTCCCAGAGCACAAACACTCCTGATACATATACACACACACACACATATATATATAAGTAGTCCTAAAATTTAAAAATTATATTTAATTTTTCCTAAAATTATATTTATTTGTATTTAATAAATGATACTACAGAATATCAACTTTCTGTGCCTGTTATGTTTTATTTCAAGTTACAATCATTTCCTAAAAAAACTCTTTTCTGCACTTATTACAGAAACATTTTACTGACAGCAAACATAATTGGTAATTTTAGTTCTTTTCCATTATAATTGGGAAAATATTATGAGAATGCAAATTTTTTTTTATCACATAAGTGTAGATGAGAATTGAATAAAATAGTATTATTAACATTCTCATTTGAAAACAGTTGTTCATGCTTCCTTCAATAGGAAGTTCATGTTTCATGTTCATATTTTCTTGTATGTGTGCACCAACATATAAATTCTTCTCATAGAAAAGGTAAGGAAAAACCTATTTGAAGAAATAATCAAAGTAGAAAAACATTTAACTTGACTACCTGTAACATTGGACTTTTAAATTCAGAAAAAAAAGAAAAATAGGAAAAAAAGTACCTTTTCAAGTAAAAAAGGTACATGAAGCAAACTTTAAAGGATTTTGATTTTATTTCATATCCTGGTAGAATAGCACAAACATTAATCAATTGCATAATTTCTTTAGAGAAAATAACAAAGATTTTTATGATATTTTTAATAATGACATTTAATGGACTAATTTCTGTTCAATAAAAATAAAGAGAAAGAAGTAATATTGAAAAGTATTAAAAGATTTTCAGTTACAAATGAATTCCACACACTGAAGATCTTTCACATTACATATCTTAAAACCAATCAAACATGTAAATGCAATTTATAAACATGTTTATTATAATAATTCCTTATATTTGAAAAATTCAAAGAAGGCAAGATTATTTTCAAAATTATTTTAGCTTTTTATAAATCCTAACAATCTACAATGTTGCTATTGTCATGTGCCAGCTAGACTGGCATTATGGGATGCGTTGCTCCACTTTTCCAACTGAATCATATTTAGGTCTGGAGTCTGATTTCTGCAGTGCACACATGCCATGGGTACCCATTTATAGGGTAGGCAACCATTCACAACCCATTCATACAAGGAAAAGACAATATAGAGATAGAAAGTACATCTATGGTGCTTAATTGAATTGGGAGTAACCAGTTTCTTCAAATAATGATTATATGAATGCCTAAATGAATTTATAAGAATATTCAGTATGTAGCTTAAATATTGTAGAACAAATTATTCAAACAAAGATAAATCAATAGTCAGGTTAACTCAAATTTAATAAACTTGAAACAATGAGATACCTTTATTATTTAAAACAAATGATTTTTCACACATTTATTACTTTCAATTGCATTCATTACTTTTTTAGATTTGTTTTAAATGTACAACATGTGAAAAAGAATTAATTTAGGTTTAAATATGCAATATACTCATATGAAATTAAATATTTAAGCAATAGTAATGATAAATCATTGAAATAAAATACTTTACCTCCCGATTTTCTACGTACTGTCACTGTAACAGAATTAGATTTCGAAACCATATTCCGTAAAGTTCTTTGTTGCTAATTGAAGAAAAAATTATTAAATAGCATCAACTTAAAAAAATACACAGAAATCACTAGTTAATAATATAAATCAGTGATTCCCAATTTGTGGTCAAAGGACATTTTGCAGAACTCAAACATTTTAAAAATAAAAAGCATGATTATTTATTTTCAATTATTAGTTATTCTTAGTTGCAGTTCTATTAAGATCTTTTTTATCAATTAGGTGAATTCTTACATAATAATTTGCTATATATTTACTACAAACTCATACAAAATTTTACACAGCAACTGACACTCGTAATTACAATTTATAAATTTCTCTTTTGAAGCAATTAGTAAGTCAAACATGTTACTCTAAACATAATTTCTTATAAAATACTTAAGAATACATCCTCAAATGATAAAATTCTAAGAAAGTTTCACTAAATTAACTTTACAAATTACAAGCTACAGAAGGAAAAACGAGTGAACTTCTAACCCAGGAATGATAATGAATAAATTGTTGTATCTGAGACAAACACACAATTGAAGTTTTTTTCCTTACATTTTTAAAATTATAACATTTTGTTGATAACAATTATTTCAAAACTGTAATCATGGAAATTACAAAAACTCCTGAAAAGTTATACAAATAAACTATGAAGACTTCTTGTAAAGATATCAGTGATATTCTGATATCCTTGTATTTATGATCTATTTAAGCAAACAAAATGATAGCAACTGACACATGTACCAATCTTACCATCTAGTACAAGTACTGAATACACCAACCAGTAGAGTATTGGATCAAATTGTTCATTTGACAAATTTTATGTGCAATTCTGTGACAAGCTACAAAGTGTACAGAATTTACTGGATCTTGAGTAAATGATGTTATTTTTTTTAAATAATCTGGATAAATATTTTGAAGTTATAGATGAAAATAAATGTATATTTCAGTTTTATCATTTTATTATAGTTTTATCATTATCATTTTCATCATTATTATCATTTTCAATTGAAGTTTCCTGCTAAAATTTACAAATATTTTTTAGAAATTATAATTATTTCAATAGTTAAATTGAAATGCATTTAAAAAGACTTTGTTTGTCCAATTTTAATAAAGTAATGATTAGGAGAGTACTTTATGTATTCGCATGTAAAATAATGAATTTGAATAAAGTTAACTTATTGAATATAAAACAGGAATATTTGAAGTGTAATTAAGTTTGTTGTTGAATTGTAAAACACTGTCATTTTAAAGGTAATATTACTATATTGAATGTGTGTATGATTAATTGAAACTAAAATATTGTGTGTGCCACAGATTTGTTTAGTTAATTGCAGAAAATTTTTTATAATAATTAGTTCACAGTTTATAATAACTATGAACAAGTTATTATAAAGCCATGTTTTTTTGTCATTGATTTAGGTTTTCTGTATGGTACTTCAGAAATGGCTAAAAACACATAGGATAGGATTTATGATGGGTGCCATAGTTTGGTTAATTAGAAACACAGCTTTCATAAGTAGAAATTTATTAATTTAGCTTTATTATTTGATTCATCACTGCCTTAGTGCATTCAATGCGATGTTTTTTTAAAGGTATATATTACTATCCAGTTAATTAGAAACAGTTTTAATAAAAATTAATATTATTTATGTCTTTTATATTATTGGTATTATGTTAAATTGGTATAATTTATCTTTACATTGCTATTGTTAATACCAGCTTAGTATTCATATATATATTTTTAAAGTATGTGTGTTCATTTGTTAAATTAATTTGAAGTAACTAAAAAGAGCATGTAAATATTATTGATCAAGCTTGAATAGTAGCATTGATTTTTAGAGCTAGATTATAATTGCTTTTATGATGGATATTTTTTTTATAAAATATATAAACTCCTGTTCCTAGCATTTAATCTGAAAGTATTTCTATGGTAAGTTAATGAAATGAAATTTTAAAAATATTCAAAATTGAAAATGTCTTTCTTTATATAATACTTAAATTTGGAGATCTTGAGAGATTAAATCAATGTTAAATAGTGAAAGGTTTATAAATTTTAAGCAAAGGCATAATATTTGAGTTATCAAGTAGTTTCAATGATTGAAGAAATTTTCATTCAATTTTACACAAAATTTAATACATCACCTAAAAGTTAATGAATATTCATTTTTCTACTGTAAAAATATACCTTTTCTATTTCCTTATTAAAATATCATCAAGTACTTAGTAAAAAGTGAACAAACATTTAAGAAATAAAATAGCAGTGATGGTATTTTTAAGAACAGCTGACTGCAATGATAGTACCCAATTTTAAAAGGTATTGCTTTGAAGCTATGAATCAAAAGGATGCAGAATTAAAATTAAAATCAAGAAACACATGTTATAGATTTCAACTATAGGAGATGAAAATAAACATTATAAATGCAAAAATCATTTTTTTTTTTACCAAATTTTATCAACTTCTTAAAAATAGTCCAAGAAATATCTATCAATCTTTTTTAATGGGTGCTATTTGATAACTACAAGAAAATATCAAAATTTTAAAATTTTCTGAAGAAACTTTTCAATTACAGTTATAAACATTGCAAGATGTAATTAGATTTACTAATTCCAGTGACATTCATTTATCTTCAATGCACTATAAACATTAACGTTGTAACTTTTTAAAAAGGTCTTATCATTGTTCACCTTTTAAATGTCGATGCTCAGCAATTCACTTTTCTAAGTCATGAGATTATAATATTATTTCTTTATAAGCTATTTTAAATATTTATACAATTATTTACTCTGTGCCTACAACTTTATAACTTCAGTATTTAAATTTTTAGTCCTATTTTACACATATTTTAATTTTTAAGTGAATTGTTTTACATTATTATCAATGGAAACCATCATTAAGTATTTATTACAGTAGAAGCTTTCATCTCTCAATAACTTCTCTATTCTTTAGTATAAATAATTGAACAAGCAATGATATCTGGATTTTTTTTTAATTTGAACTGAAGTACATTACAAATATATTTAAAAATAAAAATGAAACAAATTTGCAAATAAAGACATTTTAACATTTGTAACTCATAAAACATTACTATTTAAAACTCAAATTTTATATAACCAAAATTATCACAAAACATTTATTAGTCAATAATACAAAAGTTGACAATAAATGACGAAAAGGTTTCATAGCACGTGAAGAACTACCAAGTTCAGTAATATTTTTCAAAATATTTTAAGACAAATAGTAGTAGAAATGAAAAAAGAATTATTCAAAAATTTAAGAGAAACATTTTAAGTTTGATAAAAAACAATTTCCCATAAATTTGTGAATTTATAAAATCAAGAACAAGAGGAATTTAGAATGTTACAATAAATTTATATAATATTGTAAATAATTTTAAAATTAGATAGATCATTTGCATTAGATAGACTAGATCATTTGCAACAATGATCAGAAATGCAACTCAGTCATTCTAGATTTTTTGATATGGGTACGAAAATTGTTTAAGAATATTGGTGAATTTCTTTTGATGCTGCCATTTGTTGCTGAACATAAATATGAACTTAAAATATGACAAGGAAGTTATGACAGTATGATTAAAGATACCATAAAGATAAATATTCTTTAATATAAATCTTAAAATTAATATAAAACTGGTGCATAGAATAAAACAATTAACAAAAATTTCTTTATAATTAATAGTATAAGAAATAAGCATACTTTTTTGGTTTCTCGAAGTGTGAAAAAGATGGACATTAATGATATGATTAAGATGCAGCTTGCATAAATTCTATAATTATCATATAACCATAGAACTATACTAAAAATTTGAAATATATAAAATGGATTCAGCACCTAAAATAAAACATTAGTTTCATTATTTTAGACAGTTAAATATGAAATTTTTTTATCAAATATGGAAAATAAATATTTAGGCAAATTTAAAAGTTTTAACATAGGAAAACCGAATAAAAAAACTTATATATATACATGGTTCAACAAGTTTTTAATAAGAAATTAAAGTGAGAATATAAAAATAAAATAAAAAGGCTAAATTTACCTCTTCAATAAATAAAGTAAAGTAAGAACTGACTTCTATTGTAATTGTATTTGGTTCATATATTTCACGCCTATAAAAATAATATAATTATGTAAAATTTAAATATTTACAAAAACACGTCAAAATAGAGAAAAAGTAATAAAATTTATACATTTGTTGCTGTTCATCAGGAGAGTATCCTTGGAATTTATCATAGAATTCTGAATTTCGAACTCCATAATCATATCCCCTAAAAGAAAAAAGTTAAATGAAAAACAAAACAAAAGCTAAAATAAATTTATAGGCATTTAATTAAAAGTTTTAATAAACAAGTATTCAGAAAAAGAAATGTGCACTTTAAATTAAGAATAATTTCAATATGTACTTCAGACTGGTAAAATATTTTCATGAAAATTCATACTTTAAATTTAAAAATAACTGGCAATTTATTTTATCAATGACAACTAAAAATTCAATTTAATGGAATAAAAAAATTTTAAATTCGAACATTATGTATTAGAAAAAATTTTAATAATTTACAAATAAACCCAAACCACAATATACAAAATTAGAAATCACAGAAATATAAGTATTTGTAGCTAAAATTTTTGTAAAAACAAGGGTACATTTTGTTACTTAATATAAATTTTATAAATTTTTGAAATTATCATTAATTGTATAATTTTAAAAAATGGTATAGTTTATTTTACAGGAGAAAATTACAACTTAGAGGAAAAATTACTGATGAAATAATTTAACATTATAACCAAGTGATTCAACACTTAAATTTCATCAATATGCAATTTCAAATGAACTTATTGCAATATAAAATCATGATGTTGAAAATGTTCGATTTTAGAAGAAACTAAGAACTACACCTCTTGAGTAAAAATATATTTTGATCCTTTATTATAATTTCCATTATTTTTTCTTTAAATACAAGATTATTTGAAATTGTAGTTAAAAAAAAAAACAGATACAATCTTAGAATTTTTTATAAATAATGAAAATTTTTACTGTCAATTTGTACATGCGATGAATTAAACTCAATACAATTTAGCACAGCAAAGGATAATAAACTGCTAAACTTTATCTAGGCTTTACCAATTTGTTTCTATACACAAATACCTATTTGCCAACATTTAAAATTTCAAAACCTTACTGTAAAAACATTTTACATTAAAATTATATTTTAATAATGAAATAAACCCATTATAAACATCAATGCATAAATAAATATTTCAAAATAATTTTTAACTTTTACACAATTTATATTAAAAAATATTTTCAACAAAAGTAAGCTTCAAAAATTTAAGTCATGGATGATGATGATTGTTTCTGTTATTTAAGGATACTTAGACATATTTATATATATATATATATATATATATATATATATATATATATATATATATATATATATATATATATATATATACTTTCAGAAATCCTTCATTTATGTTTAGTAACTTAAATCACTTATTCATTAAATATCATAGAATCAAAATTCTAAAAGTGGATAAAAATGGTTTTTAAAATTAAAGTAACTCACTGTAAATTAGCATCATAAAAAAGAAAAATATAATGCAATATAAATTATTTATCTCTTCTTTAAACATGTATGAATGTTAGTATGTATTCAATATGTATCTATGATTACTAAATAATCATGCTAAAATACTGGTGTGTGTAAGCAAGATTTATATTTATTATTTATCTAGACACAAACCATACAATTTTATCTTCCAACCACAGGAATTTACAATTCTTCCAAAAACTATATATTGTACTACTGCCAATATAGTTTTTGCTTGCTATGTATGCATAATCAATAATTGAAAGCATAAATCTTAAATGCTGCTCTAATTACTTTTGTTAAGTAAATAATAGTTCCATAATGTTAAAAAAGAGAACAAGAGGAAGTCAATAAAATTCTTAATTCTTCAGAACAAAAAATTATGGTATTAAAGACTGTTCAAAACAGAAATTCTATGGGATACAATTTCTTAAACCCTTTATACTGTTAGCACTTATTTTTCTAACAAGAAAAATAAAACTGAAGATAAGAAATCAATTATCCATAATGACATTGAAAACTTTTAGTATAGATCATTAATTTAAAAATTTTTATAAATACTTTGAGAAGTCAAATTACATTTTTAACATTCATTCACCTAATTTTCTAAATAAAAAATTAATTTTTTAACACATAACCAGAATTAATTAATGTAATGAGAGAATTCTTTATTTTAAGATAACTTTTTGCTCATGATTATTAACAACGCAAACAATTGTGTGGTTTAAAATGAATGCTGTAAAGCAGTTCAGATGAGATTTTTTCAGGGTGAGGATTGTAGAAAATTTCAATCATTTTACAGATTAATTTCAAATTTAAAAAAAATTAAATTATCACAAGATAAATATTTCTTCCAATTAAATTTTTGCCTTAGGAATTTATAAATTTTGAAATCATATCATACTGACTAGTAAGTCAATAGTTACTATGTAGCATTATAATCAAATATCACCTCAGTGGAAAATCAATTTCTGAAATTTCAGACATTCCACATAAGACATAATTCACTGAATTTTGTAATTGTGCAGTGAAAATGTTGAAGCAAACAAATTGCAGAAAAATAATCAAAATTGACACAAGATCTTTGTAAAGTTACAAATATTAAATATTTAAAATACATCTACTCTTTTATATAAATAATTTTTTTAATTGCAATTTATATAATGTAGGTAGCATGTTCTATCACAGCAAATCTTAGATGAATAATAAACACCTGCCAATCTAGGAGAGAAAAAGAATCAGTAGATTCTACTGATATTGAGGGAAAAAATCAGGAAACACTTACTAGCGACATTTTTGCTTGAAAGTTTAAAATGGTAGCACTGCAAAAAGACAATTTTATTCTTTAGATTATACATTCTGAGAAGGATTTATGCTAAACATTTTGTGTTAATCTTAATATCTAAATAAAATATTCATCAACCTCATAATGGAACTATGAAAAATAAAAGAATGTACTACACATGAAAAAATAAACATCAATGTCTATGTCCCAATATTTATTTTAAAGAGCAACTTTTACTACTCTAGTGAAATTTATAAATATTAAATTCATAAAACTACATAAAAACATAAAATACATTATTAAATAAATTTAATTCACAGAAAAATATTTTCCTAATTAAATTACTAGTAACTAGTAATATTCATCCATTGAATTGCTTATGTAAACTGGCACCTGGTGTCTGCTCTGAATGTTAATTATATGACTGCCAACTCGCTGGAGTTTTTGGCACTCAAGTTGTTAAAGAGTCATCCTACCACGATGGACAGATGGGATTCTAAACTCACAGGAACACATTTTTATGATATTATAATATCATAAAATTATAGTAACTATATTAGTGTGCCATCTGCTGTCTATTTAAGCTACTAAAACCCAAAAACACTTTTTTCCGGCAAAATTTTGGCTTTTAAATACTTCAGTGAAATTGCCAAAAATCAGTAGATTTTAATACTTCATCAGGAAATCAGGAGAAATGATGAAAAATCAGTAGAGTTGGCAGCTATGATAATATATATGAAGTAAAAACTGCATTTTCACGAAACCATAACTTAAAAAAAGAGAATTGTAAATATTTGTATACTTATATAATTTACCAAATATTCTTACCTTAAGCGTTTGAAACAGAGATTATTGCTGTCCCACACATATTTCAGACGATTATGCATAAAGTAACGATATGAAATGGCCTATAGTAAAAATAGATTTTAAATTTTTGAACTATTTTCATACAAAAATAAAAATGAATAAATATATAATGGTTAAAATTACAATCTGAAAAACAACTATTCACAACTTTTAGAGTTACTTAGAACTTAACTTTTAATTAGAACTTAATAAATTTATGAAGCAATTGACACGAAAAAGTAAAAGTTTTCTAGTATTTGTTTCTAACAATTAATCTGATTGCATAGCTCAAAAAAAGAAACAATGCCTAAGATTTGTTCAATAATCAATAGTTCAATCACAAAAAATCTATATCATTCTTAGGTTCTTGGTAATATTTGTAAAAGCTTAGAAAAAATATTAACAATTGATATATTAAATAATTACTGCAGCATTTAGGCCATAGCTGAAATTTTATCATTTTCCATATGAAAAGAAATTTAAGGTTAAAATTTTTTAATTAAAACGATAACTAAATTATATTTTATGAATTAATGAAAAAAGTAGGATAATAATTATGAAAACTGAAATACTATTGTAAATACTAAACATAAATGAATCAAATGAATTAGATTTAATACATCATTCCGATTTTAATAGATAATGTAAAAAACATAAAAGTATTGTATAACAACATTTTTTAAAATCTAAAGTATAAATAAAATAAAAACTACATATTTACAAGCATTTTAAGACAATTAAATATGAAATTTTCAAATTAAAAACTGTATTGCTTATTAAGATATGCTATACCGGAGAATAATTTAAGTTCATCGAGTCCTCCTGATGATTTCTTACAGGTGATAAGGATCTAGAATATACAAGCTCTGGTGGTAATGTGGATGTAACAGGTTGTACAACAACATCAGTCACTGTTTTACTTCCATGAAGATCCTAAGAAATGAATGGATGTCTATTCAGTGTTTTATAAACATGGAATGACAGGTAATAAAACTTTGAAAATCTGATATCAAAAAAATATTAATTAATGAAAAAACAAATATTTTTCACCTTCATGATTAATTTTAAATTTTCATAAGTTGTGACAGTTTTTAAATATATTTAAAAATATTGACAGCAATAAATTCTAATGTTAAATTGCAAAAAATCTTAAATTTCAATAATAAAAAATACTAAAAATATAAAATAAAATAAAGAGAACAGGTAAATAATGACGCTTTGGTCAACCAAAGTTGTTTAAGGTGTTTTTGACAATTCTTCAATTGTTTGACATTAATTTGCTTCCACGTCTGCTCTCAGTATACATTTTTGCTTAATATTGATCTTTTTGATCAATAGGAATCAGAGATACCAAAATTACCTGATCTAAACTTGGAAAACCATTTTGGTATTTACAAATATCTAAGCATTTGGATAAACATTCTTAGGTTCATAACATATTGCAAATGTTTTTGGTTGCAACTGCTGTATTACTATTGCAGAACTCAATGATATCAGAAATTAAAAATATCAGCTGCATTTACAGAAAAATGAATGCAAACTATTTAGTAAACTGACATGAGCTGACAAATGACAATCAAATATCAACATGTGCACACAGAAATGACATTACTTTCAAACCCTCCTGATATATAACTTTATAATTTAATTATGTATGACTAGAACTGTTTATGAAATTTAAGCATAGTAATTAAGTTTCATTTTTATGTATAAGGTTTTATACATATAAGATTTTATATATCATTGGGGTGACCAGGGTGTACTCTCCTTCACTGGGTTGCTGGAACTCCTGGGTTGGGGACGTGTCCACGTTAATCTGTGACATCCAAAGTCCTTCCGCCGGTGTGGCGTGGATGTGGAGAGGAGGGTGACAGCTCAGGTGTGGTCTCGTCACTTGACCGTGGTTCAAAAATTACGAGGCACATTAATAAAGCAAAATCGTACTTTCACCTTCGTGGTGCTCTGATCCAAAACGAAAGATCTCATTGACTTAAATTGGCATAGCCAACAGCATAGCAATCTTGGCCTGTCCAAGTGTCATAAGCAACAACACAACAACAGCAACATATATCATTGGAATAAGGTTATAATATGTATTGAATCTAACTGCAATAATAACAAAATGTTATTGAACTAGTTATACTTAAAGCAAGCATGGATAATTGCAAATGCTGTTTAAAACATGCTGTGTTGATGTGTGCATTTTTTTCATCCCAATACATGCAAAGCTGTATAAATATAATAGAAGGTAAATTACACAGGCATATAAATTACTTTCCTAATCTCTTTCTAAAGTGTGAAACATTTATTATGCACTTTTAAATAAAAGAACAGCTAAAATTCCATGAAACTTATCAATCATTTGATGGAAAAAGAACACTTTTTTAAGATAAGCTTGATTATGAAATAAAAAGTTACATGATAAATTAAACTTTTAATTCAACATAATTCTGCAAACAAAAATTAACACTAATTAAAGTTAACTTATTTATAACTAAAATTAACTCATTTCATGCAAAATTTAAGCAAAAATACTTTTAGATTTAAAAATAAAATCCTTTACCATATATTTAAATGTAAATTTCTAAAGACAATTAATAGATGCATTTAATTTCAAATTTTCATGATCAATAATACTTTTTTAGGTTTCAACCACATTTAATTACAGTATAAAATTAGTGATGTATGTATATATATATATATATATATATATATATGTATATATATATATATATATATATATATATATATATATATATATATATATATATATATATATATATATATATATATATTCAAAATATGACAAACAACCATAATTTAAGATTCTAATATATTGGTTGTAATCAAAAGTACTGCAAAAATATCAAATTTTACAAAGTGGTTGGAATTATATTTTAATTTGTTGCAACTATGCTTTATAAAGTAAACTTACTCTTCCAGACTGTAACATTACTGTTTATTATGAAACAAGAGGCCAGTCAGAAAATTTTACCAACAGAGATACCAAGTAGATATTATGTATAAAATGGTTGACAGCACCTAACTTAAATAATGCTAATGAAATCTTCTTTCTTACTAATGATATTTTAAAAGAGAAATGTAATGTACTTCATATTGAAAAGGCAAAATGAAAGAATATGAAAAGATAAGATATTGTTTATTGAAAAATTTCAATGAAAATGCATGCTTTTCCTTTACAATAATTATACATATGAAATATATAATTAACAGTAATATGAAAGATGCAATCAAATTTCAATCAAAAGAAATTTCTAGTTTTTTAAATTATAATTATTTTTTAATTTGTTTAAACTAAATATCAGTTTTAGTTACTTTACTATTAATGTAAAAGTTTTTTCTTCCTAATATATTCAACCAAAATAATAATAATGACTTACTTTCAACATAAGTACATTTGCATTGGATACGCTGCAGGGTTTACAAATTAGTTTCACCTTCCAATGAGGAAACCATTTCAATAAAAGAAGCAAAAAGCCTGCAGTAAGGAAGCAAAAAGTATGGAACAAACACTTCTTGCAAGGACTTTCAAGATATCCATGAGCTTCCTAGATAAATAAAAAAATTAAAAATGACAAAACTAATAATAAAGAACTATTTAAAATATGATGAACTTACCTGAAACAATTAAACCTAGTCTCAATGACAATAACTTTTATGAAATAATTAACGTCAGTGCTAAATCTTTTCACCGAAAATTTTTATGTGTTGTTAAACAACAAAACACTTGTATAATTTTGAATAATAATTCAAAGATAAAATTACTAATAAAAGTACACAGAAATATGGTTTTCATTTTCTTTTGAAGTTATTTTAACCCTTTCAGGCACACTACCTTTTAAAGTTTAAATGTTAACAAAAAAATTTGTAGGTTGTCCATTTAAGTCTTAAAGAGTACACAGTGAAAATTTTGTAAAACATCAAACTTACTATTTCGATTTTGTGGGTGTTCCATCACATGGAACACTGTGTAGAAGGATCATAAAAAGCAGCATTGCAGTGAAGCACATATACGTGTAAATGATGCATTACACTAGTGTAGCAGATTTAGCATGGTGCAGGACGCATCTCTATACCAAAAAAAAATTTTTTTTTTCTGTACAATCTTTTTAGTTATCCAACTAAGGTTTTAGGGCTGCATAGAGGAGCCTGGTTGAGATAAAAAGTCACCATCATTTTCGTTGGCATCTGACACAACATTATCAGAATTGATTAAACAAGTGGTTTAGGAACATATTTCTCTGTATTACTATCCACATTCTGATTCCCTAACAGAGGGTGATTTTTGAAGCATTTTTATTGCTTCAGAAGGGTTAAGACCTCTGTGTGCCATTTATTTGCAATTAACATATTAAAAAATTAACTATAAATTAAAATTATCTTTAAAAAAAATAAACCAAAAATATATAAATTCAAAAAAATATACTTACAATATTATAAAAGAAATAGCAGTGAAAAGGAAAAATCAAGGATATAAAAATAATGCTTGTTTAACTAGAGATGATTCAAGCTAACTGATATAATCCTATACACCACTGAAGCCTCCCAATTCAAGGGAACAAAAAGGGTGCAGAAATATAACCCATACAAAAAATCCTTCCTTGTAAATTCCTCAACATTAGTTCATTTCACCCCAAAAGAGAAAAACAATAAAAAACAAACAGCTGTTTTCCTCGTCATTGAGTTCAAGGCTAATCGCATTCTGAACCGCATGAAGGAAAAGTGCAGTTGTGGCGCAGTGTTCCAGGAGATGGAACACCTAGTTTTATCAGACAATCCTATATATACTATAAGCATAGAAAATTTATAGTAATATAGAATAAATAGTTCAAGGTACAGGTAACAAATAAATAGTTTGAAATTTCTTTTCAAACAATTATTTTTGTATGAGAAAAAAATTAGGAAATATTCCTTCAAAATAAAGGGATTTAAATAATCTGCTATAATTGAAAATTATCAATCGTCTTATGTAGTGCTATCATCTACAAAAATGAAAGGTTAAAGAGCATTTTAAGCCAAATTTCATCCATTTATCGCTAAATGCAATGCTTTGGTAACAAATTAAAGTTTAGTGTTCCATCAACTGGAACACTGAACCGCAAAGGGTTAATAAGTATTATTCAAATCAAAATAAAATTTTAATGATAGAAAATAAAAACTAATTATATGGGTGGCTCATTTTTCCAAAATAGCTTTTGGTAAAGTAGCTAAAGATGTATCAGAAAAGTTTCATCCCAGTCAAAATTTTACATGCTTTATGGTATATTAATTGCCCTGTACATGACATTAAATTAGTCAACACTAGTATATATTATCATTGACTATTTTTAAAAAATTATAAAGATTTTTAATAAAAAGAAGTATAAAATAATTTATCAAATGTGATTTTCATTAAAAAGTTAGTTATAATTAATGAAATAGAAACATATTTAGACTACTTTTAATCAAATTTTTAAAAAAACCATATATTTATTGCCCAATGACATAATTATAAAGACAAAGCATTAAGCTCTCTCACACACACTGTTATGTATCACTTAAAAATAATTCAGTGTTTGTGTGAACAAACACTGAATTATTTTTAAGTGATACATAACATATCTAACCCAAGTCTTTGGGAATGAATATTATAAATTTTTCCCAAAAATCTTACATATAGAAATACCAAATTATATCAAAATTAATCTTTATATTACTCCCAATGATTTACTTAAAATTTTTCTTCACAAAAATTCAAATATGGAATATATTTAAATTATTCCTTATTTTCATATAACAATAAGAAGTAAATATATTATTTTTGGATAACTTAATTCATTGAACTTAAAATTTTCATTTTCTAGACAAATCCAGAAAGGAAATATAACTATTTCTGATTATCATATGTCTTATTTTTATTGCCTCACATACATTTAGCAAGTTAATGTTTCACTTTACTAAAATCCTGAATTACAACTTCCTGTAATAAATATTTAGTGGGATTCAAGAATTCAATGAAAACTTCAAAATAATCTGTTTGCTATTTTAAAATAAATAATTTTTAATAAATAGAAAGAGAAATGGAATATGTAATAGTTATTAAAAACAAAATGTTTAAACTTTAAATGTCTAAAAATGTTTTCTTTTACATTTTTAGACATGTTACTACAGAAATAAATTAGTAGTTATTTTATGACTTTGGGTACAAATTTAAACATAAATTATCTTTTATATACTCACTAACTGATCATCAGTCCCTTCTTCAATAATTACAACATGTGGTTGATCTCCTCTTGCAAGGAGCAAATATGGCATTTTCAAGTTCTCTGGAAGGGAAAAAACATTACAACATTGGGATTTAATAATAAAAAAAATGGAAAAAGATTTTTATAATAATAAATCTTTAATTAAATAATTTATGTACCAAATGAAAATGTACACTATAAATCTGGAAAACCCAGTTGAATGAAATAACACAAAAATTGTACAAAATTCTAATTTAAATTTCTTCCAGTACTATTCAATATAAATCAATAATGCAATAAGTCTGAAAATAATTTACTAAAATCAACTATTTTTAAATACAGATAGATTTGAGTTATAAGCAAACTTTAAGTTATAAACAGAAATTATAAAATAAGAGATTTCTGTTTATAACTTAAAGTTTGCTTATGCCAACGTACAATGAATATAACAATAGTAGAGCATTAGTAATTATTCATTTCAGGAATGTAATGAAGTGGTAGGTTTTATAATCAATATTCATGAAAATATAGAGAATTGTCTAAGAGATTGTCAATAGATCATTTGGATAATAAAGAAACATTACTTGAGTGACTATTTAAAGATACTCGCAATCAATTCTCAAATTAATAAACCAAGTTTTCTAGGGCTAAAAGAAATAAAATATAGCAAAGAGAAGAACATACATTAGATCTGATAAACGAGATAAAACTCTTAAGGTAATTTCTCTTACACAAAAAAGTCACTATGATTGTACAGATAAAAAAAATCACCAAGTTCTTGATAGTTTAACAAGTATGAATCATAATACTATTCATTTATATATCTCCTTCTTTGAATAAATTTTACATAGCCCTCTACCATAAAATTCTAAAAAGATTAACATAATGATGACTCAATACTAACATAATGATGAGACAAGCAAAACATTTGAACAAAATTAATTCCTTTTAAAATGGATCAATATTTCCCAGCAATTTAATACAGCTAAGCATTTTCAGCCCAAAAATTAATACAAATTGAAAAATAAATATTTCATAACAAATTTTTCATTAAATAATAAAATGAACAATTCAAACAATGTTTTGGACAAGGTGGTATTATGTAATATATGTTGTATGCTCCAATTAATGACAAAGACAGTAATTGAGTCTTAAAAAGTTTTTTTCTAGCATGTATAATTACTCATTAAAAACAATGACAGGTATTTTAACTTTTGAGTTTCAGAAAAATAAACTACACATGTGAGTTTGACACTCAATGAAATTACAATATAGTGTTAAAATTACAGTATAATGTTAAAAAATACACTGTATTTTTATACAGTAATAATGTGATTTTTATATTTTTAATTGACTAAAAATTTAAAGTTAAAATATATAGAAAAATTAATAACAATTAAATACATTTAAAAATATTCATTAGAAATCATTCCAGTTATAAAACATGAACACTTGAAAAAAGATGCCTTTCTGAAAAAAAATTTTAAAGTAAAAAAAATTTAAGATTTAAACAACAATGCTTAAAATTTAGAAAGTTTGCATTATAAGTTTTTAAGCAAACCAGCATTTATACTTTAAAAACATTAATATTTGTTCCACACTAAAGAATGGTTAATATTAAAATAACAGTTTTTTAAAAAATAATATGAATACGAAATTATTTGCCTCTGAATTAATTAAAATAAAAATAAATGCAAACATGCTTAAAATTGCTTTAACCATTGAAGAAATTTTTAACTATTTTACAAGATTTACAATGGTTAAAGATTCACAATGAAAAATCAAAGCAATTTTAAAAGTTAAAAAGTATTAAAAGTTAAAAAAATTTGCAAGACATTAAAATTACATTATGTGTGATCAATTTTAAAATTAAAACTTTTCATTGAAATACAAACATAAGCACATTTAATTTCAAGATTAAGTTTATTTACAATACAAATGAAATCTGATATTTCAGACAATATTTTAAAATAACTTTAAGTAACTTTAAAAAAACTGATAAAAAAACAGCAAGCTAAATAAAAAAATTAACACTGTAAGAACAGATAGTAAGTCTCACACTAATTGCAGAAATCAAAAAAATAAAATATGGAAATTTTTTCCACGAGAATAAAATTAACAAGCAGGATAAATTACACTTTTAAATAGAGTAAATGACTGGTGGATTTATATTTATACAGCACGCCTGAATACTGATTTAATAAGTTTGTAATTTCCCGCAAAGAAATAACGGCAAATATTTTAGGATTCGGTTATTCAACAGACATTCAAAGAATTTGAAAGCTGACTGTAAATATAATTAAATGTGCTACTGAATAATAAATATATTTTAAAGATTAAGCAACAAAAGTGTGGTGCCAAAATTTCGTTATAACACATACCATTCTTTTCACAACCTAGTTAAATAATGTAAACGTTTGTTTCTAACTAACATAAAGTTTAGTTAATTCTATATTAAAATTATTAATAGAAAAGCAATTTTAGATCGATAAAATATGTCAACAACATTTAGTTTTATTTGATGATTCAATAATCACTTAAATATATGTATCTTACCTCATATTAATATAAAACAAGTTGTTAAAATAATTAATCATTAATCTGGAATTTTAATAAAAAAATAATAGTTACTATTTACAATAAATTGGAGAAATCATAATTCAAAAAAATACATAGAAGATGGAAAATAATTTATACGATTTACCTTCAATTCATTTTAAATGCGATAATGTAAAAAAGAAAAAAATCCGCTATCTTGTAACACAAATGCACATGTTACTGAAGGCAAACATATAAGTTTTCTTTTTACGAAAAAAAAAAAAAGAGAACTGTTTTATAAAGAGAAACTGGGTACGACGGAAGATGGTGTAAGGAAAAAGAGGAAGGAAGCCATTCCTGAGAATCACGCAACGTCATTGTTAAATTACGATGGAAAGAAGAAAGTCAACAAAATATCAAGATTTGCAGCAACTGACGCCATGGTGTGCATACACTCCGGTAACCTTGGCAGTACGCAATGACGTAAAAGAGATATAATAAAGCAAAACTTAACATCGTCGAGTTATCATAAAACTGTCAATTTCCTATGACAAAAATTTTATTTAAATTAGCCAGTTAAAATACAATGAAAATTGTCTCCAACATATTTTCTGTTTTCACACAAAAAATAATGTATTCTAATTGAATCTTCTTTAAAAACGCCAGACTTTAAACTTCCAATTCTTTGAACAAAACATTGGTTTTAAAATGCATGAATTAAAAGGTAATTACGATTTAAAAGTGAATAATTAAAATGGTGTTTATGACTTTAAAAAATATTTACCTTTTAACAAATTCATTGTACTTTAATTTTATAATGTTCTTCGCTAATTTATAGAGAATGATTCAAATATTGTGAATTTCCAATTATAGCTTTTTAAGAAACTAAAAATAAATCTAAGAAAAAGCATTTAACTGTAAATTTAATTTGACTGCAGTGATGTCTCGCATGACAGTTGGAAATTCAAAGTATCTTGTATCATTTTCTATCGCTGATCGCATTTAGAATAAGCACAATTATTCAATGATATTTGTTTAAAAAGCAAATGTATGAAAAAACGTTTGGCGAAAGTGGAGTAATGTCGCATTTCAATCAAACTAGAATTGTCAAGTACACAGCTGCAACTTCTATAAAATGACATGAAAAAGACAGGAAAGGACAAAAAATGTTGCTACTAATCTCTGTAACTATCAGAGCTAGACAATCCCCATAAATCCGGAAATATCCAAAAAATCTAAGGAAAAAAAAAGTATTTGTGCAGAACAGCATATCTAAAATCGTTAAAACGATATTTAAGAATTATTCTAATTCTTAAATATCGTTAAGATTATTTATTATTGATTTTAATTATTTTTGCACGAATTTTTTGTTTGGCCTTCAATGAATATTACTCTTCGCGTAGGAAAAATAAGCAGAACTAAAAATTTAATAACAATATGAAACTTTCTCACTTAATTCCTCATTTAAAGTTGAATTTTTAAATTTACATTTAAATAATACTAGATTTTTCTTTTAAAATAAAGAAAGTATTCTTGAAATTTAATGATCATCAACTCGTGTCCATAAATTAAAGATAACGCAAGTTCAGGCAAAGAAAGAAACGGAAGCAAAACAAATATCACTTAGTTGTAAAATCTATTTATTCAACAAAAGGTAAAGAGCAAAACAAATGCTATGTTTGACATCATTAATAAAAATTGCGATTTTTACTCCCTGGAGCAAATTTCAAAAAAGAGCATATTTACAAAAATCAATACAACATGGTTGGTATGATGGTTAATACATAGAGTACGTTCCCCAGACGATACAATACAGGCCGTTCAACGCCTAGGCATGCTGAGTATCAAATTATCGATCTGATTTTGGGGAATATCACGCCACTCACATCAAGCATTGCTCTTGGAAGTTCCGGTAGACATGTGGGAGGAGGTTGACGGGCTGCAATTCGTCGGCCAAGCAAGTCCTACACATGCTCCATTGGATTCAAGTCCGGTGAGTATGCTGGCCAGTCCATACGTGTGACATTCTCCAATTGAAGGCATTCGTCTACAATGTTTGCACGTTGAGGATGGGCGTTGTCATCCATTAACAAATTCTGCATTCATGGCACCCCGAAACAAACGTACATGTTGTTCCAGAATGACAGCCCAATAGACGTGGCCTGTCATGGTTACATTTTAAACATGCAGGTTAGTTCTGGAACCCAGAATAATTCCTCCCCAAACGAGCAAATCTGCACCACCGTAACGGTGTCGTTCAATGGTGTTCTCTTGGTGGTAACGGGTACCTGGCTCTCTCCATATGAAAGTCTGGCGAGAATCAGACTGAAAGCTAAACCTGGACTCGTCAGAAAACATCACACAAGACCACTGTTGCGGTGTCCACGATGTCGGTGGATGTTATAACTCGATGGCGACATGTGCTGTAACGTCTACTCACATTACCATCATCTTGGAACCGTTGTCAAAGCCTGGAGATAACACCCTGGGTGATTCCAAGTTCTTCTCTACTCCCGGCTAACCGCAGGCGACAGTGAGTTGCGGTAAGTGGAACACCTCTGACAGGCTTACGAGTATATAGACCAATGCGGCCTAAGCGTCTGTACACGGCCTGCCTTCAAACTGTCGCCTCATTAACTCTCTTCAGCTACCAGTACATGTCTGATGCTGTGCTCCGTCTGTTTCTTTTGATAGTAACTGCCAAATACAGGTCCTCATTCGATGTTGTAACTCGGTGGCGATATGTGCTGTATATAACGTCTACTCACATTACCATCATCTTGGAACCGTTGCCAAAGCCTGAAGATGACACTCTGGGCGATTCCAAGTTCCTCGGATACTTCAAGCTGGGTACGTTCACATTCCAAACAGCCGATAATTCAACCACGTAAAACATCCAAATGCTTCCTTTGTGCCATAACTATGCGGTTATTGCACTGAAAGGCTTTTAAAGCGCTTGTGAACAATTTGAATTCCTTGCAACCATTCCTTATATACCTTTCTTACACTCTCATCGTTGTGAAGTACTATCTGGTGGTTTCTCGTAATTTGCATATTATTCTTCAAGGTGAGTGTGATAATTCTACATGTGAAATTTTCACTTCAGAGTTCAATTTCTGTGTGATTCTGAATAACCCTTAAATTATGGACATGAGTGTACGATTTTTACTTGGAAAAAATTCGTACTAGTAAAATATTTAAAAGTTATCTTACGTTTATTTAACAAGCTTCATGAATTTTTAAAATCGTGAAAACTAAAATAGTTAGTCACAAATAGCAATTATACTGAAAATTAATAGTTATGTATACATCAATGGAACAAAAATGTTCGTATTAATAGTAGCAGTATTTGAAACAATCTACAGTAGAACTCTAACTATCCGAACTCCGATTACCCAAATCGCTGATTATATAAATCGCTTCCAGAATTTCAGAAAAAAAGACAAAGGAGGAGATGAAAATGACGTGTCACTTGTAGAATTCAAAAATATTCTTTTTGAAAATTTTTGGCTGTTCAGATGTTAGTGCTAATTTCGTGGATGATATGCAGCGGCCGATGACACTTACCTTCAGCGGGTGCCCAAAGACCCATATCAGCAGTATAACTCCCGACCACACATTGCTCGCATCTGTCACCATGCTCTACAAGGTGTACAGCTGTTTCCTTAGCCACCATTGTCGCCAGATCTCTCACCAATAGAACACATTTGAGATATGATTGGACGCCATTTGCAAACCTTGTCACTGCCTTATTCAGAAGACGCACTTCGGTAAATAATTGAAAAGGAATTGAAAACCATTCCTCAGGACGCCATCCCTATTCACATTGACTCTGTGTCTAGATGTGTTGCTTCGTGTATCACCATAGCGGTGGTCCAACAAACAACTAACCCGACCATGTTCTCGCTCGGTATTACGCACATTTTGAAATCCAGATTACTTATTGTTCGTCTTCTTGGTGATGCATTTTCAATGTCAATTTTCAATACATAATTTCCAATCCTAACTATTTAATTGAGAGTGATTTAAAGTAGTATAATTTTCTTATAGAACAAACAACTAAACATTTTTTCAAATAACCTTATTTCTAATTGTTATTAACCAAGCGATACTTATGATTTGGATTGTTAGTCGATCAACTATCACTCATTCGCTAGGAGTGATAGGTTAATTTTGATTCCGAACCACTACAAGCATTTATGATACACGAGGAAATTAAACTAATTAGCTAGAATTACAGGTCAAGGTTGGTTGGTTGGCTGGCTGGGTTTTACTGTGCAGGTCCAAAGAATTAAAGGTGATAGTGGTAACTGTTCATCTACTAGTGAACTTATGAATAGTCATAACAAGTTATATATTGGGTTTCACTATTTTTAAGCAAAAAAGCTCAAGATTATATATTTTAAATAGCATAGCAGGTTTTACTGTGGCCAAAAGATAAGATAAGGGCAGCGCTCTTCAAAATAAAATGTTTCAGAACGGGAGAGGGTTGTTGCGCTTCTATCTTTTGCATCTATGTTTGTTGGGGTATGTGTGGGTTCATTTCTTCCCTAATGACATAAATACGGCTTATTTGAATGGCTTTAGACTGTCCAAATAATATAATGCCGGAACATGTTTTCTATTATGAAATTTAGCACCAAATTTGTTTTCATTGGCCCTAATTATATAATATTTTGAAGTCAAATTTTAAAAATAAAAAGGGAACAAGGTCAAGTTAATAATATTTGAAATTATAAAAAGAGAAAAAATTCACAAAATATAAAATTCATTCAAAAATTTATCCATTAGATGACGTAGTAATTATTCTTACTTTCCTTTTTAGTCACTCAGTAATTTAAACATTAAGATAATTTTATAGCACATAAGTAATTCAATGATTTATAATTAATAGCTTGGGATTGCTATTATAAATAAACCAACTGAACAAAGCTTAGAGTTCTAAAAAAGCTTTTTAGATAAGTGCGTTTACAGGGCTACAAATGAGATAAAAATGTATGGATTCTACAAGACTATAAAAAGTGTTTACATGCCGATTGATTTATTTTTACAACACTTGCACGACCATATTATTCGAATCGGATCTCACTAATCATAAATGCACTACTTTACCGAATTTTTGAAGAAAAAATCTGAAAAACTAGCTTTATTTAAAAATATATTTTCTTTTGAATTACAGACGATTATATGAAACTATCATCGTTTTCAGCGCAGATGTATAAACAGAGGAGAAAATTTACATTGAATGGATCATTTCAGTGAAAAGAAACTTTTACATTTATTTCGGAAGCAAAGTAGCCTAAAATATTTAAAAAGTATGTTACTTCAAAATACATTAAATTTAGATTCTACACTTAAATTCGTTATCTGTTATGCGATGTATCTTGCAAACAGAAATATTATTTATGATTATTTCCACACTAATAGATTTTCAGATAGTTTCTTAGAAAGCTTAAAAACATTTTAAAACATTCTTCAGTTAACTCATTCATCTTGATAAATGAACTTATGACAAAAGCAGTATTTAGCAATGTGAAAAAAGCACATTACCCTTCAGGTAATAAATTTTTAAATGCAGTAAAAATTTATGAAATCAAACAAAAATTACAGCTTTTGTAGCAACTATTTTTCTTGAAACCAATGAAAAAATAAGGATTTGTAAAGAATCCTTAAAATATTGAAACTTCAGGAGAACCATTTAAAAAATAAGTAAAAGAAATTGATGTTATGAATGGAAAATTTCATAAAAAATTATTAATTTTAACTTTATTCAATGACAGAACTCGATTTTTTAAGAACATTAAATTTCGAGGGAATATTTTAAATTTTAACATTTTTTAAAATATCTAGACCTGAATTGGATGTTCAATTATATTTGAGTACTTTCAGATAATTTTTTCTTGCTTTAATTACAATAAATCTTAAATAAAATTCAATTAAATTGAATTAATGACTTATTTCATATTTTAATTCCACTTCTATATTATAATTATTTTCATCTTCGTGCAACTGAAAAAAAATCAAAAGAAATAATGAAAATTTTTTATTTCACTGATAATTTAAACGCACAATAAATTAATAAACAATGAAAGTATTTTTTTGTAAATACCAAATGGTACACAAACTTTTTATTACATAAAATTTGTAGTCTTAGTTTATCAGTAGAATATTTGAAAAATTAAGCAGGTGGCATCTCTGACTCCAATTAAAAAAATATTGGGAAAAACAAAGCAGTTAATAATTTTGCGATTGTTAATGAGTTAATCCTGTCAGAGAAATGGTGCATTTGTCATTCACATGCATTTTAGAGCTTTCGTATGTATTCTTAGTAAATGTTAATATATCATATAACATATAATAACTAGTAAAATGTTAATATATCATGACTAAATAATCAAAGCCTGATTTTTGTCAAAAAATATTAGAATGCCTAATAAACAAATCAGGTAGAGCAATAGATTGTTATTGTTTTTCATGCATTTTAGAAATTTCATATCAATTATAAGAAAATATTTGGATAACTATTGATGATTTTTAATATGTATTTGAATCTATATCAAAAAGGAAGATATGCAGCATTATAAATTAAAGAGCAATACACTATTATTCATATGAAGCAGAGTTTCATACAGTCAAACAAATCTAAATAAACATTAATAAATGCATGATTTTTGTCAGAAAAAACAGTATACAGCATTATAAATCAGAGACAGAGCAATATATTGTCATCATTCACATCATGCATTTTAAAACTTCCAAGCAAATTCAAAACTGTGAAATACTAAAAATTATGTATCACAATTTAAGTAATAAATGATACTCTATGAGAAAGAATAGAACAAAGCATTGTTAGAGAAAAATAAAGCAATATTTTGTTTCAAATAATATATTTAGTATAAATTTTTTAAAAAATAGAATATTAATGACCTAAAATGACTAATTTAAAAGCAAATCCCTCTCATAAAATGTTATTGCACGTTCATCCATTCATTTAAATATATTTTTACAAAATATCCAATATAGTAAAAAAAATTATTTTATATTAAACTTGATTTCAAAAACTGATTGTTAAAGTTTAATGTGTATAAAATGTTCTTTAAATATTTTACTTTGTGTGTGCAATGGATATTTAGGCATTCTTAATCATGACACAGATGCTTTTATCAAGTTTCACTCAATATTCAAATTTATCTCTTTACAAAAATGTTAGATACACTTTTGAAAAAATCTACTAAACAGAACAAAATATTTATTTTGGAGAAAAATCTAAGTTAAATTTTTATTGCATTCTAATTTGAATAATTTGTATAGTTTAAAAATTAAATTGTAATACAAATGACATAATTTTTCTTAATATATATTTTTTTTAAAAAAAATCTAGTTTTTTAGCCTTTAAAATAAAACTTACAGAAAGACTGAAATTAAAAAATGTTAATACAGAACGAATTTTTGAATAAAGGGATTCAAATTTAAGGTTCAAATTTAAATATAATGCATTCGGTATTTAGAAATTTATAACATTTTTAAGTTGTTTGGAATGCTTCAAAATATCTTGAAAGCAATGAATTTAAAACGATTAAATTTGATTTGCATAAATATATCTAACTTTTAAATTACTTTGGTTTATTACTGATTATATTGTAAAATAATTCTCAAAACAAAAACCCATTTTAAAAGTAACTAGCAGGAAAATTTTTAAAAAAATTCCAGATTTTAATTTTTAGTTTGTTGTTAAATGGTCTTTTTTTTTGTAAAATTTTTACAGGTCTTACAGTTTAAGGAATGCTTATAGTGGTTAGTTTGAGTGTGGATGTTTACAGTTGTTTTGATCAACAAATTCTCAACCATCACAAACATCCAAACTCAAGGTAGAATTCGAACCCATGAACTGTTGAAACAAAAGCAAAAGCACAACCATTTGGCTGTCAGCTCGGGTATACTTTTTAAAGAATTGCAATCCAAAATTAACTAATTAGTTGGAACCTACTCATTAAAAAATAAAAACATACTAATAATAAAAGTTAAAGAAATTATGGAAGAAAAATTTTTAAAAATCATGTTGCTTTGAAATATATTTTCTCATTTCAGGACATGAGAAAATTATTTCAAAGCAACTTTCATCACAAAAAATAAATGATTTTTTCTTTTTTCCTGAAGACATTTTATAAAAACAAAAATACACATTATGAAAATCTTACATTTAGAATATTCTCTTTTGTTGAAATAAAGTTATTTTAAAAAATGAAAGAATCATTGGCAGTAAAACTAAAATGACAATCAATGCCAAAAAATTCACAAAAACAAGAAAAAGACTCAATAAGTAAAGAGATAAAAAAAATTTCATAAAAGATAGCGTTTTTTTTTTTTTTTTTTTTGATTGAATGAACATTAATAGCAATTATGTTGAAATGGCTTGAATGTTCATAAAGTGCATTATTTTTTAATTAATATTTTTATTTACCATGAAGTTCATAATGAAGCAATATTATTAACGATAAAATATAATTTAATCCACTAGATAAAATATAAACCACTGCTTTATATATAATTTGACAACCATGGAAAGATTATACAATAATTCAGAATTTATTAGCCCACATTAAAATAATCCACAATTTCAATGTAACATAACCTTATACTTTTATAAAATTGTTTTTATAAAATGTATTCATTTAAAATCTTACATAAAATATATATAAATATTTTTAATAAGCATGATAAATCTTTTTCATGGTGTATTAGAATCAAAAACATTTGATAAGCACAATAAAAAGTTCTGATATTAGGACTTATCCAGTATTAAAAAATAGCTGAGAAATTTATAGTTTCTGAAATAAACTTCATAAATTAAAATTTTTAAAAACACTTAATATTTATTTAAAAAATTTATACTATAAAATCATAGTGCATTGTGATTATGAATCTCTTGTAGCGCTATAGAGTGTTTATAATTAAACATTTTCATACACTATAAGCAATTTAAAACATTAATCATTTACAATCTTTGCTAAAATAAAGTTTAAAAAAGAAAAATAAATATGGTTGTTACAAGCAGTACAATTTGGGCATTTCCTTCTACCCTTTTTTCAGTAAAATAGCAAGATACAAATTAAAAAATACTTTTAATTTTGTTACATGAAGAATTTTATCTATTTGCAAACAACTTAAAATATACCTAAATATAAATCAAAATATTAAATTCTAAAACTGAAACATTACAAGAAATTTTAAAATTCAATAACAAAATTAACATTTAAAAATTTAGCAAAAATTAAAACCAAATATTTGTAGAAGAGAAATAAGACGTTAAAAAGAACATGTCATACCCCCATTTGACAGAAGAGCTTTGGTCTCTCCATCTCGGTTACTACAGCAGATCATAATTTCAATCTTTATATACTTGATCCCAATAATTAATGAAGCACAAAAACATTATGAATGAAATCTCTAGCAAAAAGCTAAAAAAATGAAGTTTTCATTTTGTAAGCTATCTTTTATTAGCCAGGATTATACGCGGCGTATATCAACAAGCATATTAGAACGAACGAATTCAAGGCATTAAATTTATTCAACTTCTAACACGCCTTCAGTTCTAAAAGATGAGACAGTCAAACAACAAATGTCTTCGTTTAAATAGATGATCACGAGACTTGAAATTCACTGAACGGGGAATGCACTGCAGCTGCAATCACTAATAGCAGCAGTTCCTGACGAACAAATGTTCTCCACAAAGTTTATGCTCGGTACAAAATAAAAAATTGATAACAAAGCGAAGAGAATTTCGAAATTTTACTCTGGAGTCCTTATCTGAAGTCGGGTGGAAATGGGAATATTGATATCGGAGAAGTATTTCGACATTTTTAAAATGGTGATATAAACAAGTCGAACTACAATAGCTTTTGATGCTGAATTACTCATATTTAAAGTTATGCCGAAAAAAACTACTTATTTTTGATATGAACATTAAGTACCACTTAAAAGATTGATCGCTTGATTACGACGCGTCATAATAGCAGATGAGACGTAAGCATATCGAAGACACAAATGTTTTCTCTTCTCCTTAACTTGCAGGCTGAACATTTTCCTCAAAAGTGCCTTCAATGCTAAATTTTTCTAATTTAAACCACGAAATAGCTTCAGAACCATCGATTAAAATCGTATACGGCAACAGTTTGTAAACAGCAGATATAAAAAGAAGGAAACACTTATTCAGGTATGAATTATTCATATTATTAAGAAAATGAATTGGAATTTTTTTTTTTTTACAATATAATGAAAATAGCTGAAAAATACTACGAATATAGTTTTAAATATATCTCGTATACATTGAACCACTAGCAATTTTTAAGTAGTTTTTAAAGGAAGCATAATTCAATTATGTTTTCTGATTCATTAAAAAAAATTAAGTGTAGCATTTTAAACAGAAATGCAAGATCGAATGAGAGCACTTTGATGAGGACACTAATAAAAGAACAGGACATTTTTCAAATAAAAATATTTTTTACATTTGGAAAATGTTTTATTTCTTTTGTCTTCCTAAGTATCAGAATCTTTAATAACGTATTATATCTAAAATTATGTTTAGCAGTTTAAAGTCTCTAACATACATGTAATATTTGTAGAACACATACATGTTACGTAAAATAAAAATCAGCAATTTGGTGAACTTTTAATTATTCAAACTGAACAGTACCGGGCATATCGATATATGATATATATATATATATATATATATATATATATATATATATATATATATATATATATATATAAAGCAGAACATTTTTTGAATATATAGATCGTAGTTAGAATCGAGTTATAAAAAGACGCTTTAATTAACATCGCAAATTTTCCAACTGACTTAAATTCACTTTCTAATTATTAAGAAAATATTGTTTAAATTAAGTAATACTTATATAATATACTAATATACTTTGTAAATACACATTATAAATCCGTGAACTGATAACCAGAAAACTAAGCATTCGGCTGCTGGATGGGTGCCAGAGTAGAATAAAATTGAAAATAAAACTAGTAAAATTATTTTAAATATATTTTAGACAAAAATAGTTTATTCAGGATTTTTTCGCGGTATTTTTGTGTTTTCTGGAAACTGATTTAATTGAGTGCGCGAATTTTGCAATCGCATAAATGATAAAAAAAATTTATAAGGCAATTAAAAAAAAGAATTTTACATTGTAATAATTAACCTTACTGAAGGGAAATAAAAATTTCCAAATGTTAAACTGAAATGCATACATATAAAAAACTTTTTTCAAAAAATCTATTTGCATTGAAACTATTAAGTTAAATCTTGATAAACATTAGTAAGGAATTATAGGTCATCTCTATTATTTATCAAGATCTATTGGATAAATTGATAAAAATTGAGAAATTATCTATTCCAATCTGCAAAATATGATCAGCCAAAATGTTTTTTGCCTTATCTTGACGAATGCTTTAAAATTACGCTTTACTTAATAAATCATTAAAAATAATTACGTAAGCAATTTATATGTACAAAACTTCTTATGTATGTAAAATTCAAATCTCACGATAATCTTTGATTTTAAAGTTAGGAAAAGAAATTTGTCATGATTTTAAACGAAAAAAAATAGAAACACACGTATATTTATATACACATTCACGTCTTCGTTTAAAAAATAAATGCAAAAATGTGACTTCGCATTTTAATACCAATTAAAACATTCCTTTTGAAAGAAATGGACGTTTTTTAAAAGAGTTTGCAATTTCTAAATGCACAACTTAATTTGAAAAAAATATCGAAAACTTCTCCATATATATAAATAGTTTTAATGCATAAGTAACTTTAGTTTCGAGTATTTTTTTAATCAGAACTTGTTAGAATTAAATACATATTAATTTGTTACAAACGTTTTTGTTTAAATTTTTTTCCAAAAGTTATATTAGCACAAATTTTAATTGGCTTCAATAAAAATCAATATAAATTATTAACATTTCTTTCATAATACATTTTATTTTTATTATTTTTTATAACAAAACAAAATTTCATATTTTTCAAATCAAAATTTCTGTTGTTTTTTCCCAAGAAAGGTTTTTTTCCCCGAAAAAGGACAATAAATCTTTTGATACAAAAGAAAATTTACCTTTTAAAACAAAAAATATAAATTTTACACGAAAATAAGGACAGTGTATAAACAATGAAAAAAACGATTTTAGGCTTATATTGAAAGATCTCACGACAGAGGGAAATTTGCCTAAATCAGATCTCAAAGGAGATTTCCTTAAGTGAAGATATTACTTTATAATAACTACGTTTTATTCGTAATATAGTCATTTATTCTTAATGCATAAAACATGTTTACAAAGAAATTTTATAACAATGTATCTCACAATCCATGCTCAGAAAAGATCAGTATCTCCCAATCACATCCTTGTTAAAAAAAATACCAAACATGCATCGGATTTAATCAAAATGTAAATAATACAAATAACTGAAATAAATATTATTCAGATATATCAGAGATTAATGTCTAATCATCTATCTGATAACAAAAAATAACAAGGTAAAATGAAATGATAAAAATTAAAGTTATTTTTCAAAAACAAATAAGAAAAACTTTTGATACAATGAACGTATTTTAAAGTTTCCTATAGAAAAAAAAAATCAAAATTAAATTATTTTACAATATTTTAAGAATTTTTTTATTTAAAAAGTTTCATGTTAATATAACAGAATAAGATATAAAAACGTAATAAATCAAGCAAACATTCAAGGAATATCTAAAATAAAGAAAATTTATATTTTGATGGGATATATGAAGCTTAATTACTCAATTTTAATAGGATTTGCATAAAGCAGTTCTTGAAATTCTAAATTATCAGTGAATCACTATCTTATTTAAATAAAATGTTCTCTTTTTTTGTTAATTTTTTGAGGAACTGTTATGTTTAAATTTAAATCACGATGTAAAAATACAAATTTTTAAAAATTTAAAAGTCAACCAAAGATATGAGCTTGCTGAGATACAAATTTATTGTTTACTTTTGTATAAATAATTCGAAGTCAGGCAAAGTTTATAATGCTGATGAGATTCGGTTTTAAACTGCAATAAATGTATTCTTTGTAATTGTAGAGATTCACCCGAATTAATATTTTAATTTGTTACTCGTAAAATTAAAAGTTTGTTCTTAATTATAGGTAAAAAGAGTAACTCATTGTTTTAAATAGATTGGATTAACATGGATATTAGACTCCGATTTCGAAATATCGTCATATGCCCTATTTTAACTATCGTTTGTTTATAAGATAAGTTGATTAGGCAGATGCTGAAATAACATTATTGCACATTGTTTGATTTCTTTCCTCCTAAAAAATGGAGACATTTTTCAATTATAAATGAATCATACTCGTATTGCAAAAGTGTTATTTCAATTAGTACTAGCAAATGTAATTTTCATACATAATTTAACAGTTTAGAAGATCATATTTCACATCAGAGTATGGTCATCCTTGTGTTCATCAGAAAACCTGATTCGATTCATATATGGTACTTCAAAAAATTATATGTAGGATGTGCATATTATATATATTAAACATAATACACATCATACACCATTTAAGGTTAGATTAATATTCGAAATTATTCGAGAAATTCGAGGACTGATCATTCTCTTTTAGTAGATTACATTACAATATCGAATGAAAAAGAATTTACTAAAAAAAAATAAACCAATATGCTTCATATTTTATAAATCCCAAAGAATTAAACAAATTAATTAAAAATTTGCGGTGTTATAAATTTCATTTTGCATAACTATATCAAAATGATAATGTATGATAAAATCTTTCATATACATAATCTGTTTAAGGCATTTTGCAGAAAAAATGCAATTTATAATATACAAAATAAGCCAATTTATGAACTTTCATCAAAAAGATTACATACGAATTTTTTTCCTACTTGTCATTGATTGCTACGAAACAAAGTTTACTGAAATCTTAGTCAATATCGAAAGTACCATATTTATTTATAATCAGGTTCTCCAAATATGTAAATATCTCATTTTATTCACTAAACCTGCCATCCAAATAGGGACTTTAAAGACAAAACAAACATAATTTAGAATAATAATTAATTATTTCCTAATTAATTTAACTTATAAATTAGACGATAAAACCGGTTCCGAAAATAATCAAAATAATAGAAAATCAAGCCCAAGTTGGGATACTTGTATATACCAGATTAGTACGATCCTAACTTTCAATGTTAATTTTCAAATCACAATATCGACACCGAAAATTTCAAAGCGCATATTAGATTACATCGCACGCATGAATAAAAGAACTGATTTATTAGTAGCACTATGATCACTTTTGGCACAGCATAAGATGGAAAATTCGACCAGATTTACTGATTTAAAACTAATTCCGAAACCTATAAACAACTGTCTCTATTATAGCAATCAAATCGCAAAATTATCCTAATCAAGATGAAAACGCTAACCATCAAAAGCTAGCAGCTCGGTGTAAGACAACATACTACTCGATATCACAGTACTAAAATCACCATTGTTAACTCTTTGATCATATTACATATAAGATTTATATACATACATAAATCTAATCATACTGATCGAAGAAAATATTTATCAAATTAATTAAATGAGAAAGAAAAAATAATTTTTAAAGGTATTTTTAAAAAAAAAAAAAGGAGAAGCAAAAACACTCTTTCGTGGCGACGATCTTGTTTTCACTTCCCTTGTTATTTATATATTTTTAATTTTAGGTGTGAAATATTGTTACATATACAATTATACAACTAACTGAGCACACATAAATCTAATATTCTAAAAGCAAAATTTCGAAATTCTGTTTCTTAACTAAATACCTAAAGAATATGCAGAATTTCCCATATAAAAACAATTATGAAATAGCTATGCATAGGTAAACGAAAAACTTTAGCTTATAAAAATTGTCAAAAATAAAAAGAGAAACTTGTGGTATTTTAAATATTCAATACTGTAAAATATATGAAACACACTTTAAGAACAAAAAGTACAAATAGATAAAGCTACTAAATGTTTAACAGAATGTGTGAGCAAAAAATTCCTTTACATCATAAGTACTCTAAAAATAAACGTTAACATTCCTAACACGTGAAAAGTTCAGAAAAGAAAAAACTTAAACTGATTTACCGCAAACTGTGCACTTTTGAAATTTTATGAACAAGAAAATTCTTTACAATATAAATCCTTATTAAGCCTTTAAGAGTTTGATCATTCAAAATAGAATTTATCATTCCTAATTATCATTTTTGTTATAAAAATCAGAATTTAAAGCAATGCACTTCCTTAGACATAAAATGGATAACATGGTACGACGGAGTTGTAACATGCAGACTAATTTGAAATTAGTAATTAGGCCCTCAATAAACTGTCAAAACCCATAAAAACTACTCATAAGCAACTGAATGCTATACCAAAAAAGTCATTGTTCACAACACTACAATATTGATTGCATCTTGCCATTGCACCTTGCTATCGTTGTTCGTTTAGAGTAAGAAAGACATTTTATGTGGTTATCTGGCTCAAATGATTTTAAACTGCCATAATTACAGAAAGTTTGATCATACTACAATAATTGTATAAGGAAGTCTAATGCGTAGAGAAATGAATTGTGATTTCAAAGAATTTTACGAAATTTACTTCTCAATTAAGTAATACATAATACTAAAAACAAATAATATTTCGCTATAATTTTGGCTAAGTTTACTTTCTTAATGTCTTGTTTAAAATTAAGTAAAAAAATGAAATAGTCAATTACGAAATTGGGAAACATTATTTAACTATGTCGCATTAACTTTTTTTTTTGTATTTGCATAATTTATAATGATCTTTGCAAAATTTAAAAACAACGCTAACATGTGACAATTTCACAAAACAGCAAATTTTATTTAACACCCAACTTTAAAACCAATATTTTCAATTTTTTTTACACATAATTTCTCAGAAAGATTAAAAATAATACACATCCTTTACAAAAATGTACAACTTTGCAATTATTTAAAACATACCTCGATTATGACCAAGAAGTGGAATACAATCGCCATTGATTGACATAATTTTGAAATGCAATGAGCGTGAATAAATAATTTTATTAAGTATTAAACTGTTAAATAAAAGCTAGTATGCTAGCCATATATCCACATCCTTCTTATAAGTGAAGTCCCTCATTTCACTCAAAAAGCTACTATTAAAGAAGCGCGATAAAACACTTTATCCGTAAACAGTATTTATTGATAAAAGATAAAAAGTTATAAAAAAACAATTATTAATTGTAGTAGCAGTTGTTACGCGAGATTAGGCAAGCTATGAATAGGAAAGGAAGTAACTGAACTTCAATGGAAAAATCGAGCTTTAAAAGACAATACAAAATGATACTTAATAAGTAATCATTAATGTGAAACCTTACGATAGCAGCCAAATCGAGTAGTGGGTAGTAAGTCCCACCGTAAAGCTCGATTATTTTTTAAATGCACCTTTTTTTTAAATTATCATACATATATAGATTTTAAAAAGAAAATCATTAAAATGAAGCTTTGTTTACACATACAGTAAGTGTAAAAAGTATTCGTACAGTACGACAATTAATTTGACAATTTTTATGAAAGAGATCCTTTCATAAAAATTATAAACATAAATTCTATTTTAATTAATTAGAAATATACAATAGAACATATTTTCACTAGATTCATGTGAAATTTAACAAAAATAATTTTATACATGAATAAATATTTACAAAAATGAAACAATCCAATAACTTGTGGGGTAAAAAGTATTTGTACATCAGGCAAATTTGGTCAACACAATAATATTACAGCTAATAGCTTGCAGGATATCCTTTAGCTCGAATAACTGCCTTAAGTCTCTTTGGCATCGATTCCACTAATTTTGCAGTTATTTAGCTAGATATGGCGTCCCATTCGTGATTAAGAGCCGATTCCAAATCATTTTTATTATAAATATGTCTGGATCTAATATTTTTATCAAGAACGTTCCATAAATTCTCGATGGGGTTGAGGTCCGGCAATTAAGCAGGAAATTTCATGAACTTTGGCTTATTATATAGTATCCAGAGCCTTGTGTTCAGGGCTGTGTACTTGGGGTCGTTATCATGCATGAAAACGTAATCACCATTCAAGCCCATTTTTATTGCACTAGGTCCTAAATTATTGTTTAAAATGTCAATATAAAGTTGAGGATTCAAAATGCCTTTAATAAAGACTAATTTGCCCACTTCAGAAGCACTCATATACCCCTAAACAAGCAGACTTCCACCCCATGTTTCACTGTTGGCACTAAATTCTTAGGATGCATTTCTGTATTGCGCTTTCTCCATACCATTCGTCTTCCGTCCGATCCAAATATGCTGTATTTACTTTCGTCTGTAAAGATAATCTTTTTCCAGAAATCTGGACTTTCATTAACGTATTGCTTGACGAAAGACAATCGCAGCTTCCGATTCTTCTCACTAACAAAGAATTTTCGCCTATCCTTCATTTCTGCATGCATTTCGAACAGTACTTACGTAGACTGCTGTTCCCATGTTCTTCAGTTCTGATGTTAATGTAGGAGCACTTATTTTGGGATCCTTCTTTAATGAACGTACCAGAAACCGTCTGTCAGATGATGTCAATAGACAACATCGCCCAGTACGAGAACTGTTTTGAACCTTTAGAGGGGCAGCAAATTTTTTTTTATGATTGACTGCACAGTTGAACGGGGTCTACACCAACCCGATCAGAAATCTTGTTGTACGATTTACCATTTTTACGGAGCTTTAAAATCAGTTCTCTTTTGGAAACACTTGTCTCTATTTTTACGACTCATTACAGAATTTCTGAAGCCCGATGGCTTTGTGGCAGCGTTTCACGCTCCCATGACACAGGCCCGAGGTTCGATCCTCGGGCTGGGCAAGGCCGACTCAGCCTTTCATCCCTTCAGTGGGTCGATAAACTGAGTACCAAGCATGCTTGGGAACTAAACGCTGGGGGTTTTACGTAGGCTGACCACCTAACTGGGACATATGCTTCGCACCCCAGGGCCCTCGGTCATGAAAACAGTAATGGGTACTGTAAATCTTGGCCCCCATGGGCTGTCGTGCCATGGAGTTTATTTAGTTTATTACAGAATTTCTAGTTTCTCACAACATTAAAATTTCCACTGAAGAACCTTTTAAGTTATTTACAATATGACGTCCATTAACTACATCTTAATGACTAAGCCAATCACAAAATTTAACTAAAAAAATTTGCATTTCTTTTAGTGTACGAATACTTTTTATTTACACCACAAGACGTTGGATTGTTACAGTTTTGTAAATATTTATTGATGTAAAAAATTATTTTGTGTAAATTTCACATGAAACTAGTGACAATGTGTTCTGTTATGTATTTATAATTAATTAAAATGGAATTTATGTTTATAATTTTTATGAACGGATCTCTTTTAAATCAACTGTCGTACGTACGAATACTTTTTACACTCACTGTAAAATGAAAGATCAGTATTTAGAGTAATTTAATAGAACACAACACTTTACAGTTGCATTTACAAGTGTTACTGTTTAGTGGTATATGAACTTCAGTGGTATACATACATATTCAATAATATACTTGCACAACTTTATATACACAATATATATACAACACACATATACATACAATATACACAAAAGGTACCCCCACAAACAATAACTGATTACCCTTATCCTACACAAAAACGACGAAATAGATTTTTATTCATTATTTTAAGAAGCTACTGGGGGAGGGGAGCGTTAAATAGCTAGAAATAATCAGGTGAAAGAAAAAAAATACTATTGGAAATAATGCATTCAGATTCTTTTTTCTATTATTATTGCAAAGAAATACAGTGGCAAAATCAACATTTTTGAAAATTGGTTATTTTAATATATTTAGTTATCATAATATTCGTTACGTTTAATTTCGAAATTAAATTTCGATTTCTCTAAAAAATAGAATAAATTAACCAATGTAAGCTTAAAATTAATAGTAGCAAATATGCAAAAATACATAGAAAAGTTAATAAAAAGAATTCCTTAAGTAGAATATCGGTACCACAGTTTTATAGAACAATTCTCTGAAAATTACCACGTAACGTGTCGATGTAATATTCCTAACAAATGTAAATAATTTTTACAACTTAATGAAAGTGTCAAAATACACAAATCACAACACGTTTGTGCTATAATGTATTATAAACTACAATACAACGACTACAAGTACAATACGTTTCTTCAGTAAACTTCAAAATTTTTTTGTTTGTGAAGGTATGATGAGTTAATAAAATAAATGTAATAAAATATAGCTAGTATTTAAGTTATGAATGGAGCATAACACATTCCAATTTCTAATGTTTAATAGAGAAAAAACAAGATTTTATTATATTATATCGATAAAAAATATTTTTATAGATATGACTTCAATAAAACATTTTTTAGTACTAATATCAAAACAAGTGATCCAGTTTTCAAAGCATATTTTCAAATACTTCGTTATTTTTCTATTCTTTTTTTCTTCTTATTATTATTATCATTTAATTTCCCTAAAGTGATAGAACGGCAATTCTAGTTTTTAGATCAACGGATAGTATAATAAGTACTATTGCGGTTTAAATTTCACTCTTCTGAGATTTAAAAAATAACTGGATACAGGAAATCTTTTTACAATCTTAATATATCGTTGTAATTAAAAATTACTGACTAATGCAAGAAAATTAAAAAATTTAATTGCAATTTCAGTTCCATGATAATAAATGTTGAAAAAATTAATTTTTCGAGCATTTCTTCGAAATAAACGGATTACAGCTGTACTGAAATTTTAAAATTTAGGATAAACATAACAGTGTAAAAACCTTCATTTTGCGTGAAACAGAAACAACTTCCCTTAACAATGAGTATTCAAGTTTATATTTTTTTCAAAAATAAGGTAGTTGGTACAATAATAGCAATAAACTGTTATGTAATTAGTAGACGAGTCATATGGCTGTTTGCCGATGAAAAATTTTATCTACAACGGTTTCAGTGAAATAAAAGAAATGTGTGATAAGGATATGAAATGAGAGAACGAAAGGAAGCAATGTTAACATATAAAAAACCATTAAAGAAATTAAGATTAAATATTGAATTCCTGTATAAAAATGAGCGCGAAAATAAAATACTAACAAAAGTTCTCTTTATTGGACTCAATATAAACTAATAACAGCTCGTATTTCAGAATGAAATCTTCTTGCGATCAGATTTAAATGCAGAGTGTAAACAGATTGAGAATATGCACACAACTTTAAGTAAATGCAAATAGTGAAAGCATACAAGACTTCAATAATTTAGGGCAAAAAAAAGGATTGAAAGATTTTATATCACAAGTTATATTTTCATATAGACCTTTCTCAAATTGTTTGATAGTGTGATAATGTAAATGGGAAATATGTGTATGAATCAATCTTTACATTTATATCTATTATTCGACATTATCTTAGATTCGCCAGTATTAATACACGTTTTGTTTTTATCATACAAAAATGTCAAATTCATATCAAAACACATTTTGTTGGAGCAGCTCAACTAAATGAAAAATTATAACATGCTTTTAACTCCCATTTACTTTATTCCTCATAACAAGGGCATTTGAATTTAGAAAAGAGAAAAAATTTACATTTTAAATTTGTTAAATCGAATACAAAGAAATCGCAGATTTCATACACTATATTACTGGGGCCGCGGTGGCTTGTTTGGTTAGGGCGACGTTATCGGAATTATATATGAGCTCGAATCCCGACTTAACCGGAGATCCGTTGTGTTCACTAATGGCAGCTGTGGTACGTTAAAACCAGGCGTGGTCGCAATGTCCTCCAAGTGAAATGATACCTCTGGAGATGGATGCCAAGTATTGGAGGTCTTCTGCTTGTTCCCTGCTTCAAAATCACGAAGACTCCACCCGACTGCTTCTATCTAACAGGTAGAGCCCAACTCAAGTCTAGGTACAGGGAAGCATGCGGATGCAAAACACACAATACATTATATTACTATAACTATACCATTGAGCTATCACAATACACAGTTATGGATTACTACTACTTTTATCGACGAAAACTTAGCCAAATTGCATAAGAATCATTGGTGTAAGGGAAAAATCACACACATTCATTATGTATATTCCTCATTAAAAAATTTTCCACGTTTAGTTTGTTGGATGGTTAACAGAATCATTATTTATATACGAAGAATAAAATCAGGACCTAAAAAGTTGAAAATTATGAATGCTCGCATGATTTGTAACTATATATATTTATAAAATGCATTTTCAGCACTCGTGATTATTTTTCTGTATCAGGATTCAATTTTTCGCTTTTCAGTACCAATGTAGTAATAAAATTAGCCAAGTTGTATGGAATAATAAAGTATTCAGTTTAAAATTGTTTTCTACAATTTGTTGATTGTGGAAATCAGCACTGTTATTATTGAAAAAGTAAACAATAGGTCATGTGTTAGAAATTGCTATTCAAGTCACTTGATTGAATTAAAATAATAGAATTAGAATACTTTTGGCAAAAATTTAAGTTTACTTAGAGTTGAAAATTCTGCTTATCTATCTTTTCTTCAATTAAGGACAGAAACAAAATAATGAAAAATAAAGTAATTTTATATTGGGGTGAGTTGAATTTTTAAACAGATAATAAAAACGAAAACTATTGTGAGATTGTTGGAAAAAAAGGAAAATTGTAAAAGGAAATATTTCCAAACTGCCAAGACAGTTTGAAAATTTAAATACATTTATTAAATTTTAAAGACAATAACTCACAGAAATAATTATACAGAAAGAAATTACCAACAAAGCCAACAGTAGTTTATTTTTTAATAGTTTGAATTTCTATCTCATTTTTTAATAAAATCTATATACTAATTAAAATATTACAACCATGATATGAAATCATTAAACAGAAATTTTATAAGCAAGTAATACTCTTAAATTATTAAAACTGAACTGTATTTTTAATATCATTAGATTGATATTCGTTATTCATATACTTTTTATTATTTTTCTATTTAGTATTTTGAAAGCAATATAAAAATTCTTCATTAAGATATAATCACGCAGCATTTATTATAAAAAAATAGTTTTCAAGCAAAAACTAATTACCTCGGCTTCTTCAACGATTTTTCGAAGAAGGTTCATGACAAAAGCCATTTTGGCCGCGAGCTAATAATGTGACCTTCACATCAACATATTGCAAAAAATTTTATTATAGCAAATGTAAAATTTATTTAAATTTAAAACTAAAGAATAAAAACACTTTTAAAAAGAAAAACTATTTTATCACAAATTCTGAAGTTATTACATAATTAGTTTTTAAAGCATGTCCCTCATTTCGTTAGATCAATGAAATCCCAATCCTATTGATTTTCGAATTACAATTTTTATTCAAAGAATTTTTTTTAATATTTTGGATATTTAAGGGCCTAACGATTCAGTCTGTCAAACATTTTCTAAAAGTAATTGCAATTATTAAACTTTTGTATTTTCACATGCAATTTTTCAAAATTAACATTGAAAAAATAAAATTCCTCTCTCCTATATATTAAAACCCAGTAAGTATATGAATCCTTCCTTTTTTCATAGATTATGTAGAAACGAAGTAGAGGTTCTTGAAATTCACATATTTATACTTAGAACATACTAAGCGAAAAAAAACGCAAGACCATTGCGCATAGATAATATCAAGCTAACACCGATATGCATATTTCATATGACAATACGTTTTCAAGACGTAAAATGTTGCCCAACTGCATCAAACACAAGTGTACATAAACATAGCAAAATAATACTTCCCGATTTCACAATCATTTATATTCCTGTTGAATACGAATTCTTTCTTATCCAGGGAATGTTTAACAGATTAAACGAAATGAAAAAGTTGAAACTTCTCGCCATTTCTACTCGTCAATCTGTTTTTAATTGAAGACTTAGTCAACAAATATTATAAAGATGAATGAGATAAGATTAAAATTATTAATATTCGTCTCGAAAAACACAACTTGACCTATTTAAAATCAAAAGCATAAAGCTTTAACTGAAAGAAATTTTTCTTGAGATAATGAATATGCCTTCTTAAATTATATGATAAATATATTGCATTTGGAAATTTTTATTAATATAACTAAATACTAACCAATAATTTTAATATAACTAAATACTAACCAATAATTTTATGTTTATCACATCATAAAAATATTACTGTTATGTCTCAAATGAAAAATGATACCACGTAAATTCAAAGTTATAATAAGAAATGATTTTGCAATTCATTTTAGCATGATGCGTAGAGATAAAATACAACATTGAAAAACAGCTGAATATGTATTCTAAATTAAGGCCTTTCATAGAAAGAAATGTAGTCTAGTTCTTACGAAATGTACCCAATCGCATTATGAATGTTAAATCAAAAAACATGACAATAGACATAATCATTTTAATATTTAAATCCATTTTAATTTTAAAATAGAAACAAATAGTGTTCTAAAAACTTATCAATTATTTTCGCATGTTCTGAATAAAATTATGAAGGAACATGATACAATACTTTACAAGTTTCATTTTTTTTTCATCGTAATTGCAACACATATGGAAATCGAGACGAGAGGAAAGATAAACAGCAAAAAATTGTGGGAGAAAATATGTCATTACTGCAACTTTCGCTCTAACAACAGATGTCAAAAGAAGATAGCAATCTCGTTTCGAAATTCCTCAGAAAGAGAAAGCAGTTTTGCAACCAATCTTAACAACGCTACATTTCAGAATAAAATTACCAATTACGCTTTTGCAAATACTTGCAAGAGTTCAGTTTCTTTTCAAATTGTTCATTAGAAAAAGCAAACTACATATTTATTTCAAATGAATGTAGAATATGCAGTTTCTCACTTTGAACATAAACAAATATTGAAGGCTGGTTAAGTCTATATTTGTTATTTAGGATTATTAATGAGGCAACATAATATGTGTCATACTCAAAATTTCCCCAATAGGTATTAATTACGATTTATTGAAAAGCTAGATACTTCATGTATGATTAACAGAAGAATAATATAATAAGATTAATTTGCTATATTCGTAGATTATCATGCTAAAACTTGTACCAACATAGTGCACAAGAGATACGAATGATAACTGCGACCATATAGTTTAAAGTGAATTCCGAAACATTAATATTTACACTCGATGCGGGTAGTGAATCTGAATTGTAGAACTTCGCAACCAAGAATTTTGCCTAAATAGACCGGATCATATTTTCTTCTCTCATGCTTATTTTAAGAATAAATATTCTTAAATATATATTTTAAGAATATATATTTAAGAATAATCATACGGAAATGTTTGTCAATGAATTTCTCATAGCAGAAAACCTCTGCTAGGAATGAAAAGATAGAAAAAACTTCCAATAATTTAAGATCAAATGTTGTAAAATCTGATCCGTTATTATTTATTCTACGTCAATTTTTGTACCCGAAGTCAATTAATCAAAACTTTCATTTAAATGAACTTCGAATTATTACATCCAAGTCCAATGCGTGTCGAAAATAGGAACTGTTAAACTATAAAAAATGGTGCTAACAATATACTTGGTTACTTCTTTGGAATTAGTTGTATAGACACAATAAAAATTAAGGATTACTAAACTTAAAGGGCATTCAATAGTGTAATTGATAATTGTACAAAATACCGTAGACAAACTTGTGTGAAGTCTTTGAAATCTAACATTACTTTAAATCTTTATTATGAAAGGGAAATATATTAACCTTATTTAAAATTAGATGCTGACACGAAATGTACGACAGAGTAAAATAAATTTGGCCGTAACCATTATTTTTTTTATTTATTCATAAAACAACAAATCACATAATTTTTTCCTCTTTCAAAAACCATTATTTATTTTGGTGTAAGAAAAAAACAACAGAATTCTCTTAAATTAGACGGTTAACTTACATTTACGTGCCTTATAGAGCGAAAATATGTCAGCAAGTGTTATTTTATAAAAACAAAATTTCAAAACAATGAACTTCAATTTTTTTAACTCATAAGAATCAGACAAAATGTACATTTTTCAAAGGAGACGTCAAAAAATTAATTGATAAAGCTTTCAAAATTATTAATATTCAAAGTCATAATAGATTAATTTTATAACTTTTAATATAATAAAAGAAAAACAAAAGCACGATTAAAGTTATATATATATGTATATATATTCAACTAAAAGTAACAACAATGAAACTATTTCTGTAATTCAATTGTAACAAATACTCTAGTTGAAATAATTTTCCATACATAGAATACATTTTAAATATATCTTTTCTTTTCAAAAATAAATCAAAGAATTAAATATTACTGCATTTATCATAATAGTTCTGTTCGAGAAATTATTAAACTAAATCTTACAATCATCAATCTTACATGAAAAAAATTTATTTTTAAATACATGATCACAGTAAATTATAGCAAAAATCAAAGTGAGTACGATAGAAATGGCACGCTGACGCATCACCAGAAACACGATATGAGAACACTATTTTCTCAGTGCATTTGATGAACTATCGCTACTTTATACCCAGTTGCATTAGTCATTCTTGTGAAAAACTCATCATAAGTATTAAAATGTATTTTCACAGATAAAATAGTTCAAAACTTCGGTGACAACTTAGATTCTGTTTAACTGATATTTTTGGTAATGCAGTATTTATGAAGTCCACCTAAACATTACAATCGAAGTTCTGTTATATTTTGAGTTTCCAAACAAGAAAATACAAATATATTTTTGCAACATGCGAAAATTTTGCAATAGTTAAGTTTTCAAGCAAGTTGATTGATTGATTTGTTCATTTTTTGCACATGAAGGGTAATTAGACCGAAATCTAAAGTGGGATTTGAATCCACAAGCTGTTCAGCCGAAGGCAAGAACCATTCAGCAACCAGTTGGGCAATTTTGAAACAAGAAAATATAAATATATTTTTGTGGCATAGAGATATGTACATTAAAGATTTTGAATACGTAAATATAAATGAAATATTTTAACTACATATAAAGGCAAGATTAAAATCATAAACGTAGAGAAAAGTAATTATAACTTATGCATATAAAAACTTTTAATACAGGTAACAATAAATTTTAAAATTTTAGCTACTTATAAATTGTTCCTGGTAATCAAAAATCTCATCACAAATAATAACATTTATCACATTAAATAACATCAATATATTTAGCTTATGGGTTTTCAAAAAGTACTCCAGTTAACAAGCGGTACAAATTACAGTATTATGTATCGAAAGCAAGCTTAAAATATTTATAGATAAGTGTTTTAACATTTTAAATCGAAGAAAAAATAACTTTCAAAATTTAAATTTTACTGTAGAGTATTACTCCATAAAACGCGCGTTTTTAAACTGTTTTAGGAACCAGTTTTTCATTTTACACATAAACATACGAATTACAAATAAAACATACACATATATGTAATAAAGAATTTCCATTAGTTAAAAAAATTATTGATGCAAAACGAGCATAATTTATTACTGATCTTCCAGCCAAAACAAATCTTATGAAATTAAATTTCATTTTTATTTTCTGAATAAGAAAATAATCTAACAAATTTGACTTATCAAATTATATGGTAATTTAATTACATGCTGAACATAAAAATTCAATTTAGAATGCTTTTCACGTACCGCAATCAATAAACCAGACATTTTCATTTTTAACTATTTAATTTATAAAAGTTTTAGTTATTCAAAATAAGTACATACCACATTTTTCTTGGCCCTGTGTTTTGTCATCATAACCAAAATTAGTTTCTCCCATAGAATCGACTTTGATGTCACTCTCTTTTTCTGTCTCGAACACCGGTCTCAACACAAATCCCGAATCAAAGTTTGATATTTTCATGGTGCTAAAATATAGGACGATATTTTTCGCTATGAATACAGTCCTGCTTATATATTCTTTTTTGAGGATGTCACTTTCCTTATCTTTATAAACCCGGTCAGCGATAGAACTGCCCAAACCGCTTCAGATTGTCAATATTCTAATACCTTAGATTATCACTAAAATATTCTACACTTATCTCAACAGTATAACGCTGGTCAGATGTGGAACTGCCCAAACTGCTACAGATAGTCAATATTCTAATACCATAGATATGACTAAAATATTCCACACTTATCACCTCCAAAGTGAAGAAGAAACTCTTTACCTCCTTACAGACGTCGATAGGAATTTTTTTTCTCACACACATAAAATTTTATCTTATCTCGAGGATGATTTGAGAAGGTACAATAAAAGAAATGCAAACAATTACCAATTTATAATAATAAAAAACATCGTCATACTCGGCAGAAAGCTAGGTGCAATCATTTCATATTCATGCTACGATTAACGACAACAAAATTGATTTAACGGGAGAAATAACCTGTGACAGCAACAGTTCGCCTCAGTGCATGTCAGCGCGAGCACTTTTCCTTCCGACATAAAATTAGAACTACCTCAAAAGAAGGTTACTATGACTGCCGCGGGAAATATGACGAGTGTTGTACGTGTTAGGTTAGGTAGGAAGCAGAAATTTCTTCTTGTCATTTTCTCTCGCCACCGACGATTTCTGAAGACAAGGCAGCGTTTTAATACACAATTCATGTTTCAATGAAAATTCAGTCTCGAGCATATGTTAATACAAAACAGGTGAAACAACAGAGTAGATTCTACTTGCTCAGATGTCTTAACTTGAAGATTGAGGAGTAATTAGCATTTTATTCGTATCGCGAAGCATGTAGACTCGAAATTCAGCAAGGACACACAAAGTAAACACACATTATTTAATCATCAGAATATTCTGACATTAAATTTTTTTCATTTGTTTTCGATTACTCTTCTTATTTTACTTCAAATTTCAACATTGGTTTCAAAATAAAGCTAGTATTTCAAACCTATTTCGTTTTTCTCTAGCCGATCATGATGTAATTTCAACGAAATGTTGCCATTTGAAGCTAATGAATTTGATAAAGTGAAACTAACACACGTAGTTCAGTTCACATTATACAGGTAATAGACGTGTCATTTCACATTTTGTAATTGCATTGCACATGGGCTCATCTTAAATATTGATTCAAATATAATACACTAGAACTGTGTATATATAAAATCTTTGTTGATTAAAAAAAGAATTTAAAATATACAAAGTTAAAAATAATCGTTCAATAAATTCGTTTTAAAAATAGAATATAGATTAAAGTTAATTTTTAAGAAAAAAAAAATCAATAAATCTAAAAACATTGCATACTTAACACGATTATAATAATTTCTTTACGAATGTTTCTTTACATACGGTGAAATTTAGGAACTGAAAAATCTAGAAATTAGAAATCTTATATCCATTTGATTTGATTCGCCATCGGTTTGATTTGCAGTTTAACAGTCACTTTGCACTAGCAAATAATTCGATCGGCGATAGTAAAATTTCAAATTAATTACAAGCATGTGTAAAAATATACGCAATGTGTAAACATTTGTGATTATTCGAAGCATTCAAACTTACAGTTAAGAATCAAAACAAAGAAAAAACAAAAAGTGAAGACCTCCGTGTGAAGACAAGTACCCCAACCATTCAAGCTATATAAGACATAAATAAGAAAGGAATGAAGTATGAAATTTTCAATCAATTAAATATTAAAGGGCAAAAAATAAGGTAAAATTGGTAACTCAAAATACAGAGAATGCAAACAATATAAAAAAAATATTAACTTAATCGCAATTTTTAAAACACCTTATGACAATTCTGTAAAATATAGCAATTCTGTCGAACAATAAGGTATTTTTTAATCTTAGAAATCACTACCATAATAACTACTTAACAACTGCGGTGACACCTTTTATACTCTATAATAACTTAGTCAAATTTATTTCAAGCACGGTCTTGAAACAAGTAATTCTGATATTCATCATCAGTTTATATTCTAGCACGGGTGGTAATAGTTACGAAAATTACAAATGATAAACTTATAATGGGTGATACCACATTTTCTTTTGAAAAAAGTAGAACAATTGGAAAAAATTAAGTACTGTGTGGGGAAGGATGTACTACGAAGATGTAGCTTCATGTTAAAAAGCCAGGTTACACCAGCATAAAAAACCGAATTCTGCGAAAACCTGGGAAACCATCTGTTCTCAATAAATTATTTCAAATAATATCATCAAACTCCAGCACCCGCGAATTAGGACTCAATATTACCTAATGGTAGGATATTGCTCTTCAGAGTTAATCCTGCTATTAGGCCGCGTTGAGTCCTCATCCGTTCCACCTACTGTTGAACAACGAGAGATGACTGCGGTTTTGCTTGCAGATCAGTTATATTGGGTGCTTGTAAGTTCAACACGTGAATATGACACATTATCTTTGAAAAGTACTTCCGAAAGGTAACTTAAGCGGTGGACACAAAAATATTTTACCAGACTTAGGCAGTCGCTCTATTTATTCACAACGAGCGTAAAGCACCCACAAATTGTGCGCACAACTTGTTTTTAAAGAAAAATAACACCAGTGATTTTAACTCGTACATAAGAAAAATGATGCAATATTTTTTTCAATAAGAACTACTACTATAAAAGTGTGTTACAATAAATAATTTTAAATGATTATTTAGAAATTTTTACGATCTTAGAGTACAACAAAGAATCGTCTAAAGTTCAGACATGGGAAAACAATATCAATCTTCAGAGAGCCTTCAAAATCTATTGTCACAAATACAGTACTTTGAATTCACGTAAAATGTTAAACTCAACTTCCGAAGAAAGCTTTACATGTTACACACACATATTGTTAGCCCTTATAATTTGAAATTCCACAATGATGTAACTAATATTTAGAATAATCAACTGAAAACGTTCACTACAGCAACATGCAATTCTTTAGCATGTCTAAAACGATCAACCAAAGCTAAAAATACAACTTATCAAGGCTGGAGAAAAGCTTAAATTTTTCTTTGTCAGACTTCGGTCTTAGATTCAATTTATTAACATAATGTCCAGAAGAAGTCGAACTTTATTGCTTCCAGACTGGCTGAATGGTATTTTCATTGACTATAACTCTCTTTTATCGAAGAACTATAATTCATGTAGCTAATTATACTTCGATAAATAATATTTAAATGATTACTGTGTGTGCACTTTTATTACTCAAATTATATGTTTTATATTTTTTCTATCTAGTATAACGTAATAACGTGGTTCGATTGCGTTTCCATCAGTTTTTAATCAAGGATAAATTCTAATACCCAATATTTTTAAAAAGTAAAAATATCTAAGAATCTTGGAAGATAAAAATCGCTATTTTCTGTTAAAAAAATATATAAAAAAAACTGCGCTTTTTATATGGTCCCTCATATTGGGAGTTATATTTAGTACAGTTCTCTTCATACATTGTCATTAAAACCATATAAAACTTAAAAAAAGATGTTATTGTGAGAATGAAATTGACCAATTTATGAAACGTTGACTTTTCCCTGACTTAAGGCACTTTTCCTCATCTGAAAACATTATGTCAAAGATCGATAATGACCAGCATTAAAGGCTCTTTTTTTCCAGTTTAATCAAGTACTATTACAAAAATTAACTAGTTTGGTAACACTAACAGGAAAGTACAAGAGCATTTTTAAGTGAAAAACAAATTAAAACTTTTCAAAAGTGATTGACAGTATCTACGAATTTTATTTAAATAAAAATTAAATTACACATTTATTTTGCACTGACCGTTCTTCAGACTATGATTCTTCAAGAGGAAAGATAACTTAAAAAAATAGTTTTATACTCAATGTAAGTCTCGTAAATAATATGAATTCAGCTTTTAAACTATTCTCAAAATAGAAATTCTTTAAGAATATAATAAATACTTCATGAATGTAAAAGAACAGTAAAAAATCCCTGATTACTCCCTGCAAAAAGAAAACTTACAAAATAGCTTTGTACGTTTTTCAAACCCTTATTTTTGTTGCTTTCACTAAAATTATTGATGATTCTAATAAAAATATTCAACATATTTTCTATTTCCTGGACTTTAAATTGCCTCGTAACCATTTTAATGATAGGAAAGTCATGTAGCCAAACAGAGAAATTTAAAATTTCATCTTCGGATTTTATGTAATCATGTTTTAAAATGAAAATATAGTGTATTTTTCCTAATTGGAATTGGATGCAAAGTAATTGTGATAAATTTTTACTTCCTGATAAATCTTGATGCAGTTTGTGCGGTATTAAACGTGTTTCAATCCGATGTTCAGGAAAAATCTTTACAAATAAGGTAGGTAGATGGTACAATTCATTCATCATCATGAGTAACAAATATCTTTTTTGTGACAGAGAAACAGATTACGTTGCATGTAAGTTAAAGATTTATTTAAGTAATTCAGAATTTTAATACTCAAATAAATAAATATACGTGAACATATGAACTTGCGTAACATTCGTAATAGCATCTTGATACTCCAAGATACGCAGACATGATACTGAGGCATAAGGTAAAGCACCTCCTTTTCAATTCTTTTAATATTTTTAATTTATTTTCTTTCCAATACATAATGTGGAATCATCTATAATTTATCTTCGTCAGTTTACCTCCTTTCCTATTCCTTTAATAATTTGTTTTCGTAGAATCATTATAATTTATCTTGTCGAGAATATATTTTAAGATGTAACCATATAGCAAAGAGTGACCAGAATGCTTTCTTTATCGTTTTAATCGAGACTGAATGGCGCTTTTGTAGCGAAAACAAAGCTTTTCACTGCTCAAGTCTTGGAGATAGTTTATCTTCAAGAGTGTAGAAATATTCTCCTAATTCATAAATGTAACTTAATTCGCATATCCATGAGAAACACGTGAAAAAACTTTAATCATTTATGAAGAATTTACACCATAAATATTTTGTAACAGTTTCGAATAAACCCTTTTTCATAG